>CM055966.1:23730000-24330000 GCA_029531755.1 Holothuria leucospilota
ACAGCACATCTATTCTCCTGACAGCCTGGATTTCTGCAAGGGAGTCTGGACCATTGTTTCCCGATAAGTGAAGTGAAATAGAGATGCCCTTAATGTGCGATGCCTTTTTCAACAAGAAGTACCAATTAGCCGAAAAACAGAACACATATCTAAATGATGTTTCATCTATTGAAGGTACTATTTGTCACCCGACCTTTGTAGCTTTTCATGAAAAAGTTGCCATCATAAGATTTCCCGACGCTTCTGTAACCCAAAATAAAATATTTACCCGAACAGGGCACAAAATTTTCCCTATAGAGGGCACTTTGAAAACATCCTGCTTAATACCTCTACATCCCCGGTAGTGACTCCTGTACAACGTAACATGCAATATCTGCATCATACAGTACTGTACAATAAAGATGTGCATTGGTGTTACATTGGATGTCCACACCACCCAATCGTAGGTATAGACTTGACCGAAAGCACCTGAGATCGACCAAGTTCCGTAAGTAGTACTCAGACTACCCGAGAACAAACCGTCTTATAATAAGTTTGAGGGTAAGCCAACAGGCCAAACCACCCACACCAACCGATCTCTCATGTCAGACCATCATAGTCTCAAACAAATACTTAAAGTTGAACTCAGGTGGAACACAAATCAGATAGCATTTTCTTCATATTACCTAACTTTGACAGATAACAAAGTATACAGAATAATAGTTAGGAACCGATTCAGATGAAGTTTCCATGCTAACGTTGGTACAGACTAGAAGCTACGGCTTTGAACATTATGAAAACGATGCATTGTATCTTTTAGTGAAACTACGTTGGATTTGCTCTGCAGATTCTCAGCTCCTAGTTATGGCGGTAATTTGCAGTTTCCAAAAGTGTGACTAGATACATGAAAAAGCGTTTGTGACAAAAAGGAAGCGTAAGGACAGAACGGATCTTCTTTGGAGTTTCAAATGGTTACATATTCTTATAAACACTACAAATGGTGTAGTCTTCTAACTTAAACAAGTTAAGCACGTGACATGTGGAGATGTTCAAGGCCCACACAGGTTTTAACGATGTAAGGAGAACGTTCTTCGATTTTCATTTCTGGAAATTGGGAGACTATAGGCAGGCCCGTACGCAGGATTTTTCAAGAGGGTGTTCGAATAGAAACATGAATGTCCGAATGTAACATGAAGTCATCTTTTATTTACGCGGTCATATTGAGGGCACACGTGGAACAAACACTTCTGTACACTGTGCCTCTTCACTACTTACTAGTGGTACCCTACACCGTGCATGCACAGTATATTTTACAGGCAACTGTGGAGCCATTGTCTGACTTCGACTGATTTACCATTTGAATATGCATATCTGCTCCTCGCTTATTACCCCAACATGGCGGTTTTTTTGCGTTGCCGTCGGAAAAAATGTGGCGTTGGTGAAAATGGATTTATAGGTGTTGAATCTTCATCTGCAGGGTAACTTCAAGGGGTATGTCATCTGTTGTCAACATAGAGAAGGTCGTCAACCCATCCCAGATAGCTCCATCGGCGAAAAATGTGCATACGCGCTGAAAGCGGAAGAACAATCTAGGCACAACCTTTCCAGAGGCGTAGCCTAAGCAGGTCCTTTTATAGGACGTTTTCAGTTGAGAGGCGGGTAGTAGTTTGAGAGAAAGAAACCGAAAAAAATATGAAAATATATCAGCGAAGCGCACAACCAGTTAGCACGTAACATACCGAGGAAATTTTTGCCAAAATGCCTTCAAGTTATAAAATATCACTTCTTATGCCTTGTGTGTGCCATTAATATATTGTCTTATTCGGAGATCTAGTGTCTTAGAGATTTACACTTTAGGTTCAGAAGACTCTGGTAGAAAACGATCGGCAGTCTACTGATCTCTTTTCGGCTTGGCAATTGGAGCGCCTTTCGTAAGACATGGGGTTCATTGGCCTTATGGTGGGCCTGTCATGCGTAATACTTCCATGGGGGCCATAGGGAATCTCTCGGTTGATTACAAAATGGGAACAGAAGCATGGCATTAACAACGAGGATTCAGAGACCACCTTCTACTGGGAGTGAGCGAGGGAAAAATAGGAATATAGGATTAATAAGTAAGTTTGAGAATACTTTCTCTTCGTTTCCTTAATATTTTAACTCTCAGGATCTACCGATAATGGTTGCGCGCAAATCGCACAGAGAGAAATGTTGGAAAAGAATGTAGAACAAGAACTGTATACTCCAATTCTTCTAAATCACGCTGCGCATGTTACCGTTCTCTTGATATTTTATTGGTACATGTTGCTCTGATAATACCTGTCTCCGACGAAGGTTGTTCCCTCTAGATTTTGGAAAAGGGTTTATAAAAACCATTCCCAATATATTATTGCCCTTAGATGCAGAGTGTAAACCACGAAGAATGCGCGCGAAGAGAGCCAAAATTTTGAATTGAAAGTACCATATTTCATTACAAAAGTTGCAACCAGGCCTTGCACACTAACTCTTTCAAGTTTCCAAAAAATATGTCTACCAAGAATTCAATACTCTTAATATTTTGATTATCTTGAAATATGTCTTCAAAAAGTACAAAGCCTTAATCACGCATAAACATTAAAACAACCGGCATAAGTTTAATAACTCTTGCCGTTGAATGATGTTAATACGTTTTAGACGCTATTGGTAATAAGCATATAACCATGAGGTTGTAAGCCCTTGGAAATTTTGATTATTTTCGAAGCATTTGCAAAAATTTTGGTATGGCTTAGTAATTCTGATTTGATATCAGCACTCATGAAAAGGAGAAAAACACTTATTAACTGTCGGAACAGCTGACCTGTCGGGAATGCCATGCCCTGCAGGTATCTTCCCCGTCTACGGCGATGAAATGGCCCCATCCCAACTCCTTTACCGTATTACGAGACAGATACGATAACAACTAAGCGATTGACGGCTACGTAGGCTATAGTAAGGGTGAGACTTGTTCTGTAATATTCAGCCAAAATATGAGGTTAAAGTAAGAAAGCTATACAAATTTTTGGTTCTTGTTGACGGAATTGACTCCTTATAAGCAAGTACTGGTAAAGTGTCGGGAAGACCGTCCGCCTTAGGGGATTACAAGCTTTACCGCATCATGCATACGGCTCATTGACCACGTTGGACCGACCTGACCATTGCCCTCACAATGGTTTGAGCTGAGGCTAAGACAAAAAAAGATTGGAAACGCCAGGCTAGACTGCAGAATAACTAATTCTAAAGCACAAGCGTGTCATTGCAGACTTTTCAGAGTGTAAGAATAGGCATCACAAACGCTCTAGATTGCGGGAAGGTCCGCTCGAAAAATTGTCAATATAGTTCAACGCAGTGTATCATGCTTGGGCGCCAAATATAGTGGGAAGAGACATTAAACTGGAACCAGGGTTCATAGGAGCTGACGCAATTGCCCGTTTAATCACCTACTTGTGTTTCCTATTAACATAAACGATAGTGGCCATCCCTTGGAAATTTACATCAGACAGAACCAGCTCAGTCATTACAAGAAAATGGGTGTGCAGAAGAAATTAAATGCACATATAGCCTGACCTCATTTTGAACATCGAAGAAACTCAAACCAATAATATTGCATGCCTTGAAAGGGCGCGGAAAATGGACTTGTTGGAATAATGACGTAATCATGCTTGTTATGCTATCCTTATATTCATATAGAATGTGTTAAATTCGTAACAATGTCTGTTTCTGCATTGCAAGATGAAGGAAGAAGTCATGAGTAGTTACGAACCACCCCTAGTTCACAGAGGGGGTTCGTTTTCAAAGGGAGTTTCGATTTCAATAATTAATCCATTGACGGACTACTCGAACCCCCTGCGTACTGGCCTGATGGGTTTCTTCGGTTAGTGTACTATCAAGGCCCTAGCCTGAAAAGTTGTGGCATGAAGGCAGTTGCCCCCTCCTCTGAAATTTCCTAACGCTAAATGAAAAATAGCCTATGATGTACAAAAGACAGATGAAGCTATAGGCTACGTTAAGTTAAAGATCTTTAGTATTGTGGCTCACGAGGTGCCACAGCATGCTTATGTAAACTAGCCTGTGATTCTGTTTAATTTTATACTGAAATAAGTAGGCTCGTAAAGTACCTTTTAGTCCTGTTTTATGCTCCAAAGTGACTTTACTGAATAAGATATTTAATTTAACTTGTCATCTTGGAGTCTTAGTTTCTAAAGCATGGAGTCTCAATAAGTGTGGAGAAGCAACTTTGTAGGTCTAGGAAGTCTCATTTCCATCAATCCGGAAGGCATTTATGACCAAAAATAGACCTACGCTACTCATGAACTGATGGTGGCTTTCCAAGTAGAGCACTAAGAGAGGGAAGGCCCTGCTACAGCAGCGAAAATCCTAAATAATTAGATTTTTTAAACATGTGTAATCACTTAAGATTTGTGTTAAAGATATAGCACCATTTTGTGTCCAACCAACATGAAAAGGGCACAGGATTTTCAAAGGGAAGGGCCTTAGCCAATACCCCTCCCTTACATCAGCAAATAAAATAAATAAATAAAAAAGAAGAAACCCACTAAAAACTGGGAACTTTCAAACATGCAATCAGTTCGAAGCTTTCCCAAAAATATCGCAATTTCATAGCTACGCCACTGGACGTTGTCATGAACTGCCCCTAGATATTTTGCCCAGGCTACGGCCCTGACAATACCAGATAGTTTGCCGAAAATAGGTTGTATGAGTGAATGAAAGATAGAAGTTTACTATTAAAAGATGTACGAGAGGTATTTGCCCATGATTTAAACCTAAAAATTAAAACCTAAGAGGAAATAACGTCTGGTCTCAACTTTCAACGACAAAAGCTTGCAAAGTTAAAGTCACAGCTCATCCTCATTGAGCATCAACTTCAACTTAAAGTTTTCAAACTTTGGTTGGAAAAAGCGTGAGATTACTGTTAAAACGGTTCAAAACATAATAAGGAATACACTAAGATAATGCATTGCAGCCGACATTCCTTTTCAGATCACGTCCCCTCCAAATAACGCTTCATAAAGTACATATCAGGAGTATCATTATGAGAAATGTAAAACGATATTCAAGCTGAAAAGGGGAGGGGAAAATTAACATCGTGAGAATTCAAGTAAGATTTAACAAAGATATCGTTCAGAGTAATTAGAGGCAGCCTGTATGCATACTTTCGGTGTTATTTCTAGCTTTTAACAACTTTTTCAAAACTTTTAGCGATCTTATGATAGATATTAATGGAGATGTTAGTAACATACCTCTGCATTCGCACAGAATGGCCAGCAGTACTATGAGTTTCATCACCATGACTGCTAAGTGGTTGCAGTTCTAGTCAAGCTGAATGAAACTAGAGGTGTAAATAACACATATCATATTTGCTGTATATTTAAGGATGATCATATGTTTACAATAACAGGAAGTACGTCTATTCGTATATAACGACGAGTTTTGATTTTACGCTGACAATTAGCAATTAGGAATTGTTCAAAGGAGGCGGGGAAACTGAGCCTCTGTGCTTGCAACCGACCCAATCATAGCCAGCCTGAGTGCACCACGAAATAATATCCTTTGTGCTCGTGCAAGCTTGGTTGCTTTGCTGATTTCTCGACGTGTATGGTCTAAGCATTTAAAAGGCCCATGGGAGGGATAAGTGCATAGATAAGCGGTGCCATCGTCAACTCTTTTGACGTGGTTCATTATTGGCTGTTCGAGTCATAACGTCACCAGGGCACAATCTTTCGTAAAGAATTACCCATTGCAACTAATGCAAAAGCCAGTCCCATCCCTTAAAACTATGTCCTCGCCTTAATGAATTCACCAGTTCTTTTATCTGTTACCATTCGTCAATTTCCTTGTCCCTCATTGATTGCGCCCAGTCTTTAGGCCCTAAGGAATTGATAATTCTCAGATTCTGAAAGGGTAAAGAATGGTATGAGACGCCTTGTGTGTAATGTTGGTGTACATTTATGGAAATAATATAACGTAAAGCTATGAAAATAGCGAGTAAGTGGCAGTATCGAAAATTTTGACGAATGTTCATTCGTGTTATTGATTTTGTATCCAGTCATAATTTTTGTGCTGTTACTTACCTTTAAGGGTTACTTTGTGTTACTTAATGTAGTAACTTTATTTGCTTATATCTTAAGAACCAAATTTTCACTAGAATGAATACATTTAATTCCTCTCTCAACCTCTGTCCTATGTTTTGTTACTGTTTGATTGATTCCTTGTCAAAGACAGCGAAAGGAATAAAGTGATGGGGATGTCGTGCATGTGTAATTATGTATATATGTGACAAACGCTTGTAACATGATATCTCATTAAAGTAACCATTTACTAATTGGCACGTACAATTGGCAGGTATTTCATAATTGACACGTGACTTGCCCACAATGAGTAGCTGATCTCCATTGTTTTTGTGGAGGTCAAAAGGTCAAGGTTCCAGCATGGAACTCATTAGGCAAACTTCTCCGATACTCCAAAAACCCTGATTTCTGGGCCTTTTTCAGGGTATTTCTACTTCATTAATTGCACATTAAGATAACACCTTCCTGGCCCAGTGGACCATGAAATTGCAGATAGGGTGCCAGAAGACTCTTCTCCAGGAGGCTATACTGTGACTACAAAAGGTAGCTTTGTGCTGTTATCTCAGTGTAGTCAGTCAATGAGCAGTGTGGTCAGTGGGACATGTAAGCATTATTTACACTTGACTTAATCAATCGTGAAGGCGCTATATGGACAGCATCGGGCTAGTTTTCCTCATGTGGCAAGGAATTCGGGTAGGTGGACTCGGATACAGCCCGGGATACAGGGTCCTTGATAACTAGCTTGTTCCGAAATACCAGGGTGGAGTTACACTGCATTATAACGCACAATTCGGTACAAAAATGTTTTTCGTATACGTAGAGGAGAACGGAATATGTTTACACACTTTTGGGTATTTATTTAATGATTTTGTTAGGTCTATCAATATAAGTAAATCATAAAACCCTTCTACTGAGCCCCATTTCATTATTTCCTCACAGCTTTCATCAAGTTGAAGGAAAGCAGAAGCTACTCGGGGCTCAATTCCTAATCATCTTGGGTTGCTCGGTTTGTGGAAGGGGTCCTTCTTTTTATACATCAGCCAACATCACAGGATGGGGGAAGTCCTCGGACGTCAACCGGGGCATGACATATGCTGCCATAGAAGTTGGACTTGTTAGGGAAGGAATTGCTACCATGTGCAGAATACTCAACATGCCACCCCCTGTTGTACCCAATGCATACAACATGCATGTAAAGACGGTATCTTGAAGCGCTGAGGAGGAAGCTGAGCAACAGATGAAACAAGCAGTAGCTCGTACCAGGTCTGCAGCCGTTGGAAGCGATATTGATCCGTCTGAAGTTGTGGACCTGGCTGTCACATTCGATGGCACCTGGGCTAAGCAGGGGTTAACATCAAATTTTGGAATTGGAGTGGTAATGTCAGTGAACACTGGGGAGGTTTTGGATGGGGAAGTTTTATCAAAAATTTGTTAGAATGTAGTAATAGGGGGGGGGGGGGCTTGATAAGGAAACTCATGATTACAGGGAATGGTGGGAAAGTCATAAAGGGGAGTGTACTAAAACTTTACTGGATCTAATCCTACAATAGAAACAGAAGCTGTTAAGATGATCTGGCAAAGGACTGTTTCCAAGTATAATGTCAGGTACACCCAGTTGGTTTCAGATGGGGACAGTAAAGCTTCCAGTGCAGCTGAGCATACATATGGAGATACTCAAGGGGATAAAGTTGAAAAACTTGATTGTATTGGTCATGTAGGTAAACGTATGTTTAGGGCTTTAGATAAACTGAGAAAGGAGACAAAAGGTAAGTTGTCAGATGGGAATATGTGCGTGGAGGGAAGGGTAGACTTAAAAGGGGGCAAAGGGGATGGTCGGGAGACTAAGTGAATTGTGCAGGAATGCTATTAGGAAAAATGTAAATAAAGAGTCAGTTCATTGGGTTAAGGATAATGATGGTAGTGCTCGGGGGGGGGGGTAGACAGATTATCTGATGCAATGTTGAAAATGTAGGAGGCAATCCTGGTTGTGTTATATCATGAGGTAAAACTTTCTGACGACACTGTCAGACACCAGTATTGCCCTCCTGATAACTGGTGTGAGTACAGAAAAAATAGCACTATGGAGAACAAAGACTACCACTTTGATGAGGTACTTCTTGATCTTCTCAAGCCTACATTTGTGCGACTAAGTCAGGAATCTCTTGTAAAAAGATGCTTAGGTGTGCAAACGCAAAACCAAAACGAGAGCTTCAATACTTGTGCTTGGAAGCGTTGTCCAAAGCATCTTTGGAGAGGCCAACAGTCTGCCAAACAGCAGCAAACCTTGCTGTTTTGCAGAGGAACCATGGTGCTACTAAGAGTTGCAACAAAATTTTGATTTCTTTAACTCTACAAAGGGGCTATCACACCACATTAGCCAATAATCGTAAAGATAAGAGAAGATTAGAAAGTGCAGACAAAGATTTTGATGAAGCAGAAAAAGAAGAAAAAAGATCAAAAGAAGAAAAATCCATAGAAGAAGAAAAGAAAGTAGAAAAGGAAGGGGTGTCTTATGAATCGGGAGCATGTGGGGAATAGTAATTCATTCGCCAACCCTCTCTTATCTTTACGATAAAGATAATTTTACAATTGATTCAAATATAAGTACTGCTATCCCTCACTGATATGCGTGAACTCATTTTATAAATTTCTTTGGTTAGCAGATGTACAAATGTAAAATGTTCAGTTTCAAATAAAAGTTCACATGCGGTAGCTAGTCTGCAACATTAATCATGCAATTCATTTTGTTTACATTTATTTGAAAGTTACGTAATTGAGGGGACTCATGCTATTCTCAGTCCAAATATATACCACGTGACTTTTCATTTACAAGTTCTAGACTCATATGTATTTATTTGGCAACTTAGTTCAACTGAATGAATCTAGCAATCTATAAGGACTTGATATAAGGGTGTGGTCAGTTTTTCTTTATTCATATTTAAATCTTGTTTGCATTTAGATACGATTTTACTCATGTTATTTGGAATTCATATTATGGATGGGTGGTTATTTTTTCAGTGTATCATGAGACCCAATTTATATGCCAGTGATACTACTTTTTAACTTCAATAATGCAACTCCATATGCCAGTACTATATTTATGGAAGGAAAGTTGTGCAGTACTAAATTTGACGAAGGAAACTTGTGCAATAATATAGCCCCATATTAATTACAGAAATTTGAAATTGATGAATTGAAATTGCATTGAATGAAATAATTGTACAGAATTGTATTGAACTTTTATTTAATAAAATTCGGCAAATTTTCCATTTGCATTACAATTTCAATGGGTGATTCCTCTAGTGAGAGTAGAGGAACACCTCATTAGCTGACCGCTTCCACATCATAATACCCTGTAGACTAATTTATTCATAATGAGCTAATTTATTTTAAGTTAGGCGTAAGTAATTATTATTTATGTCCCTTAACATCACATAACTTGGTAAAGGGGGTAGGGTAAATGGAGGGAAAATACTGGGCATGCTGCTATTTCAAAAGGCCTTTCAACTTCAGAAACTGTCTTCCACATGAACGTGTGTAACATTTTCTTTACGTAAACTTTACATTGCATGAACTGCCTTTTTAAATAATGCTCTTGTTTGTAAACTAGTAAAATTTTGGTCCTTAATGAGTGGACATGAGTGGACATTTCATTAGAAGATGGTATAACATGAGTGACAGGGAAAAAGAAAAATTTCCTATTTCCATGTCATTCATTTTGACTACGGTAGTGCCTTAAGCATTTTGTTTTTAAAAATCCTAATATTTTTCTTTCTTTTTCTCAATTGCTAATATTTTATTTTGTTTTTCAGGAGAATTACCAGAACTCAATTACTCTTACAGTTTTCAGTTTGAAAACTGGCAACAACAGGCTTCATAAAATTTGCCATCACTCCCATTGACTCAGAATTTTGATATCGTACTTAAATTAAGAAATATTTAGTAATTAATTAACTCGTTAAATTAATTCACCTCCTTTTCACCCTAATTAAAGTAAAATTAAGAAAAGCAAGCCAATTAATCAATGAGTAATGCTATTCTGCACGTAATATCAAAATTTCGGTGTCAAATTTCAATACTTCATTTGATGTGCTTTTCCGACGATCAAGTCGATATATAACTTAGTACATTCAAATTTTAATTTGACTTTAAATATGACCACCCCCATCTCATGTTTAGTGCTTAAGACATTCACGGAAAGGGTCAGCTTGTGAATGAGCTCTATGATCCGTTATGTTGGGTTTTTCGTCAGGGTCATTGGTAAGGATACATGTTACATTAGGATGAGTGAAGGCAGTACAGGGTTTACACAAGAATGAACTGACCATGTCAATCAGCAGTATTCACAACATTATCACATCTACCGTACGAACAAGAACCATGTAAACCTATTTTGGGGGATTCGTAGATGGCTTACCCCTCTCACACCAATGCGAGGCCAGTACGAGGTCACTTCAGAAATGCAGTTTTTGCAACAGTATCTGTGGTCTACGTTTTTTGTCCGTTTCTTATGTCAGCAAGTTCTCATTTCGTGGTATTCGTTTTTACTTCGTGCGTTATCCGTGGCCACGCAAGAAAGACCACGGGACAAACCCGTCCTGATATCCGTTTCCTGGAATTCACAGATTTAACGCCGGCGACATCTCGTGGCCATCCCGATCGCATCCCGTGATGACTTAGGCGCCAGTCCGAGACTATTACGGGGTGCCAGTGGTGACTACGGCGTCAGCTCGAGAGTACTATGTATAGTCCGTGGGCAGTTCATGGCCAACTAGTGGGCACTTCGTGGACTCCGGAGCTTATTCTGACATCCGTAAACAAGAAATAAAAACGGGGCTTACGGATATGTAGTTTCATTCAGGCGCTGTTTTCTGACGAGATATGTATCATGTATCATGTTCCATCCACATCATGTTGGTAAAGGTCCGGAGGTCTTCTGCTTCGAGCTCCACCATAAGCTTGTTGTACCAGCCATAGTCCTTTCTGCAGGTAACCCAGTCTCGAACCCAAAGTCTGACGTGTCCCTTTTCCTACCCTTCTTTTTCCTCTACGTGTCGCTGGGTCTCTGCCACTGCCACGTCCATCTCAGAATTCACCACCTCGAGACCCACAGCCACACCTAGCAGCATCATTTCTTCCCCTTCAGCAGCCATCCCAGAGTTGTTGATGAAGACGACTTTTAGAGATATTCTCTCCCCAGCATCATTAATGATGATAGAAGATTGTGCTTTTTATAGCAAAAATGGACACCACGGATGGACCTGTGGGCCCACAAAACGAGATAACAACGAGAAGAACACGTAATGGGAGTGGGGACGGCGACGACGTTATGACCACGAGATTAAAACGTAATGAAAACGAACTGGTCGATGTGAGAACGTTTTCTACGTGATAAAAAATGGTTATCACGCAATGAAATCGTAGTTGACCCGGACGAGACGCGAGATGAAAACGTAAAAGACATACTGAGGTCGAAATTGGACAGTCCGTGACAGCTTTCTCTCGCAATGGGAAAGACACGTTGACGTAGTTGCCACGAGATAATCCCGTAGTACCATCGAGTACTGCGTAAGGAAAACGGCCGTAAGACAGGCCAACAATCAATCCGGAGCTATCCCGTGAAATCGGATGTTTCTTCAGCCCAACCTCGAAAACACTACAAGAGTACTTCGACAAAGCCCTCTTGAAAACGTTTGCAATTCGGCAATAAATTTCCGAAGTGCCCACGTTTCAGTTTTTCAACATGTCCAAAACCCTTTTGAGTGATCCGTGGAGCATCCGTGAGAATCGGCCCACGGAAGGAATCGACACGTGGTTAAATCGTAGTTAAATCGTGGCAACCCGTGAGATCCGGTTCCATTTCGTGGTTACTTCCATTTTTGAACTTTTGCGCCCACGTACACTTCAAAGTGGCCACGAAATGGCTTTACAGATTGATGTGAGACGGGTATAACAGTACTGGTCGTTGCAAAATGTGACGAAGTCAAGGCTTGTAACAATAGCTTTCTATTTCTGTAAGGTTAGGTTTAGCCTAAACTCATTCATTAGATTTTTTTAACCGTTGATAGTAAGTCAAAGCAAACTTTTAGCGCACCAAACTATCATATGTGCTGTATCCATGAACAGCACGATTATTACTTTTCAGAAGGAAGGATATTATTGCTTCTCATAAGGGTACTCAATTCTGGAATTAATCAGATTTCCTTTAAAAAGGTAACAATCCTTAATGCCTTTTTCCATTGTGAATCTCTTTACATTTAAGTGCTTTGCCTGAGCAGATATTAATGCTTTTATTTATTTTATGTATTAACAGTGATACATCCAAGAGATGATATTAGTGCATGCTGACCATAAAGCTCTTTCTGGTAAGTATCTACTATATGACTGGGATGTTGCTTCCAGTGCTTGAAGGTGCATTATCAGCATTTTCTACATGAAACAGAGAGTCTCCTAGTTCCATACTACATTATATTTGTTGTTGCTTGATTTTCTACTTTATTTACTGTACAAGTCATCTTGACAAGCATTAGTGTTGCCATATTTGCTCTGTGGAATAGTTCATGCAAGAAACATTCACTTTTGCATCATGATTGTACAATGAATATGTCAACTGTGGGATATGAGCTGTGAAATTGTGATATTGTTTCCAAAAAGAAATACAGAAATGGTGTCTTCAGTGGGCCTCCTTTCCTTTCATTGTAGGTAATACCAAAACCCAATTGGGCTCAACAGCAAGCTGTTTACAATAAGCGTTAAATGAAGAAGAGTACAGACTAATGATAAGCGTAGGGTAGGTTTAGGTTATGTACTGCAGGGTAGATATCAAGGTTAGGATCTTACGTCTGGTGAACCCTTCATCTATTGAACCTTTGATCTAGTAGCGAAGTCCAGTTCTATGGTGTCAGCTACAAAGTACCTCAACAATATTTGCCATATGTTCTGTTTCTGTTCTGGATGTGGAAAGTTATTGTTACAAGCCTTGGCCTAAGTAACATACGCAAAGACCAGTCCTCTAAGGAACAAATTCTAATTTCAAAATGTATTTCTAAGTTCCATATTTTTCCATCAGTTTCATGAAATATGTCTGTTTCCCCCTGGACAGAAGCCACGAGAATACTAGTTTTGCCAATAATCCACGACCACTTGTCGCACGTGCTACAAGGAGGCTCGCCTTGTCGGAGAGAATGTCATTTTTGCCAATAATCCCCTACTATACTCTTGTCGCAAGTGCGGCAAGGAGTTTGTCCGTTTCCTACCGAATAGCATTTGACGATGCCGTATGTGGTCATAATTATGTGAAAGATTTGACAAGAGGTTAGGCAAAAAGAACTGTCCAGATAGAGTTCGAAATTCCATTTTGAAAATACAACTTTCTAAGGCTAGTCTGGCAGATTCCTTGAATATAACTGAGTGATAAAATACACGGCAGGTCATGAAGATTACCTCAGCACCTCATTTAAGAATAGGTCAACTTACTTCTTATTGTTACGGCAAATGCGTGAACCCATATCCTAATGCAACCGGTAACCTTACGGCTGACCCTGACTTAAAGCACAGTGCAACCACCAGTAGGGTATAGCATTGTGTTTGCAGTACAAAGCAACAATGACACCCTTCTGATGAACGTGTTTTAGTTAAGCCTAGTCAGTTTTATATAAAAAAAAGTCGTATATGCACCTTTAAAAAGACTAAGTGATGCACATAACATTTGGGGTTAAGGAGTTTCAGTTCCTGCAATTTCGTGCTTTCATACTTATTTTTGAAAGGAACACTTTAAACTGATAATTACTGTGGCTGTAGAACTTGTCCACCTCTGTCCTGGCTCAGATGGCCCTGTTCAAAGGACACTGGTGTGAATTGTCACGATAAGGTTCTTGCCCAAAGTTTGAACATGATGAACCCTTCTGTTACTAGCCAACGTGCACACTCAGTGAAGTAAAAATGTGTTTATTTGGACTTGGCAAAGACTTATATACAATTTACCATAAGAGTCTTACAATTAGAATGAGATAACAATTCCCTCTTTATCTCTGGTAAATACAGAATACTTGCAAGGTAAGATTGTGGCATATTTCTAAACATGAAAAATTAATGTAATTTGTACGTGTTTCAATTCCAGTTCTACAAAGAACAGTACGACTGTTGCCTCCTCTAAAAATGGCGTCGGAGTCTTCATGCAATCACATCTGTCCGCCTTCTAATTCCTGTATTCTGCTTTGTGGGTGTATCAAGGCCATTTCCATGTTTGCAAGATGTGGCGATACCTCTCCATTTGTCAAAAGAAGTATCAATGTAAAACAAGGCAAGGAAATCCTTTCTCGGTTGATTCTTGCAAATGTACATTATAAATTTACTCAATATTGATTTGCCATGAGTTGTCTTTAAATGTTTGAGGCAACTTAAAATTCGTCAGTTGTGCACTTTACGTAAGAAATATGAGGATATTTTCGGTTTCCTTTGAAAAGGATGATGGCTATATGTTTGATGTCAAGTTTGATATTCTGTATGGCATGCTGACCCAACTTCTAGTCGTCTACCATTTGTTCTCTAGAGGCCCGCGTGATGAACCTTTCCCCTGTTACAGTTAAGTTGCAAGATTTAGCTCTCATAGCCCTCATCTCACTTTAACTCTATCTTTGCTGGCTCCTCTGCAACACACTGAGCTCGGTGGTTTATCCCGTTGCATATTCACCAAGCTCCATGAACTTTAAGAGATTATTTACTAACACCCTGCAACATGACCCTAAAGTGACCATTACAGAGACTAGTATGAACAGGCTAACATGCAAACTGAGATGACTATTATGATAAGCTACGAAATAGGTACACAGAGGGGGAGCTCAACTGTTTATCTAAGGTGTGAGAGGATGTAAAGTTTTTAGTGAGCCAGCCAAGTGAAAAAAAAACTCCCGAGGCTGCAGCGAACGGGTGTTTGGAAGCTACTTAAATCTAATGGGGCATTTCTCTGTATGCACAATGGAGAGTGGTTTTAAGGAGGGAGGCATGCTAAAAGGTCTCTCCCGTCCTTCAGTGTGATCGTTGACTTTAAATCCCCTACAAATTAGGAATGAAAGTAAATCCATGATTTTTCTACACCATAGGCACATTTAAAGAGCGGCAATCATCCCGGACGGGATGTGGACAATGTGGTGGAGCCCAAGGCTGTATTATATAGCTAGCCTATATCTGTATCAGATAAAGAATTTATAGCAGGCCAAAAATATCGGGCGGATAGATATAAGCCAGACATGGGCAGGAATTCTACATAAATGATACATGGGCCAGATAAAACTTGACATGGCCTACATATGATTCTAATACAGTCAGAATATGACTTTTATATCTGGCTGACCAATATCTATTACAGGATGGACTTTACATCTAGGGAAAAGAGTGGACAGATGTAAGCCAAAATTTTTAAAAGCTGTATATGGGCTTAAGAAAATTTCATCATGATGACATATTATTAGACCGAATCAAAATTTTGTCTGCACCAGCCACTATTCATTTATGTGGCCAGATATGGGTTCCAAATATTTTTTATTGTAGCTCAATGTCTTCCAGACATGAAATTTGTTATCGGTATATTTAGGATATGGACCATATCGTGTCAAGGGCGGATATAGGGGAAATTCAAGGGGTACCTGCAACCAGACCCATACCGATCGGAAACTGTACACCTATCTTTAGTCTGGTCATGAAAATGTTTGAACATTTAAACGTTCTCCTTGCATCACACGGTACCACTTTACCTCTAAAAAGTAAACATCGGGAACATGAGAGGTACGGAATCAAACTTGATCAGTAAATTAACTAAAAAAAGAACTGGAGGTCGCGTTTCGCTTTTGTACAATGTCACGTACTATCCCCTAATAAAGTTTCCAATGGCGGTAGGGGAGTAATAAAGTTCGCGAAAAATTGGGGTACAGAATAAACAAAGATATATCTAGAATGTTGCCAGTCATTAAGGAATTGTGATATTAAAACATGAAGGAAAGTGAACGACCAAAATTTGGAGAAACTACATCAATGTAAAATGGAATGTAAAAAAGACCTTTTAAAGTGCGAATTCTGGAGTTGCTACCCCATACACAGAACATTTAGCCAATAGGAAGTCCTGTTTGGGAATGTACAAAACGACACCATTAATCTTGCTCGCGGTAAATTGCAGTCGACATTTTAATTGCTTCTACTTTCAAAGCGGCCAGATTCTTCAATGGGCTTTAAAAACCATAGAAGTTATAGCCTTATCCGATTAATTGTTTCTTCAAGAGCTCCTCATACAGTCAAATCTCCCCCCCCCTCTCCTTGACCACATGAAGGAACCCTTGGTGTACCTATGGTAGCTTACACAATTTTCTGTTAAGGCCAGGACTTTTTTACTATTTACAATCGCATACTGTTTAATCTCTTGTTTTGTTGCGTTCTTCGGTCAGCGGATCCAGACTGTAGGTTGAATATTTTATCGGGCAGGGTAGGCGGATACGAAACGATACATGTCGTTACTTATCTATGACGTAGTTCAAAAGTCTGGTCGGCACATCTAATTCTACCTAAAATGATTACAATCTTTATATGCACTTACTTGTATCCCATCTGAAAATTCCCTTTGAGAAAAACTCTTTTAATTCAAATGGTTCCCTTTGGCTTAACGAAATGTGAACAAAGGGATCCCTTTGAAAAGTGTCAAAGGATTTCAAAGGGTATTTGCTCAAACAGGCGGCCCCATCGAAAGCCAAAAGGAAATACCGTACTAAAGGGTGTTGCAGAGCTCCTACCCAAAGAGTCTAAATATATGGTTTCATACGGTGTTTGAAGAGTCTATTAAAAGTTAGCTCAAGTTACATCAAAAGAAACCAAACGATGTTTGTGAAAGTGTGCTGCTTATAGAATTTGAAAGCAGAAATCCAGATGTTTTCTGTCGTAATACTTTAACTATTCAAACTTAGAAAAACCTCTCATTCACACCCTCGTCGACCGAGTAGGTGATATGAGAAGCCGTCCGAGGCTAGGAATAAAACCTTTTAAGTCTTTATTGGATAGCCTGGAAGGAAGTTGTGTTTTGGAATGTTGACTGGTTTCATTAATGAATTCATACTTTTCTGCAACGTAAATGGTCCTTTCAAACAGGGACTAACCTAATTTTTTTGTGGTATGTTAAAGAGAGAATAGATATACAGTAGTCGTTCTGGTAAAACTTTATTCCTTTGTGTTGTTTTCAAGATATGAATTAATAAAGTTATCACATTTTCATCTCAAAGGGAAGAACCTGAAACAAGCAGTGGTTAAAGAACATAGCCTCACCATAATGAACAGTCTTTGTTTTCTTCAACTTTGTAATCAATTTTCTACTCCATAATATAATGCTTTTGCAATATGAATCTATGTGTGGGAAACAGACTTTGCACAAGCTATGGGTAGACTCGCAGTATTCCTACCTTTGTTCCAGGTCAAAACATTAAATAGAAAACAAAAAATATGTTCATCGATTTGAGAAGACGAAATCACTCCTGATTACTTCAAGTTCACATCCAATAACAAATGTAGTAACCTCACTGTCTAATATCTCCAGAACCACAAACAGAACATGAACAATAATTTCACCACAATTCTCAAAATTAGCTTCCGTTTTACATATCACAAAGAAATTAGTACTAGAACCCTTCCTTCGAAAATAACTTGTTCTTTACTTAAGCTTTGCAAAAACATGGAGACTAAATTTTGGAAAGTACACCTGCAGCTTGTTTTAGAGACTTCTTATTATTTACAGACGATCATATTGAATAGTCAATGAGAATTTACAATAGCACACAATTTCGTACATTGCAGAGCATCTCATGATGGCTACACCTTTTTCAGGCAACATCAAAATTTAAATACAACATCTTTTGTTCCAAATAAAATGCAGAATTACCAGCAGTGGTTAATCAGAGGAAATGAACAGTTTATAATGTAGACAAAAGTTACTACACATAATTAACGAAGCTACCGTATGTCATGAGTATCTCTGATGTTTTCTCAAGTGACTGTCTCCAATGTTTGTTTCAGATTCACTTATCTTTAGAATTTTTGTGTACTATCATATTCCTTGATTCTCTATTAATTTGAAATGACATAGATTGAGATGATTTCAAGTTGCCCTCCTGACTGCCCAAGGACATCGTCAACAGTCTTGATTCAAACTCAACTTTGAAAGAAAATATCCATCCACATTCACTTGTGAAGCATACATAGAACCATGCGGCACCGTCTACCACGATTTTTCTGGAAAAAAAGTAAACTTTAAAGTAACATGTTACATGTAGTTATATTACTGTATTACACCAGTTACAAGTTACACGCATGCATGCCTCGTGAAAATGAAGTACTGTACTCAATCAACATGTTAACATGTTAACAGTAAGTTGTACATTGCAACATACTTTTCACTGTTGTTGAAGTCCTAAGTAAGTTTAATAACATCTTATTTTAAAACTTCTTCAACTCAGGTCTTAGTTACTTAAATATATGACTCTGGGCCTCTTCGCTGTAGATCATAAGTTAATATGTGTAAATGTACTGTACACACATACCAAAACCTTACTTTTTTAATTAATTACAGCTAAGCATGCAACACAGGATTAGCAATAAGTTGCAGCTCAATCCTAAAAAATAGTGTTTGTTCGAAGGCTTTAATTGCCACATGCTGTTCATTGGTGTAAATATTTTACACGAGATGCCTATGGCTGTTCTGTTACATTTTGTGTGCCCAAATTTATTGTAGTATATAACAGGAGGATAGGAGGCATGTTGCAGTATATGTTATCGGCGCCATTTGAGGGTTAAACCTACCTGCGTTCCGACATCTATATGTTCTAACATTTCTATGTTTAGAAACAGTAAACATACCGACGTATGGGCTTGAGTAACAGATCTATATTAGTTTTCATTTCAGGCAAATATTGTGATTGACCTCTTCTCCTTTACCTCTATCTTCGACCATGATCCTAACCCAGCACCTAACCTTTGGGCGTCGCAACACAAACAAATATCGGAACATAGAGCAGTCACCTTATAAAAGTTCAATAATATGTTTAAACTTACCAATGATTTTTCCTGATATGACTAGTTGACAGTTGTAGCTTACAAAACTTTACAGTACGCTGAAGGGCACTGTTTGGTAGATGAGGCCTAGGTACAGTATTAAATAGAATTTCGGCTGAATGCTCAGTGTGACAACTTCACGTTCCAATGAAACATACTTTGCTAAGTAGACGTCTTTGCAGTAGAAGATGCTGTTGACAGCTTGGATGATGGATACATCATTGAAGCCCAGAGGCGTATTTAGGGGACCATTGGGCCATTCCTCCCTCACTGGCGCCGATAATTTTTTGTTTTAGTTCCTAAAAATACGGACATTTTTAACACAAATTTTATTCAAAAGGTAGCATATGTGAAACCAGATTACATGTAAGGACACCTGATTTTTTAAATTTTTTTCAAAGGGGAGTTGGACACCCCATTGGGCCATGCCCACTCACTGACGCCGATTGTTTTTTGTTTTAGTTCCTAAAAATACGGAAATTTTTGAACTCAAATTTTACTTCTGAAGGTATCATATATATTACACCAGATTGCATTTAAGGACACCTAGTTTTTCAAATTAGGACACCCCTCCCCTTAGATCTCCTCCAAGCCAGCATCCCCGTGAGAAAAATCCTGACGAAGCCACTGCTGAAGCCTCTGTAGCAACGCAACATAGACCGTTGACAGACGTCAAAAACTCGAAGATCACACCCTCTTAAGCCTGGAAACAATTGAGAAGAGGGAAAGGTAATTAACCATCAGCAAACTATGATAAAAATAATTTCAAATTTTTTGGTAATGAACTGACGTGAGATCAAGCAGCCGAATATGTATATTCCATCGCCTAGAAATAGACCACGTAAAGATCTAATCGACTTACTATTGAGGAAAAATCGTTAACCGTACGTCATATCACGTTTAAACACGGTGGGAGGATACATTACCATGTATCTTGTGCATGCGTAGGTAATGACGTCACAGGTCAAAGTTAAAGGTTTTAAGGTCAAGTACCTAAATTGCTGTTTGTGCCCTTATTTGCATATCAGTGCACATCAGGCACATATCAGTACAAGCAAATGGTCATGATAGCGCATGATATGTAAAGAGTGAGAAAGAAAACTTTTAAAAATGGGGCTTTCTCGTTGCTAAGACAAAGGTAAAATATTGGTTAAAAATTGAACTGGAATAATGTTCAGACAAAGTGTCTCTTACTCCTCCTTAATCATACACGACCCTGTTTAAAGTTAATGGGTTGGTACCTGACCGTGAAAACGTTTGTATATATATATATTCTTAACAAAGTAAACCAGTCAATGGTAGAGTGCTCAACCAATGAAGGGAGCTTAAATATTGAAAGGTTGTGACTATAGAGTACTACAAGGCAACTTTACAGCACTGTTTCGTAAGGGCCCAGTGTGGTAGGTCCTCACTCTTCAGAAGAATGATGTAGAATGGTGTCAACAAAGTTTTGGCATTGCTTTGTACGTGCCCGTTTTTAACCTTACATTGGATGTCGTGCTCGTCTTTTGAAACACGGACACGACCAATCCGAGTCAACAAAGATACGTTACCTAATTTTGAATAATTGCACAGCAGATGTTTATTTCTGTGTCTGCAGGAGCTTATGAGTTCGTTTCGTTTGTTGAGAGTGGCTAAGGAAGGTTTGTGTAAGATGAAGAACTTTTCTTCGAGCTTTTTCTTCGATGATGTAGTGTAGGCACGGGCTTTGCTTACAACTTTCCATATATATATATATATATATATATATATATATATATATATATAGGTCGATAAAGGTTGTAAAAAGTGCTTAAAGTTTGCGGAAAATTCCACGACGTTTCGAGTATAGACTCTTCATCAGGTGGCAAAGAAATGCAACTGAATAACAAAGAAGTAGAAATAGAGAAGAAACACATTGAAGAAAGGCACGAACAAACCGGTCGCACAGAACGAACACGGTGTAAAAAAGCGAAAGAAGGCTGAAAAAACTGGTAAAAAGTAATGAAAAGGGGAACAGGTTAAAAAAGGTCCATTCTAATGTTAAGACCGTGTGGGGAGAGGGTCCTGAGTTTCATGATAAGCCGGTTTTCGGCGGTCTGACGATCACGGTCAGAACCTCTGCACATTAAGGCTGCAGTAACGGCCAAGTCTTTAATTGAGCACGGTGATGGGGGGTTGAAATGAGTGGCGACCGGATAACCTTGAAGGTTTTGTTTGATGGACCTGAGGTGTTCAGTGATTCGGTCAGCCAGGCGGCGTTTGGTTTCTCCCACATACAGGCAATTGCAACGTCCACAAACTAAAATGTAAACCAAGTTTGTGGAAGTGCAGGTGAAGTGTTGGTTCACACTAAATCTGTTGCCGTTAGAACCCAAAATATTGATAAGTGTGTTCTTGCCAACCACTGGGCATGTGTTGCACCTACTACGACCACAGGGAAATGTACCTGGGGTGTTGTCAGTTGGTTGTTGTGGGTGGGAAGCCCGAACTAAGTGCTTGGAAATGTTCTTTTCAACTCTGAAGGCCGTAATGGGGGGTTCAGGGAAAAGGTCACGGGTTGAAGGGTCTTTTCGAAGAGTCTCTATATTCCTGTAAATGGCACGAATGATGGGGCGTACCGATGGGTGATGGGAAATTACCAAAGGAATTCGTAGATTAGTAGACGTGTTAGACTTCTTACTCAAAGCCTCCGCTCTGTCGATTCCTTGGATTCTATGTAGAGCACCGGTAAGGACTTTGGTGGGATACTGACGCTTCTCAAAGAATGATAGTATACTTTTTGAAGCGGCTGAAAAATCAGAATCTTCTGAGCAAACCTTTCTGGCCCTTAAAAGTTGTGAGTACGGGATGGATTTGGTACAGGATTTGGGATGGTTGGATGGGTACAAAAGGTAGTTATGGGAATCGGTGGGTTTAAAATGTAGGTTTGACTTGATTTTACGGTCGCAAATTGACAATTGAAGGTCGAGGAAAACCACTGAAGTGTCAGAAATACAATGTGTGAATTTCAAAAATGGACAGAAAGATCCTACAAATTGAATGAAAGATTCCAGATCTTGACGGGTCCCTGTTGCCACTCCCACAATATCGTCAATATACCTTTTGTAAAGGAAAGGGTGAGAACCGGTGTACTGCGAAAAAAGTTGTTCTTCAAAGTGACCCATGGTTAGGCAAGCAACAGAAGGACCCATTTTGGTTCCCATGGCTACTCCTTTAACCTGACGGAAAAAGCGCCCATTAAACTGGAAACAGTTTTGGGTGAGAACAAGTTCCGTCAAGCGAAGGAAAGCACTTCTCCAGCTTCTGGTAAGGTGTTAAATAGGAGAGACCCTTGGTCTTGAATAGTGCGACCAATTTGGTCGGTAGGCCCAATCGCAGGCCCGTTCTCTACCAAAGTTTTTGTCCCAGAGGTATAGATAACACGAGATAAATTTTTGTTCTTTCTGTTTGCTTCTTTTATTTAATACACATTATTCACAGTACGCATCAAGTCTTCACAACACAGCAATATCTTTCGCACAAGATATAAACTCCATAAAAATTATAAAATCCTTGAATATAGGTAACGCAAATTAAATTCCTCCTTAGGAATAAAACACTCTTATTATAAATTTTTGCCTTTTGGTTCTAACACTCTGTTAGATTAAAACTAGAATGGACCTTTTTTAACCTGTTCCCCTTTTCATTACTTTTTACCAGTTTTTTTCAGCCTTCTTTCGCTTTTTTACACCGTGTTCGTTCTGTGCGACCGGTTTGTTCGTGCCTTTCTTCAGTGTGTTTCTTCTCTATTTCTACTTCTTTGTTATTCAGTTGCATTTCTTTGCCACCTGATGAAGAGTCTATACTCGAAACGTCGTGGAATTTTCCGCAAACTTTAAGCACTTTTTACAACCTTTATCGACCTACATACTACTCTAGTGCTCCGCAGTATTTCGACCTTTTATATATATATATATATATATATATATATATATATATATATATATATATATATATATATATATATATATATATATATAAATCAGGCGCGTATGCAGGAATTTTGTACGGGGGGGGCACGACTTGGACCGAGCATCTAAGCGGAGAGCCACCATGAGTTGGTGCGGAGCGTACCGAGAAAATTTTGTTTTTCGTTCCTCCCATATGGCCAGAAATGGCCCTTTCCATGCAGGGCCTTAGCTAGGGTCATATGTTTGGTGTGTGTGAAGGTCCCAGTTTTCGACTGGCTGGATGTTTTTTTTTCAACTGAGTGGTGGCACGTCAATTGCACTTTTTTATGCGCCCTGCATTTATACACAGCAGTCGGGATCCTTCCTTGTCACTACAAAAAGATGTTCGGGAAATTTTTGTTAATCTAAGGTTGCTTAGATGCAAAATGGTGCTTTCTTTGCGATATTTTTGGAGCTGATCATAAATGGCTGGAAAATGTCCATAACTTAATGAAGTTTAATTTTTGGTTAGGTGAAAAAAGAATGTCTGTTGTCCAAGTGAAAATAACGTTGTCAATAAACTTTCCGAAATCCCCCTTTTGGCTACTTAATTTACTGTCTTCTAATTCGGGAAAAGATTCTATACAAAAATACGTACGTGGAGTCAACAGAAACATTTTTGGACTATTACGAAAATTTTCTGTTCCTCATTGTACTTTATAAAAGGGCATCTAAGGCTGACACATACCTGTATAAGATGTTCATGTTTAAAACAAAAACTGAGGTTGGAAAAAATGCGCCTTAAATAATCACGTATCTTTTCGAGATACATTTTGTGTGGAAGACTCGCGTTTGTTACTTAAAATAGAGTAAAACATAAACTAAAATGTGCCGAAATATAATTTTTCGGAGAGCTTCGGACGCTCCTGTAATTATCATTTATTTCACTGTATACTTTATAAAGAACAGCTTCGGTGCAGTTACTGTTCCAAAGCTATACGCAATCAGGAACGTGGCTAGGGGTTCCCCACCCATCTTGCTAAAATAAACAAAACTTGGAAAATTGGGGTTTGAGATTCGGGAATTTCGACTGTCGCACTCTACATTTTCTGATGTAGGCCAATTTGCAGATTCCTGTATAACAACAATCCGATGTTCAGGTCAGTAAAATGAAAATTCCTACCACCGAAATCACAAAAAGCGTGCATACAGCGGGATCGTGTTTCCCTTTTAAGTCATGTTGGGTTATTTTGGCCTAACACGAACCTCATTGGATGGTACTACGAGTGGTCAGGGCATAGATGATGGAAGCCTGCAATTAATCACGGGAGCACTAGGGGTAAGGAAGCCAAGATATCTTTTCGAATGATTGATCTTTTAATTTCTTGTACCAAAAATTGTCCCAAACTACCAAAATTTTCGCTCGCTTAGCGCACTTTCCTTGTTAAGTTCAATTTAGAAAGTTACAATAAGCAACTTACTTATCCACAAGCCAACTGTGTAATCAAAACGATGGGCAGTTTGTCCAACATAGAGTGGCCAGATCAGCAAGGGCTGGGTAGAGTAAAGTCTGTCAGACCAAGTTTCATGGGCTAACAAATTATGAGGGACATGCTTCTTGGCAGAAGGAAAATAGGCCTGAAAGTTGCCTCTCATTTGCTTTTCTTATTTGAAGTGTTTTTTTTTTCTAAATTATGAGATCTCAAATTGAACGATTGCTTAGATACATCTTAAAAGGCTTGGTAGAAGCCGCTTCCAAAAGTCTGGAATATACTTTTAACAACTACATTCTTGGCACGATACACGTGCCAACCGATGGTGACCCTCCGGTCAGCAAGTGTCATGATAAAGTTCCCCGTCACCACCCAAACACATTCTTTTTAAGGTGATCATTCACCGCTGAATATAGAATGAGTTTATTATCCGCGCTGCATGGCCCAGGATTTTCGTTATTGCCCAAAGTAATGGTCAAATTGTGATACTTATCTGTTCAGTACGCCTCAAATGGAATTGAGGGATAATTATAGGTTTCATCCATACAATGTTTCACTAATACATGAGAACTTCTGGGGCCTTACCCCGTTGTTCCACAGGAGTGTTGTTCTGGACCTCTCTGGGGGCTCTTCGAAGGACCCCTAGACACCACACTGTTAAGTGGGAGGCTTCACGCTCCCGTGGCGTCGTTTAGACATGTCAAAATGGGACTTTCCCTCACGGACAAACTTACGGGCCTGTTTGTGGCCGGCGAGATTTTCATAATAAAAAGTGTGGCCCTCCAACAAAAATAATTAAGAACCCCTGGCATAGTGTATGACGCCAAGCACTTTACTACATTTGTCGTATTTTTACTAAGTTTAAACGAAAATCCAGGCGAACAGCTTCCAGCAACGGGGAATGGGCGGTAGGGAGAGTATAGGTGCAGGAAGGTGATATTAGACCTCCGTGATAGGTATAGCGGTGAAGGACTAACGAGTGCGTTTCAGAATACTTTTTCGTGGTAAGTGTATTAAACCACCATCTATACAGAAATCGGCTGAGCGGGAAGCGCTCCGTAAACAAATTGAAAAATGTATATCTACAAATACGTACTTAATCTTCCACATAATGCTACAAATCACATTGAAAGATCCCATATTGATGCGAGACCCCTATAGATGTTTGGCAATGTATCTCTGTTTTTCGGAAAGTGTTTGATCAGAATAGTTCCATGTATAATTACCTTAATAATGGTCATGTGATCTAGTGCAAACCGTGACGCATGCGCGCGAAGCGCGCTAAATCTTTTTATTAAAAAAAATTTCCATGACAAAACCTGCATTCAGTTTGCCCAACAAATCTACATGCCAGTCAAAAGGCCGTCTTTTACCTGGTAATTTGAAAACAGCTTTTCCTGCTGTGCAGGCGCAGTTGTAGAGACATTTTTGAAGGGAGAAATGTTGCCATTGCCCCATGTGAAACCTGATAAAGAGAAGGCCCGTGGCCAGAAATTCTGACATAGGGGGCTCCGGTAACGCAGAGGTGGGCACTGAAGAAGATTATGTTTGTAGCTAGTGGTGTCAACAGATGATGGCAGTTTGCCGGAAGCAAATGGGATGATATCTCAAGCCGTACCCGGATCATCTCTTAAAGAAATCGGGTCTACCTACGAACGTGCTCCCTAAGTGGGTGAAGTTCCCCTTTCCTGGCGGTATCTCCCCCTTCTCTTGCGATGCAGAGACGTAGAATATGTGGAAAGTCTCACAAGTGAAAGGACCATGACTATGGCTATGATGGTGCTTCTTCAGCTCCGCAAGCGTACATGAAGAGTTGTGTGTTTTTCGGACGGATGAGGGAACCGTGCTGCTATGGGCTGCCATAGGGCCACGGCGGGGATAATTCAGTATAAGATTACACTTTGTTTATGCTAGAAAAGTTCACTGGTACTTTTGTGCTAATAATGTTCATAAGTGATAACGAAAAATGTCCACCTACCACCGGGACCTCTCAAAAGGGGGAAATGAGGCTCACATCAAACGGGTTGCAACTTGCTGACGATTGTATCCTCCACGAATCAGTTGACTGGCTGAATAAGCTAGTCGGGATCATCCAGAGGCAGTTCAGTAACGCCCCTATAGCTATGCCGCTGCTGCCATTTCATCAAACGCGTCATTTTCGTTCCCTTATCCTTTTTTATTTTCCCTCTCTTTCTTCCTTCTCTTCTTCCTTTTTCTCTTTTCCTCCTCGCCTCTCCTTATTTCTCTTCTTTCTTCTTCCTTTTCCTTTTTTCTTCTCCTTTCTTTTCTCTCTCATTTTTTTCTCCTCGTCTCCTACCCGGGGGCAGGTGCCCCCGGTGCCCCCAGTGCCCCCTGGATACGCGCCTGTAAACATATGTATATATAATAAGAGAAAATCCACGTATGCCCCACGAAACATAAAAATGTTAAGTAGAAAACACCACAAAGATGACAATATGCGAGCACAGATACGGTAACAAAATAGCGTATATTTTGGACACCCCTGTTTCCTTCTTCAGAGCAAAATGTGAAGTGAAGCTTAATTTACGAACAACAGACACAGCAATGAGGTTCAACCCCTTAGCGAAGGTCATAAATCACAGAGGAGACATCGCTTAAGATGCTCAGGTCCTTGTTAAGGCCACGGGTATGTGTGGACAGTTTTATTATCCACTTGCTTTCAGATTTGAGTCTTTCATGGGCAGATGGGTAATTAGAATCGAGCAGAATAAATCTTAAATTAGACAAGGAATGGTTTGGTTCACTACCGAAAATTTTTTGATACAGGATAGCTTTTTGATTTATCTTGCACAGTTTTCTCAGCCTAAATTTGGTGCCGGTCTGACCGACATAGTTGCCTTTGTCACGCAAATTGCAGCATAATAAATACACTACATTAGGCGTGTCACAGTCCAGGGGAGGACGGATGTTGCAAGTAGTAAATGCTTCGTCCGTGGTAGTGAACCGACACATTGACGCCCAGTCTTACCACACTTTTTGTTGCCTATGCTCCCAACAGTAAGAAGCCTGGAGGATGTAAGGAGAGATTTGAGGTTGGGGGTTGCCGTCTCGCAGTTAAAGGGGGATCTTCAAAAAGTTCGGAAATGGACTTGTCTGTCCGAAGAACACTGAAATCTGAACGTATACATTTATGTAGGGAAATAGTCAAAGACAAGTGGAATACGTGAATTTTGAACTTTAGGTTTGTAAGATAGCAATTTATCCCTGAGATAAACGGAAGCTTTACTTATTCCCGCTTTGATAATGGGTAGAGGGTAGTCATTATTAAGAAAAAATTCGACAAGGTTACCAACGTGATACGTTATTAATCAAAGCTTTTAAAGGTTTTCTGTAAAAGCTTTTTGTATCAATCAATTACGACTTTGAGCTCATCTCTTCAACTGAACTGTGCATCCATCATCAAACTACGAGTTTAAAATCATAGAAGTGAATAACTTTCCAATGCAATGCGAAGGTTAAACACTAAAGTGCTTTCAAAACGACATTTTTTCGGCGCGCTTCGCGCGCGTTGTCTTAGTTGCTTGTTTGCTACTATATGTACTTCTGAAACCAGAAATGGACCAACCATTAGTGAGAGCTAAGGTAATCAAAACAAATGAACACGCTGTGATATTTGTAATCTGATTAGCTTAGGCATCATAATGTCATTTACAGAGGGTAACGGTAATGGTGGAGTTACATGCCCAAAATTTTGCAGACACTTAAGAGCTTTCGGGGTCATTAGATACACAACCCATTAGCCGTGTTGATTATCATCCACGACTAAAAGCAGTTTTGCCCGGGTGTCACCTGACCAGATTAGCATAGGTACCTGTCTACAAAAAATTGTAACGGGCATGTAGCCTAAACGTATTGTGTTTCCCATAGAAGATGTTTCCCTTTCCTTGTCCAAATTGACAGCGCCGTTGGCTCACGAGCGGTCTTATGACTGTCAAATGGCATGTTATAAGCAAAAAGTTCTCCACCTCTGTGCTAAAGTACACCGTTTCAGTTGATTTAAAATAAACACACCAAACATTCAATCTAAGCTCAGTGTAGTGAGACTTTTTAACCTAGATATTTTTATACAGGATGAGACGTCGTTCTGAGTTAGGGGAATTCCCCTCCCCCTTTAAAAAATTTCGTTTGGGAACGGTACTGAGATCCAAAATAGTGCTATCATTTCATTGTTTTCAAGTGTCTTCAGTGCTCGAAATTTTCGTTAGTTTAAGAAGTTAAGTTAAGTTAGATGGAGTTTTACGGCCCAGTTTCCAACCTATTGGTTCAAGTCGAGCCGGCCACGGCCTTTTTCCAGTTGTGGTTCACTGGCTTGTTTTCCCTACTCCATTGCTTATGCAGAGCATCACGCACAACGGCAGTAGGTTCCATTTTTAGAGTCTTTGGTATGACTCGACCTGGGAGAAAGTAATCCAGAAAACCAACATTTTATGGCTTCTTGGCAAAGCTGAAACATATTGTGACACAATGAAAGAAACAACAAAATATGTAAAGGTGGGGCTCATGTTATACAAATGAATCAAGCCGCTTTTGCCCATTTCACCTGCCTCTTACCCCCCCCCCCCCATGGAGTAACGATCGGCTGATATGGTTTTATTTTTATTTTTAAAGTAGTCCGCTCATGATTGACTGCCTGAAATGGTTTTTGAAGTGCTCTTGAAAACTACCTGGGGCATCGCTGTAATACATAATAAAAACCATACTCCTATTGTACTGTCCGGAGCTGACCATTAATATTGCCGGGGGGGGGGGGTCTTCCGAACCTCCCTGAATACGGACTTGAGTTTGCTCCCCAAAAAAAATTTCTTAGAACCGCCGTGCTTGTGTGGGCAGGTTGATTCTTTTTGAGCGAGATCAATACCCTTTACAAAAATTCTGTGGCAAAAGTTCCAATAGCACGCTTGAAATACTGCGTAAAACTGCGGAAAATTATGGTAGAATGTGAAGACTTGTGCAGTCTGTGTGAATTATTTCACAGAAATTTGCGTCTTTAATAAACTGCTTACACACGTTTCAAAGTACCACGCATTTACCTGCATTACCATAGGCCAAGCAGAAGGCGAAGAGTGAATAACCTAAAACACATGTTGACACAGGTAACATGTGACAAACTGGTATAGAAATAGGTTATGTGTGGTGATGTGTGGATAGGTGTGGTACTTATTAAAGAAAAAAAACATTAATGTCATTCCACTCATTAGCTTGGTTTGTCACACTTTGCATGCCCTGTTTTGCCAATGTGTCAACTTGTCACAGCTTTTCCTAATTTGACTTAAATGTTCATGCGTGGCAATCATGCAGGGAAAAGCATAGTCCTATGTTTCATACTGGTCCCAATACCACATGTGTAATCTCTAATTTTCAATCTTTTTCCCTATATATTTTCATGTACCCTGTCACATGTGGGTATGTGTGTTCATATGTGGCATGCTACACGTTTTTTTTTGTAAAGTTACTGATACCACAGACAGCTTATTTTCACGTCATTTTGAAGCATGAACCGAGCTTCCAGAGCTTCCAGAGCTATTGTTATGTAAGAGCATATTTAAGTATCTACTTTCGGTCTTACGACCGGAGAATCACAATCCAGTGAGTGATGGCTATAATATTCCAAGATACACATGTCGTATAATACAGTTTTCCTACCTTATCAGGTACCTTACTTAGTGAACAGTAAAGTGCAGTAGGTATTGGTTAAGCCAATGTAACGTCTAAGCTTACAGGTAATGACTGTTTATGGTCTTTCCAATGTTCACTAACAAGATATAAGACCTTTAGCGCAGCGCAGGTGCCGGTACAAAACTTTATTGCTATTGTGGATCTCAGAAGGATTGTTTTGCATGTTTTGAAGTCTTTTTAGGGAGTAAAATTGCGAGCAGTGTTAAAGTTTAATAAATGCAAAGCTTTGCAGTGGCTGAGTTATCTATCACTTTATGATTGTTTAGCTAAGCTACGGGTTTGTGAATGGTTTGGGATTAATGTTAGGATTTTGTCTGAGGGTTCATTGAAGAAATGATGGTAACTGGTTAATCATATTTTAGCACTGTACGTATGCAGATTTTTTTCGTCCTGGATAATTGACCTATAAATCCTAATTAAGGTTAATTGCCGTAGCGGACTGATTACTACCCAGATTTTTAAGAACAGTCAGCATGGGAGTTAGTCCAGGATTACTTTACCTCGTTATCTTGAGGTGGGCTTAAGCCTGTGCGACTTTGGATTCTAGTCCTGATAGGGGGACGACAATGCATTTCCCGTGTGCAGTAGTGAAAAGATAAGTACTACAATAGAGGGTGTTATATTATTGAAGTGTTTAGCTGCATGGAGGGGCAGAGTTATTTCATGAATGGTGTTTGTCACTTCACTCGGTTGCAAGGGACTTTATTTTATGTCAACCTCTTATATTTTTTTCATTTTGGTAGTTCGCCGTGAAATACAGATGATTAAATCCAGAGCTCTGATCTCTGGCCGCTACTTTTATTTCATGGTTGTCACTAACAAAGGAATCTGAGATTGACGATCTTTGAACCCAGTACAATCCTCTTTTAGTAAGATCCTTTAACTTTTTTTCTCAATGTAGGAGAAATGTTGTAAGCGCTTTGTACGTTACAAAATTCTCATGTCTCTGTTGGATTAATAATTGCCAACAAGATATGTTAAAAATACTTTTTTTTTTGAAACTTAACCAATTATCACCGGATAGGTAAACAAGTAAGAAAAGTGAAAATTAGTAGGGCAACAATAATTTTTCTTTTTAAATATGTGCATTTTAAATGCCAAATTTCGGCCACCTTACAGTTTTTTAGTGTATTTTCGCGACATGATCTTGTGTAGGAATTTATAAAATGCTAGAAGTGTACAACAATACTTTGAAGACCTTTTACTACTAGAAAGAGGCGAAGCAAACTTCACTCATTCTGAAAAACGCTCTCTCGTTCGAGAAAATCTGTTCATAGGTTCCAAAATATCCCAGGACAATTTCCCAAGACCATTTCGAACCCTAGTCTCCTGGCGTAATTGCTAGAAATGGAAGTTGCTGCGTCACAGACTTTTTGTCTTTTAAACTTACGACAACTGTTTGCCATTCCAACACTTGAAAGATGCACTTCTTACAGTCCCTCTAACGTTTCAGGGGTGATTTGAAAGAAGTTTGCAGTAATGTCTCTCTTAAAGAGTAACGGTTCAATAAATTTTGATTGATCCTCTAACCATAGAGCTATTAATAGCTCCCTGCTCTTACATTGATGATACGGAAGGCATTTGAGTGACGTCTTGGTCATCTACTGTTTCTTTTTTATCATACTGATCAACTGTTTAGTAATGCAAGTAAATCTTGTCTTGCAACCGAAAACAGCGAAAACTTAATTTTACAGACGCTGTCGAATATTTGACTGAAAACAATAATGTCATTGGTTAACATGGCTAACATGACTCCCTAAACGTGTTACCTGATAAACAACCTTGTCCAAATAAAACAATCAAAGCTCTCTGTGTTTATTGGTGTTGCTAATTGAAGAAACATCAAGACATTACATTGTAAGAGGCATATTGCAGAAGTATGAAAGAACAAGCACAGACAAACTGCTTCAAGTGCTACCATAAAATATTTCCTCTCAAACAAAATGGAAATTTGGAGATAACTGCAGATTTATAACTTTCTATCATTTCCATTTTAAACTTTATGAATAATTCCTGGACAGACAAACAGAAAACCTATAAAAGTTTTTCTGATGCTTTAGTCAAAACCATACAAAAGTTACTTTCATATTCAATGACTGGAAACTATGATAGTAAGTTTCAAATATCGATACGTTTTTCAACTTCGTTCCCCATTGAAAATTGTTTAGAATCAGTGTACGTACCTTGACATCCGTAATGAATGGCTTACAGCAGGGTTAGCACGCATGGTTTGCTGATTAACAAATCAGACGGCCAACTTGCAAGAAGTCCTCATTGGTATCTGAAAGCGAAATATGCCACAGTGAATCCTTTTAAACACTTGTATCTGTACACTTTCACCCAACGATCACAAATAGACAAGGAAAGTCAAACCAATTTTCCCATCATCCAATCAGAAGTGTTTTCAATTTATTGGTAAGTCAACCGTGAATGTTGACCTTGGGCTTTACAAAGGATAGGCGGTTTCCAGCCTAAAGTAATGCTTTGTCGAACAGAGGTTTATCCCTCAACGTTACTATCCTTCTTGAGAATTTATTTATCACGATGTTTTCACAATTTGACCTGTGATGACCTCTCATATTCCATGACCTCCACCAAATACAATGGTTTCTTGTGAATAGCATGGGCCGTCCATCTGGAGCGTATTGGATCTCGTAACAGTAACTTACCAGGTTTTTATATATAGACCTCTTTTGAGTTCAAATAAGCTTTCAAGTCCACCGAAAACAATTTAATTATTAGACGCAAGATGTGGGCATCTACATGTTAACTATGAGATTAAATAACCTTGTCAAATAAAGATAATTACCCTTTACGATAAAAAGTGTTTGCGAGGCTTTCACCACACGACCTCTAGCGACTCTAAATGAACTTTTACCTTCACTAAAAACAAAAAGGTTCTTGTAATTAGTATGTGGCATTTAAGTAAAAGATACCTCAGTTAACAAGGTTTTCGCAGTTTCGCAGTGGCCGCTCTCAGATGACCTTTGAAGTCTACGAAAAAATTAGGGGTATTCGTCCAAGTAAAACGCAGGTTTGAGGCAAGTATGAAAAGCATTCTTGACTCCTAACTTGAGATATGGTGTTTCAGAGTGTTTTAAGTGTTTTACCTCTGGTTTCCTCAAATGATCTCTAACCTCCATCAAAACAATAGAGTCCTTCCTTTCCATATTACCAATCTATATTCATATATATATATATATATATGTGTGTGTGTGTGTGCGTGTACGTACTATGAAACGTAACAGAAGACAAAAATTAAATAAATCGAATTTATTTGATTCGAACCCAGGAAGTGAGAATATAAATCTGAACACTTTCCACTACACAATCGACATACACTTTCATGGTAAACTGTACATTATTTACAATATGGAAATTAGAGTAATAAAAATGGAATTACTTATAAATTTTCCGGAACGATGCTTGTGCAAAAGAATAATATTGTTCTCTTTAATTTCATCCTTGAACTGATACAAACATCCAGCCTTCCCTTTTCGTTAGTCACGATACGACCCAATTTGTTTCAAGTTTCAAGTATTTCGAAGTCAGACAATTATGAATAGAAGACCGGACCAAAGGAATGCTCTTCGTACAGTTTTCACTAAATTCCTACGATGTTAGGAAAGGCTAACAGGATTTATCGATCGTGTTGCCGTTTCATTGCAGGAATACCATGATGTCCATGAGTACCGTAGCTAGGGTGATTAAAGTTGCGATGGTGGAGTGAGTGGGGGATGGTAGTAAAGGGCAAAAATTGCCGACCCTTCTGACAAATTATTACAAAAGTACCGACAGCCCGAAGAAAAAACCGTTAATGCTAATTTAGACAGTATTTCACCAGTTTGACAACGCATATAGATTAAGCAAAAGAAAAAATACATTTGTTTGATGTAATAAGTGTATCCAGGGAATTATAAAAAGAGTGGTTCACTTTGTGAGAGCGAAACCTAAGTTTTTAAAAGGGCGAAGCTATTTTGGTGGGTCTGGGGTCTTCCTGAGGAAACTGGTAATTAATCATTGGCAGATGAAATTTTCAAACATCTGTCAACCAAGATAAGTACACAAAGACACAGTTTTATAGACTCTTTGATGAAGCCTGACCAAGGAGAACTCTCAATTGGTGTGCAGTGCTGGCGACGGGGGGGGGGGGGTTCAGATGGACCATGTCCCTGGTGGGGATGGCTGCCCCCGTTGCATTTACGTTGGGGGTAGCCATAATGTGTACAATAAAATAAGTAGTCCTTGACAACAGGATGGAGCTCGGACGATTTCACTGATTTTGCTCTAAATTAGGGCAAATCCTGTAATAAAAAACCCAACTAGAAGCACACATTTTTGAAATATAAGTTAAGACCCAAAAGTTTCAAATTTTCTTGAGGTCACATCCAACATTTTCGACATCCTTTCGGCAAACCGTGGCCCTTGTCGGGGCTCCCGGCTGCTAGCCTCCCATCCGGAGCTTGGCCCTCCTTTCGAGCAAATACTGAAGCCACCCCTTTTGGTGTGACTTATATCGAAGCAGGCGGGCTTAATAATGAGAATGCTACCACCTCTAGCCATCCGTTATTGAGAATCCTGCATTCTGATTGGTTAAACACTAACCTGTTATTCCACAACATATGGTCAGTAAACGTAAAGACTGATGAAAATAAAGCTTTTTACACATTTTCGGTGGTAGAATAGGAATAAACCACATCTGTTGGATTATTATTGTCTCATAAACCGTCTCGACTCCAAATTTGCAAAATAACGGACTCGGCTTTGCCTTGTCCGTTTTTTTTTTTTTTGCCAAATTTTGGGTCTCGACGGTTTTTTCACCAATAGAGGTTATGCACCGACGTCACTGTGTCGCGCGTTTCTCTGTTTTTCCATCCAGGCGTACATTGTGCAACAATTGTTACTTAGTGCTATCGTGCGCGCGTATCGGTAACACACTTACTGCGCATGATCAGTTCCATCCAGCAAAACTCACTGACGTCACGTGCATAAGCTCTATACCAGTCCGCCAAGTGCGATTTATTCCTTAAACGTTAAGCACTGTCAAAAAGGCCTAAGAAATGCAGCATGATGTCTTTCTGAAAATGCAAAGTAATTAAACAAAATAAGAAGAAATTTCCTTGCGTCTGGCAATCAACATTAATAACCTGTGAGCTTAAGCATTGGTAGCTACGTTTAGGTATCTGGGAATCCAGATGTGACGGGTAGTATCTGTTGATAAAGTTAAGGTTAATGCAATCAATTACTCCGTGGTTTTAAACAGTCATTCAGTTCCTACTCTTTGTACCAACAGGCTGGTGTAGTTAACGAACCCTGAGAAATTAAGGATATCGAAGAGGCCTTTCTTTCAGTGTATATAAACTTGTGACCAACAGAGCGGAAAATTCATACCCAGCTTCAACTATCTTAAAGAAAATGTTATGTTTCCACCTGGCAAGGACAATATTTGCTCTTATATGGTCTTTTAATATTTTTTTTTAACTACAGTCCTCTCTTACATTTATTTGGTGTCGAAAATATTTGTGACGAACTGTTCTGCTAAATAAAACGAAGATCACAAAGAGTCACACCCGATTTCAATAAAGCGTACCTACTATTTGAAAAAAATCTTCCTTGTTATTTTGAATATTTTTGTACCAAAGTAGCAGAACACCGAATGATAAGACTTAGTGCACCCGAAGCGCTCCGAGAAAATCACTTTCGAACCAATTTTGGGCAATTAAAACCCAACACTAAGTAACTTGAAACATTATAAGATACCTTCCATGAGATAAACACGGTGAGTTAGCTACCTTTAATACTCGAGCACAAGTACCGACCAAAAATCAATGAATGTATCGACAATCCTTCTGAGGACAAACCCCCCCCCCCCCGCGCCCTTGCCTACGTTGCTGTCTTCTATTTGGGAAATATTTAGGGCAAAAATACTTGTTTGAAGTCCACAGAAAATGAAATTTGTGGACTTTACTTAATGTTACCTTTGCTTCATTTCACACTCAAACAAGGTAAGGTATCCATTGTATTATAACTTATTAGTAATTCCTCTTTTCATTGGTTTATATTTTATCTTTTGGACCCACTCATACATAACATGTGTGTCTGTGCATGTGTGTACGGTCTGTGGAAAGAATGCCACAAAATTTGACTTGAGTGCTTCAAGCTTCTGTGGCGCCCCCTCCCACCCCAACGCTAATACCTCGATCCAACCTGGGTTTCTGGCAGTTTTCGGACTGTCTCTTAAAATGTGAAGACTACGACCTGCATTGCCAGCAATATATACCAAAACTATTCACCACTTTACCTTTTCGCGTAAATCCTTGGCCACAACGCCACGACTGCCCAGGAACCGTGAATAAGTGGTAGACATTCTGCGACGACACCATGCCACATCACTCCACTCTAACCGAAGGAGCGTTACAACCCTGCTGTATATAACTCGCCACCAATTATTCACCACGGACAGACACATTGGATTTTCCGTTTCGTAGCCTCTGGACCCTTGAAGTTCTAAACGGACACAGACTAACCTTCACATACAGATTCACAAGTAGACCATTCACATTGTTTTCAGATTTGTGTACCACGTCCATTGACAGTTTTGGCTCAGTCGGGGAGTTTTGATTGTATAGGGTAGTGACTTACCTTTTGACCATTCGCGAAAAATGCAATTTAGACACGAAATGCCCAAAAGCCTGCAATATTCTTCATTTTCAAGAATAAGTGGGGCCAACTGCAATTCATTTGCTACAACATCCCTAATACAACATGAACATAATCTACACAGCCCCGCCCCCAAATTAGCAGGAAATGTGTTATTGTTGTGTTCTTGAGTGGTGCGCTTATTACCATCCTGAAAATGGCCGCAGAGAGTTTTAACTTCACTGTAACCCCTTACCGTATTTTTGCTAGTGAAACTTAATTGGTTGCATTCTGACTTAGAAGTCATTGCGTTACAACGTGCGTAGTATCACCACAACCGATGGCCACAAACAGAATCATCAGTAATCAGTGACCCCTTGCACCCGTATAAGCGTACTTTTTTGAGGGCTGAGCCTTTTTGCCCGAGAAAAACTGTACTGCCGGAAAATATTGTCCAATTTTTGCCAAAATCTGCCCAAAAAATTGTTTTCCGAACTTTGGGGGAGCAGCCGACCCCCTCCCACCCTCGTTTGTACTCCTATACTACGTTTTCATTCTGTTCACTCAACTATGGGACTAAAGTTAGTATTGTAAAGTAATGTACACGTTTAATGTACAAGTTTATTTATAATAGTAATTAGGCTATTCGTTTAATATCGACTTGAAGCAATTAATCCTTTAGCAAGGTTCGCTTTCTAAGCCTCCCTCCGAGATGAGTGAAATTCGGTAGGCAGCGTTTGTGATCTTTTAGGTAAGTATCAACTCGTATATAATAAATGACCATGACATAATGCTTCACACCCACATTAAATGATTTGTGTAGTACTGGGTGCCGTTTAACTGCCCTCTCGTAGGTTAAATGCCTCCCAAAAAGGTTACCCGTTCAAATGTCTTGAGAGGTAAAGTTAGTTTAACGAACCTTCAAACCTCTATAACAATGGGTCCAATCCCTATCACCATATTACGTTACTTGCATGACAAAATATTCATATTTGTCACATTAATTCAGAAAAGTCGGTCGATCATTAACAGGTATTTCCCATTACCTACTCTAACCCTATCTGCCAATGGCAACTCGGGTAAGCAGGATCAGAACACCGTTTTGATTTGTTTGCTTAGTGGTTTCCTTAACTGTTGGGGAGACTCTCCCACCAGCTATTCAGTGTGTCATGCATGAGTGATCTTTCAACAATACAAGTTCTGAGGAGTCAAGATGAGGTTCATGCCTGCCAGGAAGTTGAGTTGTACAGTTTATTTGCTAAGAGGATTAGTTGTGGTTGGTGTTTTTCTCAGTCCTGGCTAATGGGCATTTCCTCTTATTGAACTTCATAAATAACACTTATTTGGTTTAACCATTGAATTACTACCTTACAGGCTCCGTTTCCAAGCTAAACTGCTACAGTAATAAGACGCGTAGCCAAGATTTCCCAAGGGGGAGGGGGGGGTAGCTAGGCTGGATCGGGGAGCTGGAAAAGGGACAGGGATGACGTTGTGAGTTACCCAAGGGAAAGGCGTGTAGCCAGGTATTTTGCCGGGGGGGGGGGCGACGCCTGTAGGCAAATAATCTAAGCGTAGCGCTACCATAGGTTGGCGGGAAGCGTACACGAAAATTTCGGCAGAAAATGCCTCCAAGATCGCTAAAAATCTCACTTTCCAGGCCTTGTAGGTTGCATGTAAACATTTTCTTTTTTGAGTTACTAGCGATATCACAAATACACAAGATATCCTAATCGGGAGGGGCTGTTGCCTCTTTTGCCCCCTTGGCTATGCGCATGCCCAGGGACAACTTCAGGACTAAACCAGCACCCTAAGGCTCCTACAAAGGTACAGGTTGCAGGAAGGATCGCGAAAGTAACTTTCTGGCTTGTCAAGCACGCTGAAAATTTTGGGATTTTCTTGATAAAATTTTGGAAAATATGGGTTTTTTCTTTAAAAAAAATTTGAAAAGTTTATTGTTTTTTATAAATAATTTAAACAATTGGGGATTTTATTGCAGGAATATTGAGTTTTTATGAAAAATCTGCCTTTCCTGAGACCTAAATCATGTAATCCATATATATTGGAAGCTCTACAAATACATTGGCAAAGAAAAGGAAGTTTCAGTTTCAGTTTCTTTTATTCCAGTGTAAATTATATAAAATTTATAAAGAGGACCAAAAATGAGTACATAAAAATACAAAACTATAAAAGAAATGAAAGCATTAGCACAACACGATATGATTACATATAAAATTTACAAAAACATAAAAAAGGCTGAAAACACATCCCAAAAGGTCATAAAAGAGGACCTAAAACTCCATTCTGAAAGAAAATGGGGCAGCTCTGCAATTAAACGAATTTTTGAAAAGGATTATTCTAAAAATTGAAGTGACGGCATTTTTTCTTAAATTGTAGTTTGCCTTATTGCACAATGAAGTCTGAGGGAGTTTTCCGGGGGAGGACCATTAAGGGGAAGCAATCGTCGAGGGGGGGGGGGGGTAATTGTCCTTGTGGTAGCTTTCCAGTTATGGTTTACAAATCATACAGTACATCTACCAGTGCTGCTCTACGGTAGGAAGCCGAGCAACAATTTACATCGTTTGTTGTAAAATATAAAATTAAAAGTAAAATTAAATACTGTAAATGCATCAATTAAAAACAAGAACCAAGTTTCCCTTGTTTTTTCTTTTTCAAATTTGGTTTATTTTGTGGATCATTAAACCTATGATAAGTATGTATCCAAGGTGAAAATATGTTACAAATCTCCCGCTTATTGCTCTTATTCATAACTACGAAAACCTCGTGAACTAAATAGGCAGTAGGCAGTACCTCCAAATTGTGCCCGGCGTTTGGTTAGAGTTACAGAGAAAAACATTTATTTTTCACAGGCATATCTGTTACAAAAATAATTCTTATTTGAATTACCTAATTATGAAAAAGTGTGCAAGGATGCTGTGACTATAGGATGATTAGAAATACTATGTGCTGAACGAGTTTTTTGATGATGGCGTAGTGGATTAGAGCTCGGTTTCTCAAGCAGACGACCCTGGGTACGATTCCCTCCTGGGAAATCTTCTTTTTCATTTTTTGTTAATCACTTTTTGGTAGGGTTCAAAGTTCATATGAGGTCAGCAGAGGTCAAGATTTGAAAACATCGTTAAAAATGAAGAAAGCTGAAAATGGGTAAATTTGAAGTCAGTGCAACAAATCATTCCCTTTCAGCAAGGGATCACCTATGACCATCGTAAAAATTGATATAGTCAAGAAGTATACATTTGCGGGATAAATTCAGTGCAACACATCACCCCTCTCAGCAAGGAATCACTAAGCCTTTGGGCTTCCTGGTTTCTTCATGACGTTTAGAGTTTCAATCACTCATAGCTCCTGGGTTGTAGAACAAGATTAAACACACTTTTTAAGTATCGATCAGCTGTAACATTCTTTATATTTACTGCGCTATGTCATTAGAATGTGATAAAAGCGACAAAAGACATGAAAATATTACATTATTATTACTGGCTCAGCACTGACCGGTAAACGTAAGTGCATTAGTAGCTGTAATTAATTCCAGGTCTTACTTTGTATTGTGGCTTATTTTATTGTTTGTTGACCTTGGACTTGTTTGGATCCACCCATTGCGTGGTTCAATAATTTCCATGGAAAACCAGTCTCTATTCAGTATGCCCATAACCAGTCAATCTTATTGAATAGGTTGAATAGACTACTCTTTGCCTTTCAAACAAATTCTGGTATTTTCGCCCTTAGTGCAAACAGATTGATTATTTGGCTAGATGGGTACTGTTTAGGCTTCAATTTGATTTTCCCCCAGAACTCTGAAAGTATTGGGTTACTTTACAAAAATGGTATTCATAAATTCAACGTTACTTTTCAACGCCCTTGTGGTGTAGCAATAACTACCAAGGTAACTTATTGTCATTGCGTGGTCACGTTGAAACGTTTCGGATTGGTTTTCACCGCCAAGTGTATACAAATTAACAAGATAACATCTTACAGTAGGCCTTCGTAACATATGGAACATTTTATGTGCATTTCACCTATGCAAACCACGTTTTACACATCAAATTCTTAAATCCAGACTTTTATAGGCATGACGCTGAGTAAACAACGAAAACAACAAGGTTAAGTTATGTAGCCTAGTTCAAAACATTCTTCCAATAATTTTACATAGAACTTTACAAAATCACAAAAAATATGACGTGAAAGTCAGTAATTTAAAGGTAAAACTCTGGCACTGATTTTGCGGAAGGACGGTTACATCACAAGTTAGCATTTTGGACTATTGATGGCTCCTATATATCTACATTACAAGTTTTCATAAGTAAAATCTCATCGCACGAGGCAAGAATGATCGCATTTTCCAAAAGCGACTTCTCCACTCGTTTATATTTCGTGTCTGCTAGATAATATATATATATATATATATATATATATATATATATATATATATATCAATTCAGAATACAGATACTGGTAGCAACAATATTCGTCGTGTAACTTGCAGGATCCTTGTGGATTCAAGACTCAACTTTTTTAAGAATCATGTGAAAGAGTAAAACGATAGAAAGGATTCAACCGCAGGTTTAAAAGTTGTAAAATGCATTTCACTACGGAGCTTTCGTCTCTCTAGAGGAAGAAAGCTCCGTGGTGACTAGAGAGACAAATCTCCGTGGTGAGGTGAATTTTACAACTTTTAATCCTGCCGTTGACTCCATTTCATCGTTTTATATACTTATATATATATATATATATATATATATATATATATATTATATATATATATATATATTTATATGTATATATCAACCTTCTTAATCAATGGATGAATCTTTATCTCACCAACATTTGGCATAATCACAAGCAGGCTACTGCTAGAAGTCATGGACTCCACAAATCGCTTGTAAAAGTAATTATAACAGCTTTTTCAATATAAATCATGCACTGACTGCATTCTTTAACAGGGAATTATTGTTTTTTTTTTAATTTTTAAAGATAAGAAGGTGCAGAATGGCTATACTATCGATACGAATTAAATCTTAGGAGAAATGTTACTACAAATGTTGCATAAAGATGATTTTCTGCAACCACCAAGTTGTTCAGCGTTTTCGTTGTTCCTATAAGCAAAGAAAACTGGGGCTATCCCCTTCGTTATCTCTTGTAAGTAAGGGAAGGGTAGGGGTGCCACTATTTGACGTTATCAATAGTCCGTGAACCTTACACATTTTTCAGGAAAGGCCCCAACTCAACGTGCGTGCTTTTATGCGAAAGATAATCAGGCATTTTAACGAGGCCTAGATTGATTTTAAATTTGTTTTGGTTTTATGACCAAGAATATTATTTGTTAACATGAGCATCGACATGACCCTAAACTTGTATAGGTCATCAGTCGCCATTTTTAGGCAACGTTGTTTCGTTCTTGATATCAGTGAACCGTAACATGTAATAATGCAATGGCGCCGGCTTAGTCTTGCAATTGTATGGTTGTTTGAATTTTCTGTGGCTTACACCCTAGTGCAATTTTAAACTTTTTATACCAAACTTAGTAAGTAGTTGATCAACCTATACCTTTAATTACATCGTAAGCACCATAGCTTATCAATTTGACCGTATTTTCTTAGACCAATATATGGCCGTGCACCATAGGAAGGCAGTAGCGTAGCTAGAGGGGGGCAGGGGGCGGTTGCCCCCCCCCCCACAAAGCCTCCGAAGGCCTCTGTCGGAAATTTCTATTCTCTATCGGAAATTTTTACCACCTTTATTAAAAATTCTAACAACGGAAATTAGTAGCTAAAATTATATTCTTAAGGGTTTACTTACAACACTTCTTATGTTTTTAAGCAGAATTACGCATCAAAATGGTTACTGACAAGGCCTGCAAGTGTCATTTAAGGCAGTCTCTGAGATATTTTAATCAATTTTTTTCCGAGCGCTACACGCCAGATGATGGTGGCTTAGATAGTACATCATTACTTCAAGATAATAATCTGTCGGAAATTTTTGGGTTTTGCCCCCCCCCCCTACAATAAAAAATATCTAGCTACGCCACTGTAGGAAGGCAAAGGGACGGGTTTCATTGTGGGGAAGAGAGGGGGACAACATCAATTAGACGCCATGCCAATATTTTTGCCAAGAATAAAAATGATCTATGTAAAATAGGTCGATACAAGAATAGTCACATTAAGGAAAAAGCGTCAGAACGGAGCTGAAAATATCAATTCATTGGATAATCCGTCTACAAAATTAAAGAGAACATAAGAAAGCTATCTTTGAAAACTGTTGTCATCTTAGTGAGCAAGCACTCACTGTAATTTGCTACTTTCTGTAACACATCTTCAGTAATACTTTGGTCTCAAAGACCTATTCAACTACTGAAGGTATCCATCTTTTCTACCCACAATCTGACAATAGACCTGGGGCCTATTTCACTAAATTCGACTTGTGGAAACAGAACTTAAGACTCGACTTACACTAAAATGCGTTTAAGTGAAGTCTTGTTTAAATTTCGGTTTCACAAAAACGTTCTTCACTAAGACGAGTCCTAGGATGCGTACGTATTTTTACGTATTATATTTGTTTACATGGAGGAGACTGTGACCTTTGACCCCGAGAACTTTTTAGTAGTTCATTGTACCAACGTTCGTGACAAGCACGAAAATGAGAAAAGTATGAGAAAAAAGATTTTTTTCTTATAATCGTTCTGATTTTCCAAAATTTCCGTAAAGGTAATATTCTGACAGTGAAAAGGAGGAGTTACTAACTGTGCAATAATCAAGACATATATAATTGTCTCGGTCGCTGTATTACGTCACGTTAGAGCGCAATAATGAGACCAAACAGCGAGACGTTAGCCTAACTACTATTTCGGCTAATTAAGCGCTGTTCAGCTTAATGTAAAGTGAATGTTGTAGGTCTATGGTAGCTATTATGGTGGTAAAGGGTTCAATTTCGAACACAAAACAATTGGAGAACACTTATTTTAAAACCTTTGTTTACCGCTATATATTGCAATATTTCTCAGATACGGGTTTATTTTATTAGGAAAATATAATTGCTTTGTATTTCTGGGTCAAGTCGGCTGTTAATTTGCTTTGAATGTTAATTGCCTTTGGTCGGCCGTTAATTGCCTTTGGTCAATAAATAGGCATTAGTATGTAAGAGATGTTCGAACTAAGAACCCGTTCGTACTTAATGTAGCCTTAGGCCTAGAATTAGTTATAACTTACCTATATGTTACAACAAGGCCAGCCGAGGGTAAGCCAAGATGAAGTTGAAACTTTGAATCCCAAAAGTAGGCCTAGTAACTGTTAGGGCTACAGTAGTCTAGTAGCCTAGACCTCCAAAGCAGGGTCCTGTTTCCGTACCCCGGACAAGAGAAAGATTAGCCTAACGTTAGGCCTACTAAACTAGTAATAGGGCTGGAAATAAACGAAGGCCATTTAGGCCATTGTATTTTCGGGAATGACCTTGATGCCCTACATTTTTCAAAATGCAGCACTTCAAAATTCGTTTGAAGAGGCTCCGGCATTTCACGGGAGTGTGGTTTCAAATGTGTAATAATACAGGGATAAATTTTTTCATTATTGGATTTTCCATTAAGGATCACTCCCACCGCCACAAGTGTTTCCCCCTCCCCCCCCCCCACCCGATACACCACGTTCACCTTGGTCTTCATTCCACTTGCCCTTCGATACCTATTCAACCAAAAAGACCCCAGTCTATATCTTAGGCCCTGGTAACAAGTGTTCCTGTTTGGCCTATAGAGGGGTGTCCAAACTTTGAGAAGCAGAAATACTTGTTATCTAAAAGCTGATATGAAAAGGGCCTAGCCCAGACTCTATGTAACAGTATTTAACTTTAGTGGTGGAAAGCTTGCTGCATAGTGGTTAATCAGGAAACAAGAGGGACCCAAGCCATGTGATTTGATCTGGACATTAAAATGTGTGATTTAGGTGTACTACAGAAAGGAGGGTGGTCTCTCCCTCGTATCAGCCGTGGAAGGGTGTCATGTCAGTTATCAACATTGCTTAACAATGAGAATATAAAACAATATAATCACTTCAATACTTTCCCAAAGATAGCACCGTTTCTCATCCAAGAGCCACCTCACATAAGCAAACTATTTCTCAACTTCAATAATTGAGGTGCAATCCTCTCATTTTAGAAACCTTTTCCCTTATGCCTAAAAAAGACAAATGCACCAAAGAATGAGAATTTCTAACTATGTAGTCGGTTCAAAGCTTTGCAAGAGAAAAAAAAAACACTTTGCATTGATGCCACCTACGATACCCACAGATTTCTCAGAGTGGGCATATTACCCTTTCGTAAAGCCTGGGACTGTAAGCCTCGACAAGGTAACAAAGGAAGGATCTGCCCTGGGTCCAGTTACCCTACATGCACCACTGCGCGCTGAGCTTTTAGTATCATTTTGCCCACTATAGGCTAACACCCTGATTCGCAAAGTTTGAAAACTGTTTTCTAATATTTGTTCTATGTAGGAACCACATTATACATGAGGCGACATATAAAACGAAAGGACGCCGCTAGAACGGTCACGCTTCCCCAAGGTCGTGGGGTTCTGGGGCATGCTTCAAGTCGCCCGGAGGACAGGTCAAAGATCCATTGGGATTGATGTACCTTAAAAGTTTTTGATGGAGTTAGTAGAAGACGTTTCCGGAGACTTGTTAAAGCCCCCCCCCCCCCAAAAAAAAGCCCCAACATCTAGCTCTATTACACGTTAAGTGGTACAATCTTTAACACTGAAAGCATGTTTCTGACAAAATGTTCTATATGAGTAAATTTGGGTAGAGGATTCCACCATTCTCCTGAGCCTCCATGTCATCGCCCCTTAAAATCAGCTTAATATTTCTTATCTTTTTATTTCCTAGCAAATTTGTCAAGAGCGGCGCACAAAGCTTTTATAAATGAACTAAACGACGGGTATCGGGGTATTTCTAGTTTCAACACAAGCTTAACAGGAAAGACTTTGACTGATTAAAATAAATATAAAGAACTGGGGCTTGTCACTGTACCCGGCAATAAACGGAAACTATTATAACGTCAAACAAATGCATCGCAAGGCCTGATATTCAGCAATGTACATTCTTACCTTTTTTACTTCGGATAAGCTAATTTCACTTTAAAGGGCGTTTTGTTCAGAGTCAGCCAAAGTAGGCATAAACCCAGCCGATCCTCAAAGTAAGGAACACAAGGCCCAGGAACGAAGACTACGCATACTTCAATTATTTTGAAAACCGTCAAACAAACTCATAGTCATCAATTAATATCAGGTAGGACCTCATCGAGCCAGGAGTGGGTGGATTAAAGGGGCCTAGGGAACCCGTCCCAACCAACATTTCACCCAGAAAAAAATATGAAAGGGGAACAGAACAATTGGTACGAGCAAAAGTCTGTGCCAGGGCATTGTTTCTGTAAGCTGTGTACCTTTGTCAGTGGCCCCAACATCTCAGGAGTTGGTGATGAGGGAAGGCACAACAGAAGGCCTGCGTAATCTCACTTCAGACGACAAGCGATGAAATCTGTGTAAATTCTTCATATGTGCACCTGCCACAGTTTGCATACCAGGTGGATGCTTCGATCTTTTGATCCTTTGTCACCTCTTGCAGGTGCCCAATCTAGAAAGGGGTCTACGGCTAGGGGGTGTCCACTTCTCTTTGAGAAACCTTTGCTCATTTAAGGTGGCTTAGGTGCAAAATGGTCTTATGTTGAAATATCATAATTTAGTGAATTCTTATTTTAGTTGGGTACAAGAAAAAGGTTTGTTGTCTAAGTGTTGGTTGACACGGTTGGCTTAGATGCAAAATGGCACGATCTTCGGCAAATCCTTGAATCAATTACATGCTTAGAAATTCTAATTACTTAGTGATAATTTGGCAGCGATAGGGCACCCCCTCCATGGTTGGTACAGACCGGCATAGGGCTTCCTGGAGACTGTGGTTACTACAAAATGGGGATACATAACATGAGAAATGAAAATTAAGACGATCAGGGTGCATCAGGAAACGAACGAAAGGGGAAAGTAGCAATAACCAAATTCAGGGGACTAAATGCATGTTTAAGAATGCTCTTTCTTAGTTAGTCAGTTAAGATTCACCATCTATCAATAATGAGTGCATGCAAAGCGCGATGTAAAATGTTCCAAAAATATTTAACAACAAAAACAAACTTCCATTCTTTCACATCATGCTATAAATTATACCGTATTGGTTGCTCATGGAATTATTTTTCTAAGATCCCATTTATATGCGCGGTCCCTGCAGAGGTTGAGGGATGTACTTCGTTTTTTAGGAAAGTGTTCTTGAACAATTCCGTGCGTTATTGGACTGATATGGGATATGGGTTGCAAAACGTGGCGAATGCGCGCGAAGCGCTTCGAAATTTTTCTTTAAAAATCATATCCATGACAAAAGTTGCATGCAAACTCTGCACCGAGACACTTTCGATTCCCTAACAAATGTATCTGTCAATCAAGAGGAGCGACGTCTGCCCGGTAACTCGTAAAAGCGTTCAGTTTTTATAAACTGTGATGTCTTCCCCTGGATTCCCCTTCTTCTCATTCCTGCAGCACTGTGCTCCTCCATAATTACTCCTTTGCACACGAGCAATCAGCCTTATTGGAAGACCCTCACCGATAAAAATTTCGAATAAGCTCAAGACGGTATTACTTGACAGTAAAAAGCAGGGCAAGGAGGTGAGGCTGAGAGCGGTCGGGGCGCTCGAACAATTGATAGTTTGCAAAGGACTTAAGAAAGGTTAAACAGTTTCGGAACAAAAAGTTATGGAAAATGAAAAAAATAGACCCATAACTCACCCTCATTGCCACTGACCTTACAATTGGAGCAGGTTGAGGGGATTCCACGACGGGGGAAATGCCAATATCTCTAGTGGCGCCATAGGAGAAGAAAAGAGAAAGATAAACGAAAGGAGAAAGAAAAAGAAGTGGAGGTTAACAAAGTTTTTAAAAGTGTTTTCAAAATGTAATGTTTTTCTTGGCATTCTTTTCAGCTGTATCATGTTTCATTAATTTTCCCACCATACACCTAGTTACTATTGTCATTCACTGTTACTATCTTTAGAGAAAGGAACAACCAATCTTGTTTAAACTCTATTCCAACAACGTCTTCCATAATTGCCGTTCCACACCTTTAGTGTTCTTTGCAATGGTTTTAGATGTTAGATAAACACCAGTTTTCGGGAGACGTGACGTACACAGATTTAAATTTGGGCAGAGTTTTGTTCTGTAGTACTGTTTGATTCCAATTTAAATTCTTTTTGTGTAAGCATTTGGGTTTTTGTTTGGAAAAAACTAATGAGAAGCTTTTTTAGTAAAGTCCGATTTAGCAACCATGTAAGAGGGATTCTCCATAAAAGGTAGATATTGGGAAAATGTTAGGATTATATATTTTAGGGATAATTAATTTTGTGAAAAATTTTTGTATACTTAGTGGTCCAGAGTGCTTCATAACGATTAACCTGAAAGTCAGTGTCATAAATTGACTTTCCAATGTACTATTAGTTTGGATTTGAGTGTAGGCTTACATGTTACCATATCGAATGATGACCTCTCATTATCATAACTGCGTTCGCCTGGTCATTTACTCTATGAGCATCAGAGCCTTGCGCACCAGGGGCAATGATTTGATTGTTGTGCAAAGTTTGCCTGATCTAGAATTAGCAGTTCAAACATTGATATAACAGACTGATCAGGGTGGCTCTAGTCGGAATGAGGTAACCGTCCACTTTGCTTTATTAAGCCTAAATGTCATTCTATGCAGTCTTCAAGGGATAATTTCGAGGATACATAACGACAGTCAATGATTCGCAGATTTTTGAGACGGATAGTTATAGTCTTGGCAAGTCTGAGAGTGCCATTTTTACAAAGAAATGTTTTGGGTATGTTTTCATTGTCCAGGGTGTATGGGTGAAGGAACTCAAGAAAAAACAGACAATTCGTCGCACAGAACAACATGGTGACACAAAATTAGGGAGAGACGGATATTCTGCACTTAAAAAAGAAACTGTAATCCTCATTGTTTCATAGGAACATATAGCACAAGCTGCAGTAGTGTTGGCAGTGTGTACAGTGTGTTGTGGTTCGTCTATACAACCACTTAATTTGATTCACGAAGCAATAACAAAGGCAAATTTTGTCTTTTACCGACACAATAATTATGGGATTGTACTTTTTCAAAGTTCAATGTTATGTGGGAGGGTTATTGAACAAAGCATTGTGCCGATTTTTAAAACAAGTTAAACTTCAAAAGAAGTTGTGGTTTAATGACTGATTTTTATAGACTTGGTTTACAGGTTCCACGTTCTGCTTCATCTGTCATCAAACAAAAGTTATTTTCTAGATAGGGTGGAGTCTGAGGTTTGCCCTTTTGGGTAAATGGTTCCTTGAGGGAAGTGAAGAGAAGGGTTTTACAGAAGGGTTAAGTGTACCTGGGTGCATCAGGGCAATTTTCAATATTGATGAAGCATTTGTATTACATTTGTCTTGAAGCACTTGTTATAAACACAACGTATACGTATACATTATACCTATACGTTTCCATTTAGCCAGATATTTAGAGAGACGAGCCTGTGACTCCTCATACCTCTTGTCTTCTTGAAAATATCTCGAAAGAATAAATCTTCATCTACGTACAGTTGTTGCACAAATCATAGAATGTTTACAATTGTTTTACCTTATAACGCTAAGCATAAGCAGGTGAAAATATTGTTTATTATTCATTACCCTAAATTTAAAAGTGGTTGTGTGGTTGCACAGAACTGAATGCGTAGGAAAATGGGGAAATTTGCAGAGGTATTGTTAATACTTGAGGGACAATCTCATTGGAGAGGGTCGTAACTGAAGCTTTCAAAATGTCAATTGCACTTTGGGATCCTAATCCAAATTTCTTGGTGTCGCTGCTTAATGCCAGTTCACCGTCGGCCTTGTGGTTATACGTACCGGTCTGGTAGGGTATTGTATAAAAGACAAATGTAAACCAGCGACAAACCTTTCAAGATTTTTTGTATGGGAATGAGTAAAATGGAGGATAAATTACCGTCTTAATATACTGTCTTCCATGCAGTTATTCGACGGATATGATGTTGCTTCAATACTGCACGTTGAAGATTTCTTTCTGTCCTTTTCTGTTCTCGTCACTTCTGGGTAGGTCACTGCATTTTTACAATAAGCTTAAAAAATAAACTATTCCCAAGTGGAACAATTCATTAAAATTTACTTCAGTTAAAGGTATTGACCAGCCCAGACTGGAAAAAACACTCTACGGTAGAATGCATAACAATGGTGTGCCTTTGTTTCTATTTCTCAGCTCAGTTATTTTTTGCGTCTGTCGTTTTAAGGTCAACCCAACGTTTTTACTATTTACTTAGCAATATCTCGTGTTCGTTTCCAGATACCACGCAGCGTTAGTGTTGGTATTGTGTTAGCCTAATGTTTACAACCGTTGTCAACAGTTAATTAAGTTTTGTGGGTAATTTAAGACAGGGCCAACATTTCACCAACCTTACACAGCCAACAATTGGTAATTACATGAATTGCCAACATCTGACTTTTATAGGCCAATTGTTGGGCACCATGCTTTTAACCAACATCTGTACATCGAACCACTTCATGAAACCAACCTTTTGTCATTACATATTCAACCAACCTGTGGGACATTATGTAATAAAAGAACGCTGAGCCAGTTTTAAGTGATAAACTGTTGGGAATCATAAATTGAACCAAAAGTTGACCAATACTTGAACTAAATTTCTATAGGCCGTAAACAGTAATACTATAACAAACCAGTAAAAGACTTTATGTAGAACTGTCAAAACAGTAAGTCGAGGTTCAGAATTCATTAGCAGGTATTTATCTATGATATTATCGTGTTTAATATAAAACAGTAACAGCGTATGTGGATTTTCAATTGTTTAATAGTTATCCCTCAACTTGTGTACTGAATCTGAACGACACTGAAATGCCAGCCTACAACCCATGTTTTACCCAACATTGGATTTCGGTTGTGGGTTGCCAAACGATGGCATTGGTTGCGGTAGGCAAATGGTGAGCGGCCCAGCACTAGCCCAACAATGGACCACGAGAGAAATACTAAGCTGGTAATTTTGGTATCAAGCAAACCTTATAATTCTTCTAATAACAGCAATTTGAGGCTAAGGTTCACAGTGAATGTTTTGCAAAAACTTCACTTACTGTAGAAATATTTTGCTAACAAAATTTTAAAAATGTTTTAAAAAATGTTGTAAAGTTCTATTGAAACACCCGGTTTATATACTTTTCATCTGAATGGAACAGGTCTAATTGAAATAAGTTGTAGCTAGCAATCGTCATTTCTCGCAGAGAATTATGTTTCTCAATTGCACAAAACAACATAAACTAGAAATTGAAGTTTCATGAATAACATTGTATTAACAATCGTCAATAATTACAAATGAGTCTCACAGGATATATATACTACCCATCCCAACCTACAAAATTTTATGCATGGTCGTCTACGTTCTCCTCAATTTGAACGTGGCTTCATGGGTCTTATAATGAGCTGTGAATTAGGAGAGGTGTAGGCAAGCGTGCCAACTGTTTTTTGTATTACCGTAATGCATGGAAGAACCGTTGGACCACTGTTGGATATGAAAGTTGGTTATAACGTTGGCAAAAAGTTATTGTTCCGCTGTTAAAAATAGTCAAAAGTTAGAACACATAGTTACCAGCTAAAATGTTGGGCAGTGTCAGAACTAACAGTAGGCCAATTATATAAGTTTTTTGGCCCATCCTTTTTCCAGTGAGCGCCAACCCATTCATATAACATTACCCCTACCATTTGGTCAACCAATTTTCCAGTGTTGGCTTATTATTATTGCGCCATCTTGCTTCATAATGCTTTTCTCGGTTTGACCTAAACCATATTGTTGGAACAAGAAGATTACTGATTTTTAACGTATACCAAACTGAAATAGGTTTTATTTCGTACATATATTTTTCTATGTTTGAGGCATTGAGAACGAGGAGGTTCACTACCCGCAATATCGCCAACCGGGGATAAACTTTTGAAATTTCTCTGCCTTAAAGGACGATATCGCAAAAACACACTAACAAGCTTACAACCATAGATAGGTCTTTAGCTGTGAAGGGTCAAGATACAAATTTTATCTTTAGGGAACGGAATTCCTCTACCCCAATCTTTCACCACAGAAAAATCGAAAATGAATCATCCGTCAAAGATCAGAAGACATGCCACACCTGCACTTCGAGAAGAGTAAAAGTTGATGGAAATTTGTAATATGTACATGTCTTTGCGTATGAGGTTGCACAAAACTCCCCTGCTAATAAACAAAGTACAGTAAATAATAGTAACAATCGGCAGAATGTTTGTTTGTATAGACAGCTAAGGTAAAGTTGTTTTAATGGACATCTCTAAGCCACTACGATTGTTCCAAACCCTCCATCAAAACATTGAACCTAAGGCAAAATCTGGGGTTTCATACACCAAGGTATATACTCTTGTCGCCGTCTAGCTTTCATAAGTATGACTTTTTCTGGACCTAAATCGTCTTCTGGTACAGACGACCCACTGCATTATGTCAACCGTTAGCTTGCCATGACGGAGACCTCCCACACCTCCATTAGTTTCCCCTGCATTCGCCCACGTTGTTCTATTCCTTTTCTAGATTCTCACAGATGTTTTACTGTACCTCCTTGCCATGCCTGCTTTACTTTGAAACTTGCGGATCCGCCACACACGAACACAACAGCAAACGCCCAGAGAGAGAGAGAGAGCGAGTGTGTGTGTGTGTGTGTGTGGGGGGGGGTACATATTGTCACGGTTAAAGCTGAGACGACAGAAAGACACGGTACCTTAGGAAAGCAAATCCGTACTTCTTTGTAAACAAAGTGACTTAGAAAAAGATTAAAAGGTAGTTGATAGCCGTGGTCCTGCAATAAATTGGTTGAGGGGAGGGGCAAACGTTTCCTATACTAATATTTGCTCCATGGACCTAACCACTCGATGAGCTCAGGTTTTTTCTTTCTTTTGTTATTAAAGGCTTACTTTGAGTACAACTCGTTCTAAATACATTGTAAACATACCTTAAATGGCGAAAGGCAATCAAAGCTAAAAAATTTATCGTTAATTGTATTTGCCACTTCGTCATTAGTACGGTACACTACTATATGATCTGCATTTCTAAAGTGGGCGAAATTGGAGCCCAGTACCCTAACACAACCACACACGCACTCACGGGCGCGAGGTACCCACCAACCATGAAAATTAGCTGATATTCTGATTCAAAGTCTGAACTTTGTTCTGAATACTTGTTTTGGTCTGTTTGCCAAAATGATTTTACAATTTTAAAGATAAATCAGTACAACCAACCATTTTTTTCTCCTCCTTAAAAAAGTGCCAATTGAAATTTTAAGCTGCACCCTGCATAGCTTATTTCCTACAACATTGATATGAGATCGTTCGTCCAATATTGCTCAGATCTAACACGTGAGAAATGGTTGGGTAACAATTGTTCAAGGACGCAACGGTTGGAAGCACACAGATATGTATATGGCTTTTATGTCTTTTCATTTGCACGGGATAATTTGAGGTCATAATACGTCGTCTCTTAAAGAGCACGCCGTTTCTATTTATTAAAGGCCGTGACAAAAAACTATTCAACCACCAGCTCTGCAATCTAGTTATTGTTAATTGTTTACCTATCTTTTCACAAAACTTTTTGGGATATGAAGGTTAAACTGTACTTAAAAGCAGGACAAATCTTGCAACCAAATGGTCCAAAACTTTAATATTCCTTCTGGGTTCATCTAAAGACATCTACCCACATGCTTAGACCGTATGCTTTTTGCTAATCTATTTTAAATTGATACGTTTCAATAAAAACGAAATAAGTTCTTATTGTTGTTTGGGATACTTTAATAGATGATAGCTAATTTTCAGACAGCCATATTTTTTAGGCAAAATAGTTGGAAGTGTACCTTTCACTTCGTTCGTGCTCATAGTTACCCATTAAAAGAAGGGATACTTTTAAATGAAACTGTTGCTGGATAAAGATTAGTTTACGATTTCTCAGCTCACCTTACAATCTGCAAGACATTAGTGTCCCTTTTTCGTTCTATTTATATAACACAACTCGTATGGATTCAGAGAGTACATAAAGAGACACTGCAAATCGTTACTTTGTAGTCGTTGCTACATAACTACAACAATCAACACAGCTCGTATGTTTCGTACTAGATATCTGTTAATGAATGGAAGGCTACTACAAGATTGTTATAACGTGATATATAACGCAAGTTGGCCTTTCACGCAACAAATGAGTTTGACTCCATTTTTCTCTCTGAAAAATTGAGGGTTTGTTTATTTTTTTCTTCTGTTTGACTTTTCTGCTAGCAAGTGGCACCTTTTGCATTGTCCATAGTTCAGAATGTGGAAGAGATATGCATCCTACCCCTCCCCTCGGCATCCATGCTTAGAACTCAGAACTCAAATATTTCATATTTGTGACGTCGTGATCATGCATTTTCGTCACGTGGTGACTGCAAGGTCAGGTTAATCGGTTTAAAAGACGAAAGTGCCTCAACTTACGTCAGTGATGACCTTGGATATCAAGCTCCATTGATTTTTGCAAGGTATAATGCCGATTGACAAAAATAAAGAAATAAAAAAGTAATTTGAAAAGAAAAAAAAACAAAGAATATTGAGTTTTATGTCTTTTTCGTCCATGCGTAGTCGAGGAATCGCGAGTCAGTCTAGTGTAACCTCCAATAGGTCCAATATAGGTGATCACAAAAACCGGTTGTGGTTTTCTTTCGTTACTTAAAAGTATCCTGACATTTATTTCTACACCATGCTATGTCAGTATGTACAATTCATAGAACCTTTGGTTCACTTAGAACGTTTAGAAATACTCGAATATAGGGGGCGAAAGACCGTAACTTATCAGAAAGATGCAATGTATCTTGCAGGATACAACCTATTTTAGAAAGGGGCACATCCTTGTGTTGTTGACAGACTGATGAAAGCAACGTTTTAAACAACGGAACCTGGAATCATGTCCCCTTCCTTCATAGGGTCTTATTCACAGTTAAGTTAAGCCACTTGCTGCAAAGGCGCAAACACAGAGGTAACGTGAAAGATTACATTCTCTTACTTGAATTCGGCGTGGTTGTCATTCGTTTCGTCAGGTCAGAGAAAATAAGGGACCATCACTTTTTTCTTCCTTTTCACAAGCTTACGCAACATACGGAGAGAATGTCAAATACCCATGGAAACGCTAACAAAGTCCCATAAATAACGGAAAAATCTCGACTTTAGCCCAATAGAACCAATCTACACTTCAATAAGTAGAAGGTATGGGAGGGAGTGGTGGTCCCAAAAAGGACTCAATTTGACTCCTTGCGAAAACTATGAACACAAAAAGTCCAATAATCAATTCTTAAACAGTTCTGTCAAATAATAAAGGGTCCCTTCGAGATTTCCAGCCGGTAGTTCACTCATAGCAGTAAGCGTACAACTAACGTAAAAGAAAATCAGGAAAGGACGACTAGATTACTTACAATTGAGGTCCCGAAGTTTAATGCATATTTGCCCTCAAACAGGATATGTTTTTGCCCGAAAGTTGCAAATATTCTTCAAGTACATTGGAAGGGGGAAGCGGTGCGGACTCCCTTCTTTCACTCACTCATGCCGAGCTAAAAGTAAACGTTAGGGAGGATTTGTATCTAACTGAGAAGTGATGGTCCGTGCCCAAATCTGTTTGCACCGTCCTCATATGGGATTTTCCGATGGGCATGTAGAACCCAGCCATGAAAGATCACTTGCTATATTGCCGGGTGCTGCGTATTCAGCTTTCAAGTACTAGGAATCACTTAATGTAAAGTAATAGAATCACATTATCAAGGCAGCCGGCACCTTATCTATAACAGTGCGCAACCTATAGAGGTGTTTCACAGACGTCACGTGATCGCGCGTCTCATTAGTTTGAATGGCAAGCGTACATGGTGTCTCAGTGGTATCTATGGTTACGTCGTGCGCGTCTGTTGTAAACTTACTGCGTATGTGTTTTGCCCTTCACTGCCGGCAATCTCAGTCGCGTGAAGTCACATGAAATCCCTCTATAGGCGACTTGTCAGACTCAGGCAGTCACTTTCATTTAAAATCGATGTTTGAAATTCATGTAGGACCATCAATGTGCTTAGTTTGTTACAACTTTGAAAAGTCATATGCATTGGTGTCATAGGCGTAGGAGGGGGGGGGGGGACTGGGGGGCTGCAGCCCCCCAACCAAATGTTTCTGCGAAAATTCGGGCAATATGCTGAGAATTTTTCTGGGACCTACTGAAAGAAAAATAATGCAGTGAAGTAGCTAAGGCCACATAAAAAAATAACTTGATTCTCATTACTTACATTTGAAAACGTCCGTCGCCCGGTCCTTTTTCATATTTTTTTTATTTTTTGTTACAAATTAATTTTTATTGTGTTCCTTCTGGGTCCTTTTTTATACTAAACATCGTGTATCTAGAGTGTTCTTGTCGGTCGGAAGTACGGGAGGAACCTTGATTGTGGGTTTTGGTGGATTGATATGAGGCTATATATAAATGCAAAAATTGTCAGAAACGATGTCAGAGATCAGATTTTCTTTAACAAAATGCACATGGAAACGATTAAGTCGACCGTGGAGGTTTTTATTTATTAATAAAAATAAAAACATTTTTTTTAATGAATCAAGTCACTTTTTTGTGAGGCCTAAAGGTAATCAATAGTTTAAAAAAACTTTCTTGGAAATTAAGTTTTGATTTGAATTGCACACACATATTCGGTATTAATTCACCAGTGTGTTTTTAATGCTTAAACTTATATTACGATTATCAGTGTTGTATTAAGGGGGGCCATTGGGCCATGCCCCCCTGAATGATACCGATTTTCTTTAGTACCTAAAATAAGTAAATTTTCAACACAAATTTTACTTCAAAGGTAGCATATGTGGCACAAGATTGCATGTAAGGACACTTAAGTTTTTAACACAAATTTTATTTCAAAGTTAGCTTGTGTTGCACCAGATTGCATGTAAAGGGGAAGGGGAACTCCCTCCCCTTAGGCCCCTTCCCCAGGCCAGCGATCACACAACAAAATGCATGCTCTTACCCCCAAGAGAGAAATCATGGCTGCGCTACTGATTATTATTATTGTTATTGTAACGACTTCCCCCAAAATTAAAACCAATATGGAAGGTAGTAACCCGTCAATGTAACTGGCATGCTGTGTGATAACCGATGCATACCTATATGTCATGTACATTAACGTGTTGAACGCGCGTGGAGGGCGCGGAAACTTTGGGTTACATTTTTCGGGCAAGTCGTTACAGCCTAATCAACTTGGGCTCCTGTGCCTATAAATGGTGCACAGTGATTGAAACGGCTGAATCCTTTGCCATTTTTTCAACTCTTGTAAAACATAATAAACTCTGCATCTGAGGTAGGCCTAGTTCCTGAGAATGTGGTAAATCCTTTCCACCTTCCCCTCGACCCACTTCATCTCTAAAACAAGTCATCTGACGATATAACATCTGCAATATGATGACCAGACGGTCATTTGCCTACTTGTCAAGTCAATTAATGTTTACATGATTTACTGCAGCTATAAGGGTTGGCATTTATGGAAGTACGCAAAAAGGATCATAAATAATAATTTGATTTACCTCGTTGCACACCTACTTACCTACAACTCACTTTTTACCTTTTAAGGAGCGGCCAGCGTTAATTAGTATAAGTTTATTAAGTAGTTTTAATTTGAGGTATGTTTTAAAAGTCTTTAAAAGAATATATTCAATAGAGGCCTGATTAGCAAATGACAGGTTAAAAGGTTTAGATTGTGTACGTCAATTTGACTCATTAATATAAAAATTTATGTAATGACGTCATTTCTTGTACTTTTCTTTGTTTTATTTTCTCATAATTATTATTGTTTTGGGGAAGGAAGTCAGGTTGTATGATAGTTTTATTTCTCTGATAGTATTTTCCTTTCTATTCTCTCTTCATTGATACCAAATTTTTCCTAATTGGACAATTTTGGCTGAGATATAGCCAGTTGTATCTCTTTAGACCACATTGTAATTTTCCTTCCACCCATAACACTAAAGAGCTGTGCGCATGACCTGTGACATACTTTCAACAGCCTAAACTGACCTCCTACACAGCTTAATATGATTATAAACCTTTACTTCCACGGCTTACACAAAGGTAAACACCGGCGTGCCTCGCATGCTTCATGGTATTCTCTAAGAGACTTTCGCAATGTTAGCAATATGCTAATAATGCCAGTAATAGCAAAATGCTTTCGCAATGTAAACAGTTTGTTGCCACCTAATAATAGCTAACAATATATATATTTAAGGGCAGTATGGGGTCGGTCCTTTGCAGGGGTCTCTCCGTATCCCTAGCAACTTTGGAGTGAAAACATCTGACTTCAGTGTGACCCATAACGGGAACGTTAACGCCCGTTACACTGTTGGGGCAAACATAATCACTGAACAACAATACCGAATTAGAGCAATACATTACTTTCACTCTAACACATTGTCGTCAAATCCATACCGGAATGAAAATTAAGAGCTGCAAATTCTACGCATAACTTTTTGTCAGAAAGCTAAAAAAATGTATCGGTATCAGTTTTGCTCTGGATTAGAGGGGTCTGGGGCCATAATTTTTTAAAGAAGAGGTCTTTTTGGACAGATTTCTATAAATTTTCAACATTTTTGAAGACATTTCAGGCATTATCTTGAGGACTGAAGTAGCTGCAGCCCTAATATTTTCCATTGTTTTGGGGAAGTATAAAAACACAGGAGAAAGTTATTCTTGGGTAGTTGTGGCAGAGTTTGCTCCCACTGAAATGTATTTTTGTCAGTACCACGATTTTGGTCAAATTTAAAATTCGAATAAAAACAAAATTTGCCCCAAAGTTTGGAAATTTTTTCTGTATAGACCACCCCCAAAATAGTGCCTAACATTCCAAAGAGATTTTTGTGCTCTACTTTTTATACATTAACAATGAGTGAATGGTTAAGCATGGTAAAGTTACAAATTTCTATAGTGGTAACTGTTTTAAGGTAACATGTTTGTTGTTACCTTGCGCTTTTTAAGGGGATGTCTGTGTTCCAAGGGTTCTGAAAACGGTAGCTTCTCTCAAGTTAACTAACTGAGAGAAATAGCGAGGGAATCTACTTAAGTTTTCGTACAGAAAGCGGCAACCATGCAGCTGCTATTTACATTGGGCCAGGGAGTTGTCATATAGCAACTCCCTGATTGGGCACAGGTGAGGGCAACCGAAAATTTCCATTGACTATTGAGTTCTCATTTACTCTTGGGTTTATGATAAATTGCGTGGATGAGGACCAAGCGTACGCAATGAGATGCATGTAACGTTGCCCTAAATTTAGAGATACGGGTTAAGGAAAAAGCGGAGGAAAGCAGACTCATTGCAAGACTAGCCTAACGCTTTTATTAAGTGACTTAATTTTCCGACAGTCAATACCTTTTTACGACCTCTGCTTTTCAACATTTGCTTACCTAAAATGACTGCCACAGCGGGACCACCTCCTTAATCAAATACTTCAGGGAATATAGTATAGAAGAAAAAAGGGTTCTTTTAAATTTGTTTGAATATTTGTTGCATTAATGCAACATGATGCTTCCTTTGGTGAAAACTTTCAGCTGTTATAATGTTATTTTAGAAACTTAAGCATGACACTCTTCATGACTGGTGTTAAGGACGAGCCACCCCTCTCCCCGCTTATTGTTTCAGCTTTCCTCAGAAGGAAAGTTATTTACCGTAAACAGCCTAATATACAAAGTTAGTCTTCGTCAAAGAAATGGACGACAATTGTCCTACCCCAACAGGGGCACATAGCTGAGTACTGCATACTAGGCTTTTTGGTTGTTAAACAGGGGCGGCGCCACAGAGGGGCAGGACAGGCATTTTCCCCCCTATGGTTTTTCAACTCCAAAAATAATATCGTCTAAAAAACGTTTTAAGACACATAGTTTTGTAGGGGGTGTGGTGAGGTGTTACAGTATGTCACCCATTCATCACAATATCAGTTAAATTGTTCGTTACAAAATACCTGAAACTTGCAGTCCCGGCACGCATAACATTTCCTATTTTCTCCATTGTTTACGTGAATGCAGGTTTAGTATTACATAAACACTGAGGCCTTTATACATAACGCGCAAACAAAAAAAAAAGCACAGGAACCGAGAGTAAAGCTAAAACAATATAGCAGTATACCCTAACGCCAAGTTATTGTGAGACCTTACACATATGGTTTCACAGAGCAAACAGTTCTCCCTCTCTTGGAGAAAAGGTGCGTATCATTGCAAGTTACACCAAAAAATACAGACAGCTAATTTGTGCATCAGGGGACACGCCTGATCCATGAATCTCTGTCTAACCAAAACACCAACCCTACCCGTAACTCGGAATATATTTCCGTCCAGGGAAATCTTCGGTCTTTAGTGAACCTTCGACCAAGTGAACCTTCCGTCTATGGGTATTTCCCCCTGTCCGGATTATGTAATGTTTGGCAATCTCAAATATTTACTGTCTCTCCATTCCCAGCATGTGACCATTTAAAGTTTAGAACGTGAACATATATATTGGAGGTATCATGAGTCAATCACTTAACGAACATTTTGACAATAATAATATAAAAAACAATAAAATGAATTAAACTTTGAAGTAATATTATATGTCTCCATTATTGCATAAGCGTAGGAAGCGGGGAGCTGGGGATTAAGCCCCCAGTCAAAAATCTGGGAGGCTGAAGTATGCTTCTGCCCCAACATCCAAGGCCAAAAACCCCTATATGTCTCTTCAGTAAAAATGTAAAAAAATTGCAGTCATTTTCCTTAAAATTTGCCCAAAATGTTGCACAAAATTGCATCTGAGGACCCTCAAATACCAAAACATTTTCCAAAGGGGAGGGGCAACCCCTCCCCTTAGACCCCTCTCCCAGGACGGCGATCCGAAACAAGGTTCAGCCCCTCGAAAAGCTACCTAGTACGTTTATGCCTTATTGTGCTTTATTTTGGTGTTGTCTCGACTGAGTAATCCATAGGAAACGAATTTTAAACAGTAGGTGCATGGCAATACACAGCACAATCTTTACTGTATGAAGAAATCTTGAGTTAATCATAAAAAGAGCAAAGAAAATTAGGGGCGACCTCACAGGGTTCAGGGTGAGACCGCCTCCTATCATTTGCAAGAACAGGGGGAGAGAGAAGGAAAAGAACAGGAAAAAGGGAAGAAAAGGAAAAAATGAAAGAGAAGAAGGGGAATCGAAGGAGAAAGAAGAAGAGAAGAGGAGGGGTGGGTAAGGTATCTATTTGATCCATATAATTAGTCCAGGGCTTCCAGGAGGCCCTTTACTGGTGTCTGTCGACCTTCAGTTACCCTTTTATCTGTTTATAATGCACATATTAATCAACGAAAATATTAGTAAAATTTCGTGTTCTACGCACGTATTTTTGAGTGAAATCATACCCATACACATGGAGGATGGACTTCAGGAGGTTTGTTGACTACATACCTTCTCTTAGACAACAAAAGCTACTGTACTCTTTCACTTAACCAAAACTTAAAATTCAATAAATTATTAACACTTTTCAGCCATATATGATCAGCTCAAAAAATACCAAAGACATCACCATTTGCATCTAAGCAATCTTAAATTGATAAAAATTTCTCAAAGGGGAGGGGACACCCCTCCCCCTTAGACCTCTCCCATAAAAGCATCTTTTTCCCAAGCAAAATATAAAATTCAATAAATTATGAACACTTTCTTCCATATTTGATCAGTTAAAAAAATATACCTAAAGATATCTCCATTTTGCATCTAGGAAATCTTAAATTAATAAAAAATTCCTCAAAGGGGAGGGGACACCCCTCCCCCAAAAGCATCTTTCCAAAAACAAAATTAAAATTACAAAATTATAAACTTTCCAGCAATATATGATCAGTTCAAAATATGCACCAAAGACATCATCATTTTGCATGTAAGCAACCTTAAATTGAAAAAAATCCCCCCTCCTCTTAGCCTCCTCCCCCAGGACGGCGATCACTCATCTCATGATTTGTCCCCCCCCCCCATCGAAATACCCTGGCGCCGCCCCTGGTTGTTAAATTGGTAACTTCTTCATCATTCACTCGCGACACTATAGCTGTAACGAATTTTCATTGTTTTAAATTTTGATTAATATCCTCATACAGACGCCAAATTTGTGGCTATTACATATTTGGGCTAACGATTTGCAAAATTGGGAGAGGCGTGATCGAATAGTAATCTGAAGGAGGGACAATACCCCCCTCCTTTAGCTACGCTACCTATGTGAGAAAAATTAGCTCACACTCCCCGAAGAAAACTGGTACAAGTGCTAAGTTGTAACAAATATCTTTCCTTCAAATTTCTTGCTATCAGCCTACTCCTTGGTTTTCACCAAATTAGAAGTTGTTGGTCTTAGGAGATAAGTGACTCTGACATACGGTGTACGCAATGAACCAAGTGAAAGAAAAAGCAAGCTGTAGATATAAAGGTGTCGTATACTGTGGGATTGTAGGTACAACGAGGTAGACAAGATCAATACCATAGTATTTGTAGTCATTCGTGCCTTCCATAAACACCAACATTTACAGTTGTTGGCAATTCATCGCATGTCTCAACTGTAACCTGCAGTTAATCAAAACTGCGATCGCGAACCTGGAATTGCGAACTTCGAAAGAATTTTTTTGACAGTGCCGACAACAATTGCATAAAATCAAAACTTGTAACTTGTAACTTGAAAAAACATGCCATTAACTACAGTTGTATAGGTAGGTGTTCCGCATGTCTGTACTTGTCTGCACTCATGAGAAAAAGTAAAGTGTGGTGGGCGGAAGAATGCTTCCATCCCCTCAATTCAAGGACGAAATTTGTTCCATTTTAAAAAATGTCAAAAATTTGCAATAATCTGGATAATAATTTGGATATAACTTTAGTACAATGGTTTCCTGTTGACACAATAAAATGCTAAAGTTAGGCCTGCTGTACTATCAAAAGTTAAAATTCCATTGGCATAGATCAAACAAATTGATACCATAAATTAGTTTCTTGTTCCAACTATGCATGGGCATACTCCGCCAAGTATAAAATCCAAATAAGTATTATACTTGACAAATTCATGTTAACAAAGTTTCCATGTTGTGGTCTTTAAACTTTGAACATCTAAAAAGATAAAGAGATATTGTAATACACCTAGTTCAGGGCGCCCACATAATACAAAGTGTGAGATTAATATAGATTTTCTTCCTTGAGATATCAGGTTAACACGTCTTTTAGTAAAACATACTTAGTAAGTGAAGTTCCCCTCAAGTTCTTGAAATAATAATTTCACAGTTTTCACGGTTTGAACTCTGATGACCTCAAGTGACGTTTGACCCCCATCAGGAACAATAGAGATTATCTACTTGATATGGGGTATCCACAAGTATCAGATGCATCAATGCTACCCTTTTTGAGATACCATCATGTGTACATACAAGTAAGTTTCCTGGTTTATACAGTTTTAACTCTAGTGACCCCAACGACCTTTGACCTCCACCAAATATTGCAGACACTATATTCTTATAACAGAGTACCCAACAGGAAAGTTTGAGGATCAAATTCATTTCCTTCTTGAGATATCACATTGACAAAATTTTCAACATTTTGACCTCTAGTGATCCCAAATAATCTTTGACCTACACCAAAAACAATGGAGATCATCTACGCAATATTGAGTATCCGTTTAGCAAGTACGAGATCCGATAAGCTTACGAATCTTGAGATTAAATGTTTACAAGCAAGTTTTTGGGTGACCCAAATGACCTTTGACCTACACCAAAAGCAATAGGGTCATCTTCTTAGCATGGAGTATCTATATGTTAAGTATGAGATCCTTCAAGCTTGAGATACCTTTAGACATTTTGTTTAGGCTCTTCTGGAAATTTTAGTCGGTGTGGGGTCAGTCTAGAGTTACGTGGGAATCACTTTCTTGCATTTTGAATCGGAAAATACTGATTCCTAACAGATAACTTCCGATTCCAAACCATAGGCGTAGGAAGCTGATTGAGACAAGGGGGCTGAACGGTGTTTCGGATCACCGTCCTGGGGGAGAGACGTAAGGAGAACCACTCCCCGTTGGAAAATTTTTTGATTCTTGATTCTTTGATGCAATTTGGTGCAACATATAATTTTAAGAAAAATTTCTACAATTTTCTGATATATCTTTCAGAGTGAACAAATAAGGGGTTTCCGTCCTTGGATTGAGGTGCGGAAGCATAGTTCCGCCGACCACAAGTTTGACGGGGAGGGGACTAAAGCCTCCGAGCCTCCCTCCAGCTTCCTACGCCTATGTTCCAAACAAAGATTCTAGTCCGACTCAAAACCGCCTTCAAAATATCTCGATCGAAACTGATTCCAAAACTGACACTTTAATTCACTTTAACGTCCTTCACTAGGACAAAATTTGGCTCTTTGTTTACAAGTTCTGACTTACACCAGACTTTTAGCGACTATAAGGAGGTAAATATTTGAGGGAACTAACAGCCCATAATAGAGGTGTGGGAAACTAGACTAGTTCTTTTTCGGAGTAAATTTGGACTTGAATTTCTTTCAAGAAATTGGGTCGGAATCAGCAGACAAAGAGGAAATTGTTTGTTGAAGTTTTAGTTCTGCCTACCGTTTTCCCACATTTTAAGTAAAGAAGGAGGATTTGAAAGATTGAATGATTTCTTTGTTACTCAGAGGGTTCCCAAGGATATGCAAAACAAAAACAAAACAAAAAAAAACCAGAATATTGAATGTAGCCAATAAGAGGAGAAAGTGGTCAACTGAGAGAAAAAGAAGCGGTTTAACATTAACTGTTTCGCAAGGAAGCACATGCATCTAGGACTGTACAGGTAAGTGTTTCAATCCCCACAATTAATGTTGGCAAGATTGTTAAAGAATTGGATCTTGAGGAATGAACTACAAATTCCCAAATGTGTATTCAAATGGTAGTAAGTAGGAGAATCATTAGGACACTGAATAAAAGAAATGGCAGAAGCTGCATATCACTACTGTGTGATACAAGAAGCAGCACAATTTACAGTAATTGCAGTTGAAAAAAATATATGTCCAATGTCAGTACTGTGTCAGTTCTATAAATGTAGTCTTCACATTGTGTACACCTTTAAAAAGTCTCTATAGCTTAGCTACAGTACATAGGACCTTTCCTGTAAGAGCTTATGCGATTTAAATTGGAGAGTATCATTGAGAATGAACTGTTTGTAATTAGTACAGTTTGAAAATTAAACTTCAACACAAAATGCAGTCCCCTTAATTGAATTAGTCTACCCTGGTTTCCTAATCATGAACAGCTCTTTTTATGCCAAAATAATCTTACTACTAAATTATTGATTTCATCTGGAACTGCAATTAGGTTAATTAAACATAATTATGTTCTGCATCACTTTGTAAACTAATTGTGACAAAAAAGGAAGATTTGAAAGATTAAGCTAATGCAATTGAAAGAAATTTGGGGTGACTGCTAGGATTTAGTAAAGGATTTAGTGCAAGGATTTTCTGAAACATTTGGAGGTGCCCATGGAGAGAGATGCAGGGGTATTACATGTTTTATAGGCATAGCAGGGTCAATGGCGTGGATCCATCTCCAAAAAAGTTAACTTTATATACTGCACAGATGTTAGTATACAAATAATGAATGTTTATGAGTGTGCTGCTTTGTAGACCTCATTTGCCAGGTTTTCCATAATTTGACCCAGGTAGTAACTTCCGATAAAGAAATTTTACAAATGGTTAAAGGTCTTAAAAGCGATATTTTGCCCCAAAGATATTCCTTGAACTTATCCAGGGACAAAAGTTCAAATGCGTGTTGCCACTATGATTTGGAAAAACCAAAACTGCTCAATTGCTCAATATAAAGGGATGATTTCTAAATTAAATTCTTTACGCGCCTAATTCTGAGTACTCCTTAGTCCCGTTTTCCCCTACAAAATTATTTTACTGCATAACATTTTTATGATTGGGATCTACCAGGTATAAATCGTCGATCGCTTTTAGGACCGGTGAATGTGTCACAACAGGCCGGAGGGTAACTACAGTTCGTAGAGAGCGTTGGGAAAATATGCACACTTATACTAAGTCTAAGGCTATTGAAATATCATCCCCCATGGCTTCCCCTTAACAACTTGGTGGGGCTTTCGGCAACGGAGAACAAGACTGGGGCGGTTCCTGCAGTGTCGACGCCCATGTGACTGCACCAGGCTCGTAGCCTGACAAGGTACTGAATGGGGGCAAAATGGCTTCAGGGCTAACAAATTTTTAAGGGGGCCAAATGTATACAAATGCCGTTTAGCCAATGGCAACTTGAAAACTTGCTAGGGGGCGAACAAATTTCAAAGAGCGATTCGCCCCCTTGACTCGCTTGACTAGAAGCCTGAGCTGCACAATTCCTGTAGGCTCCGAGACTGACATATAGCACACGCCTTCAAAAAGCACGTTTTCCTCTTCAAACCGAAAATTGTTTTTTGAACGTTAGCACAACCGTCAAGCTAAAACCATATGAAACATTGAATTTTCAATGTTCTTTGTTTGAAAGAAAGGGGTGGGTTCCTCTTTTGTAATACAACATTTCCTAGACAACATTCACCTTAACTTGAAGTAGTGTACCCCGCGCCGGCATCCCAATCATCACGAGTAGCTTCTTTCCTTCATGTGACAATATTAAGTAATTTGCTATTAAGGAAGGATAAGTCATTTGTTTACCTTTCATACTTAATATTTTTTGTCCAGAAATGTTAAGAACAATGTTTGTAAAGGAGATACAAGAAGATTTGAAAGATTAAGGTAATGTTTACAAACAACTTGAAACTGCAGGCGACTGGATATACTCTCTTTAAACTTTAAGCCAAACTCCTAAAACCATTCATAAATCAGGCTAAGTTGAATACTTGTTTCTGCCTCAACAAAAAATGTGTAGGCCTAGCTTATACCACTGTTTCGCACAAGGCCACATATTCGCAAGAACTTGCACAACTTTCAAACGTCCGGTATTTCTTTTCGAGTAGGCCAAACCATCCAACCAATTTAGCTAGTCTATTATTAAAACGCCTGAATGAGATGAGCGCCACAAGTTCACGTAACGCCTCCATAGTAGGCTGTACGGTATATTCCTTATTCATGTCATATCCCTGGTTTGGAAAGCAAAGAGCTGAGTAAGCATAGTCTGACATAGGAAGGTAGCCCACGTAAGGTATTCAAAAATCGATACACTGCACTTTGCATAAACACTTCCACACGATTAAGCACGAGACGTCCTGTACATTTATATATGTTCAGTATACTTTTGTACCTCGTTTCGTTGTACAGTCTCTCAAATGATAACAACTGGGATTCTCGATGTATTCCCGAACATGAGGAATTCGCCAGAATTTGTTTCAAAAAGTGCTATTTTCATGCCTTTAATGATTGCAGAAACGAAAAAAATTTAACTTTTGCTCAGCACAAATTGAACTATCTATATGAAACATATTATCAAGATTGGTGCAAAACTGAAAGACAAGTAGGGAACTTTACGTTTTCAAACAAAGCCCCCTCCTGAGGTCAAATAGCGGTCAAATCAATCGAAAAGAGTCGCAACATACAGATATCACTTTTGCTAACATTTCTACTAAATTTCAGCCAAATCTAACGAAAAACAGCGAAATGTCAGGCACTTAAACGCAAATGTTATGGTGATAGACGTTTGCCGTGCACGACAGCAATAGCTCAGCCTTTCAGCTGAGCTAATGAGCTAGGGCAGCTATAAATTTGACTACTTTGTCAGTTAAGTTGTTCCATCCCAAAATAGCTTTAGGGAAACAACAATCTAAACTCGTTGAAGGCTACTGCAAGTTTTCTTTTAACTAGATGAGGGGGCTAGCTAGAAGGAAAAACCTGAGTAAGGAGAATTGTTTCCGGTCTCTGAAGTGAAATTGTATGCTCAATGGCTGTCACCGTCAAATTGTTTTGGATCTCTATCTAACTTTTGCCAACATTTGCTATGTCTTTTCAAAGAGTGCATCAGTTACGCGGAGTTCATCAGTATCTGAGAATAGTAAGAATTAACTGTACCTCAGGTAACAGGTCCTGTAAATTATGCAGATAAGTTACACAACTCATTACATCAAGCTGTTGTCAGAATCCGTGTGTTCCGTGCGTGTGCGTACTATAATGTTTGTCATACATGTTCTCTTGCCTTTTACCCAAGATAAGAGTTTGTTTAAATGTTTTAGTAAACCCTTGCTGCACATTTCCTTCTAAAAAGACGTGGTCCATATTTTTGTAAAGTGTTAGTAGAAATATCATAACCTTTTGACCTTTCTTGACCTCATTGATCGAGGGGTTAATATATTTTGGTGCTCTCAAAATGTATGAATAAATTACAACATGGAAGAACAATCAATAAAAAATATACAAATACAAAGGAAAGTGACATCAAAAATTGCAGGGTTAAAACAGACGAACGAAAGGGAGGCAATGTTTCTCCCAAGTTTCTTCCATCACATTTTTGTAAAAGATCAGCCTTTACAATTCAAAGTTATTTCCTGAATAATTATTTCACCGATTCACTAGAGGATTGATCATACTTTTTGCTCGGAATATATATCATTTCACCGAGATTAAAGTAAAATTTAACAAGGGAGAGAACACATAACCGAACAAAACTACCGACAAATACAAATCAGTATTAATATTAGCATAAGGCCTACTAAAAATGGAAATTAATTATTTTAGTTTCTTTAAGTAATTGCAGATTCTCTAGGCAAACTTACAATCGAAGAAAATTTACTGCGTACTCTCTATACAGAGAAGACAAATTTTGGACGCAAATGAAGATGTAATGCATATTTTATGTAATTAATAGTTAGCTGGAATGCACATGTCGCTAGTAGACATGAATAGAATCAAACAGTACATATTCCAATTCAAATTGAAATATCGAGGGTTTTGTACTCTTAAGATATGAATTCCAAGGACGATAAATTTATTGAAGCGAAACCTTGTCGACGAATCTGCATTGAAAACTTTGCTTATCCAATGAACCATTCTTGAAACTAAAACTGGTACTGGCAACGTCTGGGGTAACCCTGGGTGGTAAAATTTTCGCTGAGCTCATAGTAAACGATTTAAAAAACCTTATTTGACCCAAAAATGTGAAGCTATCTTACCCCAGGAGTTAAAAAGTACTCTTTACCTTTGATATGCCCTTCACGTAATTTCTGGAAACAATTGTTTCGAGGTCAGTATTGAATAAAGTCCTAAGAAGACAAAATCTTCACTCACATTGAACTAAAGTACCACATCCAAGCAGTCAAAACATAGCCCACTATCTTTTATCGATCCTTGACCTAGTGGTAATGATTTTCAAAGATAAACTTCATACCTACAGTAAAACTAATCAAATTGATCGACTGCTGCTTTAGGATGACCAAAATTTATATTATTTACATATCAAACGTAAGATTGTCTGGAAAAATTTTACCAGTGGCTATAGTACTAGATTCTTGGCTTCAAAATTAAATTTATTCAACTTCCTCTTAATTTGCTGTTTATATTATGTTATAGTATGATGAAAGAGTTTAATGTTCGCAATGACAATCATGGTGGAACTTAGCTTAATCTGAAATCAAAGTATTAGTATACTTTGTCAGATAGCTTTCTGAAATAATTCGAGACATTTCTCGGTTGCACGGCATAACCAGAAAATGAATACGTGACTCGGAGTAATATCTCTGAGTAGAGGCCCGTCAAGAGAATGTTGGACTGGAATGGTTCGTTTAAGATTTAGGATAATAAAAAAGGAAGAGTGGGTTTGCTGCAACCATTTTATGTTGACGAAGGTCTGGGCCACTTAGTGGATACCACGTACAAGGTAATACAATACCTAAGTCTATCCAATGTCTGCTTAAATGACCTGTCAATCCGAGCACCATATTGATCTTCTGTGTCCAAGAATTGACAAGAAATGTACACTCTAAAAAAACATTGGTCAAATTTGACCAAACTTTGGTCAAATTTTGACTACCATAATAGTCAACTATGCACCGAACCTTAAGTAGTCAAATTTGACTACCGTGTAGTAGTCAAAATATTGACTACACTGAAGTAGTCATTCTGGTGACTACTTTTATGGTCAAATTGACTACATCCTTGGTCAATAATAACCACAATAATAGTCAGTTCTCAGTGAACAGCCTAAGGGCAAACTTTCACACCAATAAAAGAAAAACCACTTGAAATCCTGTTCAAAAAGTGAATTTATTTTTGTCTTGAATAAAAAACGTAAATTTGATACAATGATGAGTTGTTGTAGATAACAGGGATTGCTAAAAATGTGTCTTAACAAAGAAACTGCTACATCTTAACACTGCTTGACTCTGAAAATGGATGGGGAATATTTTGGAATATTTCATAAGCTGTGTACAAAGTCTGTATCAAAATGTTCATACGGGTAACATGGTTCAAAAACTCTTTCTTGAGACAGATATCACAAAATATGAAAAGCAACGAGACTGCCGATGATATAAGGGCAAATGCATAAATGTGGACGTATATTTTTACATGGTTTATAGATAGAAGCTAAAATTTAAATATTTAAAGTACCTTTGCATGTCTCCAAGAATAATTAAGTCAGTTGCCAACTTAGCGACCAAAGCTTACAAGCTCTTGCAATTTCTTGCAACCTCCTACGACCTCTAGAAGGTCACCTAGTGGGAAAGTGTTTGCTTGGAAATGGTCACATGAATGCTCCCATGAATTTTTATTGCTTCCACTTGATATATTTATGAATACATCATTTTTCCAATATCATGTAATAATTGTTTTAAATGTGGTATTTCTGTCAAGATTGCATCCCAAGAAACAAAAGGGTGTGACTGAATTTCAGGATTTAAGCAAGTGGAGGATTGCAATTAAAATGCTTTTAAATAACTGAAATGAAAAATGATTTCATCTAAACGTCCATTCTACAACATAAAATTAAGTCATCCTGACACTTTATCCAGTGATTGAGGGCCATTTGTGTGATTTTTGCAATTCGTTCAATACTTAACAGAATTCCCTCAATTTACAAGAAACAGTCAAATATAACACGATAATGTTGACATTATGAAGCAACTTTTTGCATAGGCAAGAATATAAAATGCAGCAATTCCACATATTTTCCCAAATATTCCTGTAAAGACAGCTATATTACAGGCAAAACATGGAGTAGAAGCTTATTCATTGAAAGCTAGATTCCCTCTTTAATATTTGAACCAACATAGGAATTCATATGACAGTACCTTTTAATAATGTTGGTGAGTTTGGTAAGTTTTTGAAGGACTCTTAACAGAAATGCCTCTTATACTGTTGAAGGTTTACGAAACGAGTAAATCGAATAAACTAAAATTTATAGAGGCACTGAAGTGATAAGAGTACAGTATAGTTACATATTTTCTGGTTTGAAGTGCTATGGTTAAGCTACATATCTTTGCATAGGACAGAGTGGATAGAATTGCTTTCATATGCAACAAATTGGTATACAAAGAAAATAGCATCTGCATTGTTATACATAGTTAAAAACTTTAAACTACCTTTGCCATTCCCAAGAAAACTATACACTGGTCGCCCACTTAGTGACCACAGCTTGCAAGCTCTTCAATTTCTTGTGACCTCGAGAAGGTACCCAAGTTAAGGGCATTTACATGCAACTAATCACAAGAGCTCTCAGGAGGTTGTATCTCGCCAGCCATGATAGAAGAGTTTTAAACAGGTTTAAACCTTGCAAGCTCATGCCACTCTGGATGTGGGGTTTAGCACAAGCTTTAAATCTACATGAATTTCACTAAAATAAATTTTTATTGCTTCCGTGCTAGACTTCATCAATTTTACAATATCAAGTACAATTGTTATAAATGTGGTATAAATAGGCGGGTCTGACCGAATTTCAGGTTTTAAGCAAAATGGAGACTGCAGTTAATATGCATTTAAAAAAAAAATGGAAGAAAAAATGATTTCATGTAATCGGCCATAAGTTGACACATCATCCAGTGATTGAGGGCCATTAATGATTTTTGTGATTGGGCACTACTTTACAAAATTGCCCTCACCAAAAAAGAAACAACTATAATATAACATGATAATGTTGACATTATGGAATAACTTCTTGCATAGACAATACAGAATGCTGCAATTCCACAAATTTTTCAAAATATTCCTGTAAAGACAGCTACATTAAAGGCAGAACACTACAGCTAGAAGCAAAGTCACATCCCCTCTTCAATATTTTAACAAACATAGGACGGAATTTGACAGTATCTCTTAATACTGTTGGTGAGTTTGGCAAGTTTTGGGACTCTTAACAAAAAATGCATTCATACTGTCACTGTTAAAGGTTTTGGGACTCTTCCAAAGTTTAAAAATGTAAAATGCTACGACGTACAGTATATTACTGTGTAGTGTATACCTTCTGCATGCTGCTCTGGTTGTAACTTCAACACTTTAAATTGGTCCTCTTATGTGGGGTGCATGCCCACTCTTATATCTTGTTACCTACTTAGTGTAATGGCCAAATTCCACTCCACGACATCAAATACTGGCAGTTTAACTGTGCTGGCACCCTGAAAAACTTCCAATACTGTAGCATAAAGGTAATTTGCACTTCTGTACGCTGTTGCCCCTTGGTCCCCAAAACCAGAACTCTCATCTCATTTCCTCTCAGGATATCATCAAACTTTATGTTAGATGATTGAATGTATGTCTGAAGGTGCTTTTTTTTTTTTTTTTTTTTTTTTTTTTTACATTTTGGACATTTCCTTTGAGCATACATTTTCTTAGAAACTCTTTTTTGAATACACTGTTTTTGTTTCTTTTCTTTATGACATGCTTTCTTCCTGTTTTTGAAAAGACCAAACTTTTTTATTTGCTTCCATTGTTTCCTTTGTTCCATTGTTTATTCAGAAATCGCTTCTCCTTAACTGAGTCACCTTGTTTTTTCACACCTGCCCTTGCAGTTTTACCTTGCAGTCTATCTAAAGAACTTTATCAAAGGCTTTTTGAAAATCAAGGTACAGTATATGACATCAACACTGGAACCAGAATCAAGAGATAAACATCCTCAAGAAAGCTCAGTAAATAAGTTACACAAGACCTACTTGGCAGGAAACCATGCTGAGACAGATTGAGTAACCCATTATCTAAAAGATACTTTAGCAAACAGTCCTTGATTAAAGATTCCATTACTTTGCACACAACACTAGTTAAACTGACCAGGCTGTAATTACAAGGCAGGCTTCGAACCCCCTTTTTGAAAATTGGAGAGACATTAGCTACCCGCCAGTCAGCAGGAACAAAGTTTGAATAGAACATTTCTGACAAAATAATTGATAGAGGAACTGACAAAATCTCAGAGTATTCATGAAGAATGACAGGATGGATCCCATCTGGCCCAGGGGCCTTACTAGCCTTTAAACTAATTTATGACAAACCAGATCCTCAGAGAAAATGGACAAATCACTAATTGAAGACAAGTTATCAGAACCCCTACAAGTCCCCAGGACATAACATAGAGGACTATGTTATTTTATGACCAAGGTCTAGGCTAAATAAGTAAGTCTATGTAGTGTACACTGAAGATGAGTGCATTCCTCCTTCCTTCGCAAACTGTCTCTCCTTTTCTCCCAAGTAGGACGATGGCGTTCTCTATGCTACAATGCACGTGGTAACATTTTGCTAAGGAACGACATTTTGATATGATTAAAAAATTCTATATTGCAGTCGGTGGTTGGTATGCATTGTTAAGGTGTGTGCTAAGTGTTATTAGTCTACGGTTTATTATTATTGTTTCACAGATACCTTTTGGGAGCCAAATTTACTGGGAGTGGGGCGGATGTCAGCGATATTAAAAAGTCCGGGTTATATCCCATTTTACGTTGCGAAAAGTTTCTTCTCCAAATTTTCTCTCGACTACTTTCCTTAATAATTAGACTAATTATAAATCTCGTGGGCGGTTTTCTGGGAATACCTTTGCCTTAACCCACCCACTAATTTTGGTGATAGATATGTCCCATTCATCTCTTTCTTACCGCCACTGGAAAAGTTAGTGGAAGATTATACCTCAATGTGACATTAAGCGCAGCGTCCCCGTTAGCTAGCGAGGAATCCACAAAGAACTTTTTGCCTAAGTGCTGTACACTGCAATGGTCCAAGCGTCATTAACCAGATGCTTTGCAAAAGCTCTACCGAGGATTGGTACACCGGTAGAGAGCACCCCCATTTCTACCCCCATGTCCTATTACCCTTGTAAAGTGAACGTATTATAACGCTTAGGCTTGTCATTTGAAGGTGGTTAATGTAATGGATTGCAAGATTTGAGTAGAAAGTACTACCTACTAGGTTGAATGTGCTACTGTTCAAGTTACCATTTACAAAATGAGGAGAAAAAGATAAAAAATAACGAGGTACATCGTTTCATGGTAATAAATGTGGAATCATCATCAAAGTACACTGAGGATACAATGACTTTCAACTCTATGTACACATCGGTTATTACCAATTGACTAGAAGTTAAGACAACGGAGAAAACAACTTACATCGAAGTGACAGGTAAACGTGATTTTTACACATAGCAAAATTCTTTACCATTAGATATTACCGCTTCTTCGTTGCTTAGATCAGATAAAATTTTTCTGGCAAGTTGTCGGTCAAAGTAGTAATTCACAGAACTGGTTCTGCACTACTTTAAGTAAAAGCAAGGTTTAACAAAGGCAAACTTACGAAATGTAACCCCAACATGCGACTTCAAACTTCACCACGGTCGTAATGATGTATATCGAACGGGAGTTAATATTTAGGCAGGTAATTATAACTTATCACACGTAGGCCATCAAGGACGCCCCGATATTCAGTGCACCATTTTCCAACAGCACACTGTCATGTGAATGTGATCTAACAATCCCTTTATATATTGCCCTCTTGAAAGTTCAGTGTCTATTCGATCCTTCACGATCATTCGATTTCCCTAACGTTTGCATGGGATGAAATCTTGAAATCTTTCTCAATAATGTTTGGAACCCTACTTCTCTTTATACCTCTTCTCTTTTTTTGATTCATTGCCGAAGGCGAAAGGAATCTACGCAATCACCCATATGCACCCTCGCTTCCTTACCGGGACACGAGAAATGTCCCGGTAGGGAAAAGACCGGAATTACCTAGCAGCGGATCTGCCAGAGATCGGCGATCAGACGTGGCTATTTGAGGGCGGGCTGCGGTGCCGTGCAAGCACGTGCAGCCGCGCGTGACTTCTCGTTGCAGTGGCCAGATTTCCGGGTAGCTACTCGCAGTTTCGAGCCGCGCGTGAGCTAGGAAAGACGTACAAGCCGTGCGAGCGGCGAGCTGCCCCGTGTCCCGCAAAGGACATGTCGATGAGTGCACCGGCACCCGCGGTGTGTATCATGTGCTATGGGCGTGGGTGAGTTTGTGTGTGTACATGTGTGTGTATGCATGTGTCTGTGACGGCTGGCTTGTAAAATACTATACTTCTCATAGTTAGAATATAGAATTAATATAATGAGAGAAACATCCCTATTATTTTTGTTCAAGGTCATGTGAAGTTGTGATATGGGTTGTACTAGGGCAGTGTTTCTAATTTATAATTGTTGCCGGGCAACATTTTTCATCATGAATATTTCGCAGGCCTCAAACAGGCCCGTTAGTTTGTCCGTGAGTGGAAGTCCCATTTTGACACGTCTAAACGACGCCACAGGAACGCAAAGCCTCCCACTTAGCCGTTTGGTAGCTATGGGTCTTTCGCAGGGCCCGTAGAGAGGTCCAGGGCAAAAATATGATGAAAATACGTGCCTTTCTTTCAAACTCAAAGTGTGTTGTGCAGTATACAGCCTTCAAAATCTCAGTATTCCCATCTAATGCATGAATAACCGCCGCAATATAAGCCCACTCAATGTGCAATACTTCCATACATGCAGCTGAATGACCCATTGCATATTCAAAGAGAGTTCTAATAGACGTGGTTTAAACTAGTTGTAACGAGACGGTGGTCATGATCAGACTTCTCAGGTTTCATTCTAGGCTCTCAGTTACAGGAATACTTGATTTTGACACTCAGAAGTAAAACATATCCGCTCAATAAAAATAAAAGCCTGATTAATTAAATAGCACATGGATATATGTCATATTATCATAACGAAGTCTGAGTCCAAAACTGAACGCATTCCGGCTTCTTCGCTTGGCGTATGCTTGTTCAAAGAAGCATATACAGAAGGACCTAGCAAACAGAGTCGGCTCTCCAGGGTAGTAATGTTGTGGATTGGGTGAGGGTACTGAGTTTCTTACCACACGGTAAAAGTAGGAATTATTTACTTAAAGTCCTTGCCTAGCTTCTGCAAGCACTGTAGCCTAGACTTGGATAGGAGTATCCTTCTGTCCCAAGTGTTTGCCACTGGAAATTGAAAACAACCTAATAGCCTATGTCATGGGACTGCTTTTTGAGATTTTTTAACAGTCCCATGAGCCAATTTAGGACCACATAGTATCCAACATTTTTTTGAGATTGTAGGTAATGAAATGACTTTAAGTGCTACTACTGCTCTTTAGGTACATTAATGATTACAATTACAGTACGTAACATTCCACTGATTTGTGTAAAAGGTTTTCTTTCACCTGTAGCCATGGTTTCCAAACTGAATGCAATTCTTATTGTGAAGAACAAAATTGTGGCCTTTGGTTATTTCTGATTCTGAATGGTCGCAAGTAGCAGAGGAGCCTAGATGTTAAACAAATTTGAGATTTTAAACTGTTAAAGTTGGAAAGCTTAGTAGCTCCTCTCCAGGAAATCTGGGTTCTTGGAGTGAAAGTTTGGCAGTAAGAGGGAAATTTACCTTTCGTACATATAAGTACAGAAGGTTTTGTGGAAAATTAGGCTCCCTCCCCAGAAAGAAAACATTTTTCCAGCCCTGAGTACTGTAAGCAGGGGCGGCGTCACAGGGGGCAAGGCAGGCATTTGCCCCCCATGGTTTTTCAACGCAAAAAATAAAATCGTTTAAAAAACGTTTTAAGACACATAATTTTGTAGGGGCTGGGGTAAGGTGTTACAGTATGTCACCCATCTATCACAATATTAGTTAAATTTTTCCTTACAAAACACCTGAAACTTGCAATCCCTGCACGCATAACGTTTTCTATTTTCTCCATTGTTAACGTGAATGCAGGTTTAGTATTACATAAACACTAAGGCCTTTATACATAACGCGCAAACAAAAAAGCACAGGAACCGAGAGTAAAGCTAAAACAATATAGCAGTATACCCTTACGCCAAGGTATTGTGAGACCTTACACATATGGTTTCACAAAACAAAAAGTTCTCCCTCTCTTGGAGAAAAGGTGCGTATCATTGCAAGTTACACCAAAAAATACAGACAGCTAATTTGTGCATCAGGGGACACGCCTGATCCATGAATCTCTGTCTAACCAAAACCCCAACCCTACCCGTAACTCGGAATATATTTTCGTCCGGGGGAATTTCGGTCTTTAGTGAACCTTCGACCAAGTGAATCATTCGCCTATGGGTATTTCCCCCTGTCCGGATTATGTAATGTTTGGCAATCTCAAACGTTTACTGTCTCTCCATTCCCAGCATGTGACCATTTAAAGTTTAGAACATGAACATATATATTGGGGGTATCATGAGTCAATCACTTCACGAACATTTTGACCATAAAAATATAAAAAACATTTAATAAAATTGTAACGGCGGGCTAAAAGCCCTTGTTATTTTGCTATTTAAGCTATGCTTTTTGTATGCTACTTGAAAGTTGTCACAGCCTGTCTGTCTGTAAGATGTTGTTTATCAGTCTGTGCAGGTTAGCTTTACCCTGGGAGTGGGTTGTTTTCGTATTTAAAGTTGTTTGTCAGGGGGATTAAGTTATTTTTGTACTTGGGCTATTCTTCTATTCCTGTCAGTCATGGTCACCCCTTATTCATGTCACGTGTTTTGACCACGTGTTAGAGTAAGTCCCAGATTAGTGCTCCTTGCATCACGGGACTTGAATGGGCGCACTAATTGGATGTATTGTGTACTCGCCTGGGTGTGTCTAGCCCAGACGATAAGCTGTATTGCTTAGGTTTAGTTTAAAAGGTAATATTGTAAACAACTCGGGAGAAAAACCAGTTAGCCGGCGTCTGAAGCAGACGTGTTTAAGGGCAAGGAGGAATTTCTAGTTGGACGGCAGGCTTCACGCCCTGAAGCCGCCAACTCCTAACTCCATCCGGCAGGTGCCCGCTACCAAGCTATAACGTTCAGGAGTACTTAAGTTATTTTCTTAAGGAGTAATTTATTCTGTTTTAAGGAGTATTTATTTGTTTCAATTAAGAATATACAAGTAGACGTTATTTCTGCTTTCGGAGTCATTTTTCCGGTGTTCCTGTTCCTCTGGCCAATCAAAACACAACACCTTAGGCCAAGATCCCCGCCCTGCTGGCCTCTCGCTACCATTCCTAGAAGCAACCCCCCATATTCGTTACAAAATGAATTAAACTTTGAAGTAATATTATATGTCTCCATTATTGCATAAGCGTAGGAAACGGGGGTGGGGGCTAAACCCCCCAGTCAAAAATCTGGGAGGCTGAAGTATGCTTCTGGCCCCAACATCCAAGGCCAAAAACCTCTATTTGTCTTTTCAGTAAAAGATGAAAAAAATTGCAGTCATTTTCCTTAAAATTTGCCCAAAATGTTGCATAAAATTGCATCTGAGGACCCTCAAATGTCCAAAAATTTTCCAAAGGGGAAGGGGACACCCCTCCCGTTAGACCTCTCCTCAGGACGGCGATCCGAAACAACGTTCAGCCCCCATGCAGTCTTGAAAAGCTACCTAGTACGTTTATGCCTTATTGTGCTTTATTTTGGTGTTGTCTCGACTGATTAATCCATAGAAAACGAATTTTAAATAGTAGGTGCATGGCCGTACACAACACAATCTTTAATGTATGAAGAAATCTTGAGTCAATCAGAAAAAAAGCAAAGAAAACTAGGGGCGGCGCCACAGAGTTCAGGGGGAGACCGCCTCCTATCATTTGCAAGAACAGGGGGAGAGAGAAGGAAAAGAACAGGAAAAAGGAAGATAAGGAAAAAATGAAAGAGAAGAAGGGGAATCGAAGGAGAAAGAAGAAAGGAAGAGGAGGGGTGGGATAGGTATCTATTTGATCCATATAATTAGTCCAGAGGTTCCAGGAGGCCCTATACTTGTGTCTGCCAGCCTTTAGTTACCCTTTTATCTGTTTATAATGCACATATTTATCAACGAAAATATTCGTAAAAGCTCGTACCACTGTCGACTCTACGCACGTATTCTTGAGTGAAATCATACCCAGACACAAGGAGGGGGGGGGGGGGTGGGGTGAACTTCAGGAGGACGGTTTTTGTTGACTACATACCCTTCTCTTAGACAACAAAGGCTACTGTCCTCTTTCACTAAACCAAAACTTAAAATTCAATAAATTATTAACACTTTTCAGCCATATATGATCAGCTCAAAAATTATAAAGACATCACCATTTTGCATCTAAGCAATCTTAAATTGATAAAAATTTCTCAAAGGGGAGGGGACACCCCTCCCCTTAGGCCCCTCCCCAGAAAAGCATCTTTCCCCCAAGCAAAAATTAACATTCAATAAATTATGAACACTTTCTTCCATATATGATCAGTTCAAAAAATATACCAAAGATATCACCATTTTACATCTAAGAAATCTTAAATAAATACACAATTTCTCAAAGGGGAGGGGACACCCCTCCCCAGAAAAGCATCTTTCCCAAAACAAAAATTACATTAGGAACTCTCCTCCTTAAAACTCTGAACTTTCTGACCAGACTTCACAAAGGGGAGGTCGGGTGTAATAAAATCCTACTTATCTGCTCATTTCTTTGTTGTAAGAAGCCACAATCACTTCTAGGATTACACTTAATCCCTGGCCAGTGAGGAACTTTTGTCCAGTTGGTTACACAACAAATAAACTGTTGACATTTCCTCCATATTGCACAGTTAAATCTTTTATGTGTGGTAAATTCACAGGAAGTCCAAGACCAAGTAAAACTGGATTAGGTAAAAGATAAACAGTTAAAATGGTTACAAAATAGGGTCTGAATCTTTAAGGAGAGGAGTTCCTAATGTAAAATTACTAAATTATAAACTTTCCAGTCATATGCGATCAGTTCAAAATATGTACCAAAGACATCATCATTTTGCATCTAAGCAACCTTAAATTAACAAAAATTTCCCAATGGGGACACCCTCTCCCCTTTGACCCCTCCCCCAGGAGGGCGATCACTCATCTCATGCTTTGCCCCCCCCCCCCAACGAAATACCAACGAAATAACATCCTTTCCATTCACTTGCAACAAAAATTATAACGGTGCAGAATGTCAGAACTCTGCCATTGTACTATAATTAATGATGTGTTGTATTCTTAACAAAGGCAATTACCTTGTGCATGCAATTGTTAATAAATCGTAAAGGTATGTGTGAGATGTAGGTTAGTGTTCTTAGATTCAGTTTACAGAAATAGTCGGAGGTAAAATTCTGCTAGACTAGTTAGATTTTGGTACACCTTTGGACAATTGCCCCCAAATAAAAACCTTTTAGTGTTGTGGATAGAAACATCCACTTACACTTCATCCATGCATTTGTTAGTTAGATAGTTAGTTAGATGAGGTTTAACCTCTCATTTTCCAACCAATTGGTTCAGGTCGAGACGACCACAGCCTTTTATCCAGTTGTGGCTCACTGGCTTGGTTTCCTACTCCATTGCTTATGCTGAGCACCAAGCACAAAGGCAGTAAGTTCCATTTTGAAAGTCTTTGGTATGACCCGGCCAGGATTTGAACCCTAGACCTTCCGGCTGCAAGTCGGATGCTGATGCATGGATGTTCATCCATGCACAGAATATGCCTTGAAAGAAAATAAATTGACAAAAAAATGATACCATAAGTGGCAAGAGGGTCTAGTTCCAAGAAGAGAACTGTTATATTTAGTGCCGGCAGTACAGAATAGGTAGAACAACAGTTACTGGAATGGGAGACAATACTGTACATGGTCTGTTTCTGTACCGTGGAATTCCACAAAGCACCGAGTAACTTAGCTGCTTGATGTCACATTAGCTCATCACCAGGGAAATAAAATCAGTTTGCTAATAATGTGTTGATGTATATCACTTTTTCCTCTTTTGAGTTGTTTCCAGGCTCAAAAGGGTTACTTTGATTTTCTAGTTTTTATCCATACATGTTGCGTCGCTACAGAGGCATCAACGATGCCCTCATCAACCAAGGTCTCAACAGCATCTTTAACTGCACATGATTCTTCTTGGAAAGGTGTGTTTCATTCGAACTTGAAGTTGTCACACTTAACATTGATCAAGAATTCTACATAATACTGCACGTAGGTCTCGTCTACCAGTCAGTGCCCTTCAGCATACTGTACAAATAAGTTAGCTACAACTAACTTAATCATATTCAGACAACCTTTAGTCAGCTTAAACACAGTGTTGAACCTTTATAAGGTGACTGCTCTGTTTGTGTTCCACTAATCCGTCGCTCAAGTCCATAAGTCTGAATGTTTACAGTGTCGAATTAAAAAGGTGTTGGAACGTATAAATGTCGGAACATAGCTACTGTAGGTTTAACCATTTATAGTGCCCATCACATACATTGCAACATGCCTGTTTTCCTGCTTTTATATCCTACAGTAAGTTTGGGAGCAAACTTTGTAACAGAGCAGCCACTGGCTTCTCGTGTCAAACATTTACACCAGCAAAACAGGAAATCGTTACAAGAGCTTTCGGGCAAAAAGCTGTTATGTAGAAGTTAGCTGAAGCAGCTTTGCAATCATGTATAGCAACAGTCGCATGTAATTCTGCTAAGCTGTGATAAAGTTAAATCTGATGTAAGGTTTTAATACTGTACATGTGTGCACAGTACATTAAAACATTAACTTGTATCTGCAGTGAAAAGACTCAGAGTACAGTGTTAACTTGAGACATTGGTTGAAGTTGTTTAAGTAATTATTAAATTTACTTAGAACTTAAACATACAGTATAAAGTAGTGCAACTCAACTATTAACTAGCGAACATTACTAAAGACAATCCAGATACTGTACAGTGTTCCATATATTATGCTGCGAAGTTGACAGGTTGATTGAGTAGGATACCTTATTTTCAGGAGGCTTGCATGTGTGCAAATTGTATTTGATGTAATGTTGTACTTACTGCATAGTTACATGTTGCTTTAACCTTTACTTTTCAGAAAAAAAATCGCGCTAGACAGTGCCGCATTGCCTTAAGTATGCCTTATAAGTGAATGTGGATGGCAGGAAGCAGTCCTTCTTAGCTTTAAAGACCAAAGTCTGAAAAACAGTATATTTACTAGTGGATATTTGCTTTTACCACTTGAGTTTGAATCAAAACTGTTGACAATATCCGTAGGCAGTCGGTAGGACAACTTGAAACCATCTGGAGAATATGTCATTACAAAATAAATAGATGATCATGAAGTATGGTTATACAAATGAGCCAACCTGAAAGAAACATTGGAAATAGTCACTTAGGAAAACATCAAAGACATTTTTGATATAACCGTAGCTTTGTTTACTTTGTGTAGTAACGTTCGTTTACATTTTAAAGTGTCCTTTTTCTTCTACAGCTGGTTATTCTACATTTCATTTGGAACAACAGATGCTGTAGTCAAGTTCTGATATTGCCAAACCGAGTTGTAGCCATCCTGAGAGCTCTGCAAAACACAAGCAATTGTATTATACTGTAAAGACTCTTCGGCTATGCTAGCAACTGTTGTTTGTCTCAGCAAAATAGTTTGTTATTAATAAGTCTCTGAAACAGGGTACAGAAGTACTTTCAAAAATTTAGTTTTAGACCCTTTGCACAAAGTCACCACGTGTTTGTAGAGCTTAGTTATGACCTTAAGTAAAGAACAAGTTATTTATGAATGAGAAAATCTATTAATTGGTACCATCCAAGTCTATACAGGGCTAATGGAATCACTAAAGGAAGTGTTTCAAAACAAACGTTTTGATTTGTAAAACAGAAACCAACTTAAAGAATTGTGGTGAATTTTTCCTTCAATTCCTATCTATGGTTCTAGCAACATTACTGGATGGGGTTGCTAAATGTGATTCACAACGTAAACGTGAAGCAAGCAGGAGTGACCTCATCTCCTCAAACTGATGATAATTGATTTAATTTATTGGTTTGACCTTGAATATAGATGGGAATAAAGTGAGTCTACCTATATAGTATGTGCAAAGTCGGCTATATTCCCACGCAAAATGGTTCACATTGTAAAAGCATGAGATTATGGAGTACAAAAATTAGTAATAAAAGTCATCAAATTACTAAAGGCTCTCCATTACGGTGAGGCTATAACGTAACCTTACTTCTTGCTTTAAGTTCTTTCATTTGGGATGAAAATGTGATAACTTCATCTGCTATATCTTGACAACAATACAAATGAATTGAAAGCAAGTTTAACCAGAATTACTACTGTATATTTAGTTCCTCCTTATCATACCGAAAGATTAACTTTAGGATACACCATTTTTAAAGGACCATTTAGGTCGCAAGAAAGATTGCATTTGTTAAACAAAACCAGTCAAAACAATTCCCTGAATGGAGTCTTAATACCATTGCTAAGAAACTGCTTTCACTGGTTACACCAGAACTTAGATCCTTTTACTTAACGAGTATATAACGGTCAAACGAGGCCTAAACTTAACCAGGTTGAATGTCGGAATTCAAGCAAGATTAAAGCCTCAACTACCAGTGTTGTAACAAGTCAAGTCACTGGCTCGAACTCGGATTTGACTTGACTCGAACTAGAGCATAGCATGACTAGAGTCCGATTGAAGACTCGAGTCAGGGAAAATGACTCGAGTCCCCTGCGGTAACTCGAGTCCTTTGACGCGACCCTCATGCTTGTAACCTTACACAGTTCTGGGTTGTGCACGTCCATATCGCGAGGTATACGCGGCTGCAACACACAGCCTCCGTGTGTAATCCATACCAGCACTGCATGCCTATGGTAAAGTTGTCACTTGACGGCAAACAGACCTCCGCAAATCCGCACTCACTGCATGTCATACGTACTTTGTACACAGCATGACGAGCATGAACCATTACGTTCACCGATCTCAGTGGTTTCGATCGAAAAGATACATGTTGAACAAACAGGGTTGACATCTGGATGACTGTTGGTCTGATTCAAGGACTTTCCTTGTATGGGCTTTTTATCCCTGGGTGAATATTTCAAATGAATTACTAAACTATGCGTCTAGTGTTCATTTTTCTCTCTATAATAACTTTGTTGCTTCGGCATAAAGAATTGTATTCAAATTATAATGATTATGCAACTCTGATGGGACTGGTTTAGTCCTGAGTAAAGGCACGTGTACAGCCGGTCGCCGGTAGCTAGTATTCGCACACGGTAATCCGAACTATGAAAATAGTAACCCACGAAACGGACTCTGTACAACTCCTCCTTGACGCTTCCTCAGCATGTGACTGTAGGTTGAGTACCACTAATTATTTCTCCATTGACTCACACACTAATTTTGGCCCATTTCGTGGCCTCTGGGCCCTTGTAGAAGTTTTCAACGGGCACAAGCTACCCCTCATATGCCAGCTCACGAGTAGGTCTTCCACAATAATTTTAAATTTGTGTAACATGACCTTTGAGGTTTTGAGCTAGGAGAGCTCAAAATAATAGGGTGGTGGTTCCTGCTGTTTTTTACTCCATTCAAAATGCAACTTTTGCATTGCGGAAGGATATATTGCAAAAAAAGTGCCTGAAATACCTTCAAGTTTCTTTACTTTTGCGGGATGAGTACTTCAATTCCTTTCCTGCCACATACACACTACAATTAGAACACATCGCTTTAGCAACATGGTCTAAACTATCCCCCCCCCCCACGCCAAAAAAAAAGAATTCTAGGGTATTTAATTCGTATGGTAAGAATATCCTCCGCGGGTATTCCCCTTGAATTTGTGGTCTGCTACTGGAGCAAGGAAGATGCCGTACAGCCTGCTACGAAGTGACTATAGTTGACAGTGAAGGAAGCGTATTTCGTTGTCCCGGTTGCTTAAAACTTTTCCATTTCCTTTCAGCATTTGCTTCTCGGCCTTCTGGCGACTGTTTGTAATATCTGCTATTTTCAGCCAGGATTGAACGGGCCAAGCATGAAAGACCCATGATGCGAAGGTCTAAAGGTCAAGAGGTTGATCGTGTTACGTCTGGTTTTCGCCTCTTGTATGTAGCTACTTTGGGTAGCAGAAGTCCTTCAGGGGTAACGTTTGGTTTCTCCCTTTAGCTCTTCGCCAGAGGGTCGAGGGGACTTGGAAATAGTAGGTATTCAATATTTCTCTTCAAGTTACGTCAAACAACCTCCTACATCCATCAAAAACAAAAAGCTACTCAATACAATGCAAATAATATATTCATTTTCTACAATAGATAACCCTTAAGTATCCAGCTTACAAAGAGTCATAGTTTGACCCCTTGGATGTCAGATGATCTTTGGCTTTAGAAATATAGTGAATAAAAGTACACACCCACTTTTTTAATATAACATTTCCCAGTGCTACATATGAGATATAATGTTTGCAAGTTTATCAGACTAAGTACAGAGTTCTAAGATCTAAACCCTATCGAAAACTATTCTTTTCATTAATCTAATGTTATACATTTTCATAAAATGTATGAGATCTGTCAGTGCTTACCGTCCTAAGATTTTTCACTTTTTGTGACTCAAGACTTCCTCTGAGGCTACCTTAATTAACAACTGGGTTGCTGAGTTTGGAATAAACCACTCGTATCACAATCACGAGAGGTGTCCAGTATTGAAATGTTTAGGCACGTTATTTTGGACTAAGACTCACACATGCACATACCCACTGACATGCATGTACAAACGCATACATAGGATTACATGCAGGGTTCATCATGAATGCATGATCTTCATCGAAATTAAAAATGATATGAATGTTTTACCGAACGGCTTATCAGTCTTTACCAAAATTCTATTCAACGTACAGACCTGGAACATTTTGATTAGAGCAATGATGCTATAACGTTTGTCAGATGCCTGAACTTTATCTCACAAATAGTAAAGGGAACCAGTTATCATGATTTATATGTTGTTGATATAATACCAGTTTTCAAAACCATCTTCTGGAGACCATCGAAGTTGCTGCAATTATTTTAAAAATGGGAGTTGGTTAGTGGGTAAATGGGCTTGTAAATGAAGCGGTAAGTGAATGATATATTGAATAGGTGAGTGAGTGAATAGGAGAGTGAATGAGCTGAGACAAGGGACTTTTAAGCGTTCATGTCTACACAATCATTTAAAATATATTCCCGGATACAACTAGTTGCCACAAATCTTTTCCAAACATCAGCAAATTTTAACAAACAGTGCAGGCTAAAATTTCGAATTAAGGATTTTAAATGTTTTCTTCTTTTAATCAAAACGGGATTGTAATTGCAATAAAGCTTCACTTCTTTGTAATGATAATTGCATCCCAATCTTCGTGAAAAATGATCCTACCATCACTCAGAATTTCTGAGCAATCGGGACTTTTCAGATAGTCTAAGAGGGATTCAAGAACATTTTGAGAAATGGTAGATTTAAAATCCACGACATGGGTCAAGAAGTCTAACACCAATGATCCTTTCGAAGAGTCGGCCTCAAAGCAAGCAGTGACGTCAATGTTGTGACGATTTTTAACGACGTTATAAGTAACCCTGCCGTCAGCATCGAGAAGTTTTACGACTTGTGACGTCGTATAACCTTGGGTGGTATTGTTATAAAGAGGTCCATAACTTTCTGCAACTTTACCGAAGAACTTGATAAATCCCGATTCGTCTGTAAACAAAGAGGCGACAAGTAAGGTAGTTAGGGGCTAGTTACATTCACAAATGAACGGGACATGGACATATTTTACCATACTTTGGACCTTTATTTTTAAAGTTTATTATTTTCAAAGGTTATACGTGCCATTTTGGAAATAAGTCATGACCTCACCTTCAATGTTTTGTAGTGATTGCATAATTAAGCGTACAAAAAAGCACGCATAGTTTCTGTAGGTCGTTTACCACCCAAATGGACGTGTGAATTCCTGAAAATTAGGACTGGCTTACCTATCATAGAATATTAATTGCTTCAAATGCAGTTGGGGCCTACTTTTGACCTACATATTGAAGGAAAGTTTTCCGTTTAGAATGCACCAACATAGCGTGCAAAGAAAGTAGCTATAGACATAATTAAACCATTCGGTCCCACCAATTGCACTCATGAAATAACTTAATCTCTCCGCAATATTATGCATTACAACAGTTTAGTGGCATCATTTGAAAGTGTTAAAGTTTAAGGGAACAAGTAACCCTTAACACACAATTAACCTACTTTCTTCCTGGGACAATTTTATCTCTTGAAAATAAAGCTACCATGCTGTATTTTTGTGAACATATATTCATGTTGAATCGGTAGATCATAGTCGAAAAGACATGAAAAATTTCTGTACCAAAACCCAATATTTCGTCTTAAAGATCAACTATAACGCATTATCATTCTAGTTCAGCAACTATACAAAATTCACAGTTTACACCAGTGATCCTAAAATGTAGCCCTGGAGCTGCATGCGGATCTAGAATCTTCTTCGTGTTTTCCCTGAACTGATTGAATGTTATCTAAGCATTCTTAGACAAGGAAAAGAAACGTAAAAGTTGGGAAAAGGGAAAAATTTATTCCAACCGGTATTTTAATCTTTGTATGTAAAACCATTTCTTGATTAATTTCCTTCAAATTCGATTCCAAGGATTGGGGCCAAATTATTTGTAAACTGCCTTTTGGAAGTATGGAGCCTGATCTTTTCAACAGCAACATTTGGTAAACTCAGAATTACAATACAAAACTTTGCTTTAAGTGTGAGACTTCCTGCAATCTACTACTTGTAATTTGACAAACTTTTCTCCTATACCGTAAAGCTAAATGCAGTAGAACTAGACTTGTAATAGGAGAAATATGTTAGAGTAAGTTGTTCCATGTAATGTATCCAGGGTGCTTCGAATATCTTGTACGCTGGTGACTCATACGGAAATTCTGCGATATCTTTGTGTTTAAGAAAGCGATTTCCATCAAGCTAGGCAGTTTGACATGCCAAATTTTTCCCCAGCTGTGTTGGAGCTAAGGTCTGGTCTGGTGCTGATGTAACCATGATATTCTCTTCAGAACTTTGACATGTGGACTACACCTACTTTTTCCCATGATCCTAAAAAAGTTTAATCTAGATCACCGAAATTATCGGTCTAGTCACGACAATCCTTCCCGAAGAACTACGTTTTCGAAGGAATTGATTGTTTAAGCAATTATTCCCCTTCTCTCACAGAAAAGAAGTCCCGTCGTGTCATGATTAGCATTTCCAGGCTGTCGAAAAGTTCCAAACATGTTCAGTCAATTACAAAAAAGTAAAGGTAACTGCATGACCAGTGGACTGTGATTACGATTATCGTAAAAAGACTTGTGAATTCGGTTACCTCGCTGATTCCTTGATTCGTGATAAGATAGTGTTTGGCATAACAGACGACAGTGGTAGAGCTAGGCTGCTACGGGATGAAAACCTAACAGTTGACAAAGCTGTGCAAACACGTAGAGCAGCAGAAATAAGTAAAGTTCAACCTCAGTCTCTACAAGAGAGTCACACAAATAATGTGAATGTATGTCAAGTAGACAGGCCTACTCACAAGAAATCCAACCATGATAAGAGTAACAGAATTAACAAAGCCAAATCACACCAAAATAGTAACACCTTTGACTGTGGAAAATTTGGTCGTAGGCATGGGCCAAGAGAGTGCTTTGTGGATGGTAAAGAATGTAGGCGGTGTGGGAAGTTAGGACACTTCCCATCCATGTGCAGAACAAAAACAAAATCCCCAAAGAAGGATAAAAGGCCCAGAAACCACAAAACAGTCAATAATGTCGAAGAGAGGAGTAGCGCCAGTAGCGATTCTGACCAAGACTTGTTTATGTCGATGGTGAAGAATCAAAGAACACCCGGTGATGACTGGCACATAGACTTACCTGTCAATGATACACTGGCGAAGCTTAAACTCGACACCGGAGCAGACTGTAATATTTTGCCCAAGAGCATCTATGACACTGTCAGTTAGTCAGTTAGTTAGATGAGGTTTAACGTTCCAGTTTCCAACCAATTGGTTCAAGTCAAGACGACCACGGCCTTTTTTCCAGTTGTGGCTCACTGGCTTGTTTTCCCTACTCCATTGCTTATGCTGAGCACCAAGCACAAAGGCAGTAGGTTCCATTTTTAAAGTCTTTGGTATGACCCGGCCAGGATTTGAACCCTAGACCTTCCGGCTGAAGTCGGATGCTCTAACCACTTGGCCACTGCACTCTGTCAGAAGAGAGGCTGAAACGCTCAAAGACGAAACTGGTCTCGCACACAGGACATTGAGTCACCACGTTAGGCAAGCAGCAAACTGTTGGTGTTCCATGGAGACAAATACCACCTTGTGGAGTTTCAAATTGTAGAGGCAGACCTTGTGCTGGTATTAGGGCTTTCAACATGTTTCACCCTGCAACTGATCAGCAGATTATTTTCAGTTGATGCGGCAGGTAACAGCACTACCACAGCCACACCAGAGGAGGTCTAAGCAAGCTATCCCAAAGCATTTAATGGCCTAGGTACCGTAGAAGATGAGTATACCATTCGCATTGATGACAAAGCACAACCAAGAGTGTTGCCACCAAAAAGAATTGCCCACGCACTCAAGAAAAACAGTTAAAAATGAGCTCGATCGCATGGAAAAACTTAAGGTCCTTAGAAAGGTCTCAGAGCCAACAGACTGGATCAATGGTATGGTAATTTAAGAGAAAACAAATGGTGATGTACGGATATGTATTGATCCGAAACAGTTACAAAAGGCTGTTAAAAGGGAGCACCACCCTTTGAAATCTGTAGGCGATGTAGCTTCAAAATTTCTCTAATGCAAATTTGTTTACCGTACTGTATTCAGGTTATGCATTTTGGCAGGCTAAGCTTACTGAAAGCAGTAGACACTATGTAACGTTTAATACTCCACGAGCCGATATTAATTTTGCAGATGACCTTTGGGCTTATGTTCGGCGCCTGAGGAGTTTAAAAAACGGGTCAATCAAATTTTTGAGGTTATCCCAGGTGTTGACGTAATAACGGATGATATTCTCATTTGGGGAAACGATATGCAAGAGCACAATAACAGACTGCTCAAAGTATTGCAGAGGGCCAAAGAAAGTCACGTCACATTGAATAAGGCAAAGTCAAAATTAGCCCAGTCACATGTAAAATGCATGGGTCATATCATCAGTTCCAAGGGTTTATCCCCAGATCTTGAAAAATTTCAAGCTATCTTGAAAAAGTCAGCACCTGAAGACAAACAGGCACTTCAAAGACTTATGGGAATGGTGAATTATGTAGGCAAATTTATTCCCAATCTATCAACCCTTAATACCCCAATTCGGGAACTGCTGGAAAAAGATGTATGGGTTTGGGATGAACAGCATGGATCACGGGAAGCTCTGTTTGTTTTGGCTGATTGGAACTTTCCGGTTCATAAGTTGTACAGACAAATTGTTGCAAGCAAGTGGCTAGCTATTAAATGGCTGGATAGTTTATTGCTTGCTGTCAGGTTTACTTTTATCACCAACGTTAAAGTGTTACTGAATGTTATTCTTTCTGATTGATAGTGGTCGGGTTGTTTAATGGGCAACCACAGTTATCAGAAAAAAATTATCAGTATTTTCCTAAAAGTGTGCTAAATATTTCGCCCAAAATTACATTTAAGGACCCTCAAATATTCAAAGTTTTCCAGTGCGGTGGCAAACCGCCTCTAAAATACCCCTTCCCGATGGGATGGCGGTTCAAAATATTCTCCCAGCTAATTCCAGTTGCCCGTTATGTATGACTATAGTGACTTGCTTGACATACCTATTACGTCGAACGAGCATGGCTCATGAGGAACCCTAATTATGGTTCTTCCCCACTGCATCATTCTGTATCGTATCTGAAACAAAGTATACTGTACCGTTGCTTTTTACGTGTTAGAAACAGAAACAGACGAAAGCAGAAAACCGACCAAAATCCAGATAGGAAAACCGACCAAAATCCAGATAGGATCACAAACACAATACCAAAACTATCTACATGACTCAATAGCAAACGAAAGGACCTTTTTCATTACGGAATTACGCACCTAAGAAACAACAGTACTTGCATGCTCACAGCAATATTTACAACAACTTGCATAGTCATACGAATTAACATATATTTACGTATTTACAAAGGGAAACAAACGAAAGGTGCACCATCACCCGAACCGCACTCGTGGAGACCAGGGGACTTCACCTCCTTCCGAACGCTTTTCCGGACAAGGAAGGAAAATCTGCCTCAACTCTCAGCCTAATATCTATTTTGACCAGGACCAGGTTGGCGTCCGGCCGCCTTATGACGTCCCTAAACAGCACATCACGCCTGTATCCCCACAAGGCCAGCTTAATGGAGGCTGCTACAAAGGTATGTTTTCAACAATTGCGGGAACAGGCCAGGGATAAAAGACCATACAGAACATAGTCCTGGCTGACCGCCCAGGTGTTAATAAATGTGAAACGGGCCGTCAGAACTTGAATCCACTCCCAAATGAGAGAAGCAAAGTCGCACTGCAAAAACACATTGGACACACCCTCCCACCTCTTGAGATTTATCACAATAGCGTTGTTTTCAATCCACGACAGTCTCGCCGATGGTTATCAAGCAACCTGCTGTGGACTGAACGCCATACGACGTATGACCAGTGGGTGGCAGTTGGTATGCCATGTCCCCAATAATGGCCCTGTACAAGACCCTCGCACTGTACTAAAAACGTTTCCCACCCTGGACATAACCCGTAGAGTGTACCCCATATGGCAGTGCACCTTTGTCATTCAGCTATGAGGTGAACTATTCCTAATCAGAGTCGGTAAGAACCAACGAAAAAATAACCCCCTTCCATGGCAAACAAAGCGAACGGCAGTTCATCATAGACGGCACCAAAAACACACTTAGTGAGGAGAAAACGGAACCTCGACAAAAGGTACACGAGGCCTAAGCCGCCGATCTTGGGGTCCTGATACACGATCCTCCTTTTAGCTAGTTCCATTTTCCCTGACCACACAAAACCAAATACTGCCCTCTACAATCGCACCAGGACACAATCCAAGCCTACACGAAGTTTGTTTTCTCATTCCAGGTAAGTGACTCGGGGTCACCATACCAAAAACAAATGCCATTACATTTAATGGCATCGTCGACCCATGAGGCAGTAAAGAGCATGATCTTTGACGGCCACTTACCTTAACGAAACCCCTTGGGTTTGGTGGGATAAAGCCTGGCACCAGTTCCTTTTCTGGCACGTGGACAGTGTGCCAGCGAGGGACTCGAATGAGACTAGGTCTGAAACTATGCAGGTAACGTCATCAGTTTACTGAACGCATTTGACTTCAGCTCCCACAGGTATATGGGCAGCCTTAAATGAAGGATCTACCTGGAAGGCTCGTGCAAGGGTTTCACTAAATAAACGGTACAAAAGGGTAACAAAGGGCAACCTTGCCGAACTCCACGGTGAAAAGTCCCTCGGAATGCCATTTACCACTACACAACTGTTTACATTCTGACACAACGAAATTCATCTGAGCAGTATTGACTTTAGTTGAAACTTCTTCAAAACTTCAAAAGAGGAAGCCGTGATTTACCATGAAGAAGGCCTTCTCCTCAAGGGAGAAAAGTGCATACGGCAGGTCATGGACCTTCACATATTCAACTAAGCTCCGCATTAACCAAAGGTTTTACTAAATACTGTGTCACCTCACCGCACGTGCCTAGCAAGGACTCACACGATCGGGCATGACACAACCCAGTGGATTGCAAAGGGGTTTTGGAAGGATCTTGTAGTCCACAATTCAATATGGTTATAGGCCTCTCATTTTTCGGCTTACGTGGGTCTCCAGACTTGCGATGTAGTGACATTACCTCTGTGCGCTGCAAGGGGCTTATTGAACCAGCATGGAAAGAAGAGTGAAAGACTTCGCGGAGGTCAAAACCGACGGTACTCCAGATTCGTTTGCAAAACTCAGCTGGACGCCCGTTGGATCTAGGGGTCTTCCCACCCTCCACCCTCGACACTGCCGTCTGGAGCTCATCGACAGTCAATAATCTGGGAGTTGGGAAGAAACTATAACTGCGTCATGATCTGAAACTGGACATGTCACGACAGTGCAGGTGGGGCGTACATCCAGGCTTGAGGCATCGGTGCCTCGAGACTTCGACAAGTAAAGGTGGAAGAACGTGGGTGCTCTGCTTTCCAAACGACAGCCATGTCGTGGTTCTTGGTAAACATAGCCAAATCTGTCATTCCAATTCTACAGCTGGAGACGCATTTCAAGTCTCCAGCCAGTACAAAAAGGGCACTGCTAGGAACGAAGGATGGGTGGTGAAAAAGTTCCTGGAACTCCCATATGGATCCTTTGCATTTATGCACACCAACCCTCATGATCAGAATCTACTTTTCCAACCAGACTAGTCCACTTTGGCTCTACCGAAAAAATAGTCCCACATAAGGACACTGAACCAAAGGAAGCATGTTAACCCCCTCCCCACTCGTAAGGTGTGGATCTCATCCCCACTAAGAATGTAGGTCTCTTACATTTACCCAAAGTCCACACCCAGCGATTTAAATTGAAAGGAAATATTCTAGACCGCTTTCGACTGCCCTCATACCTTTGAAAGGTCAAGCGGTACAGCCATTGGTGGGCCGAGCGTCTACACGACTGCTGACTGTGATCGTGGGTTTTGGGTCTTCCTTCGGCCCGATGTTGGAGCATCAGGGGGTGAAAGGGTGACGCAACCCCCTGCTGAGACCGACCTTTTCAACCAGTCGGGGTGCCCCTGCACTAAATCAAACCAATCTGTCCCTGGGGGTGGTTCCCTTGGTTGAGGTTCCGAGACAGACGCCTCAGCGACTGGCTAGTTGGGCTCAACAGATGACATGGCCGAGCCGGACTCTGAGTCTGAGGGCAGCTGAAGATCCTCTTCCATGGTCGCCACAGCGTCTTCTCCAGATGGTGTTGGGGAGCTTGCCTCAGGAGTAGTTGAACCCTGCCCCGACACAATTAGCTGTGAGGTGGTGTGACTCGAGGTTACGCGAACAGAAGAACAAACTTTAAGACCTCAGAACTTAAATGAATGTAAAACTGGATGATATATAACTATAACATACACAACTATGCAGCAGTTACTCAGATAACAACAAAATGTAACTTGTGGAGAAATTGACAGCTAGTGGGCCAGTATAATGTCAAATCAAAGAAAATTTCATAGCTTTTTGGACTTTAAACAGCAATATATTTTTGCATCTTGGTTTGTAGCTTGCTTACTGTATAAGACTCTCATAGGTGAGGATGAAAGAGATATGAGGTATTTATGAGGTAATCAGTGGCAAGTCTCCTTTGTTTGACCCTGAACACAGTCTTAAGAGAGGCTTGATAGTAAACACTTTACTAAGTCTGGCCCAACCTCATAATTATCTGCTTTTTTTTACATTTTAAAGTTGAGACCATGCATTTCAAAACAGCACACTGCAAAGGGTCGTTGATATAAAGAGGTTTCTTTGTCCATCATTCCCCTCTCCCATATATCCCTACCTGTCCTAGTGATTCATAACTTATAAATGTTCGCAAATGAGGAGAAATAAAATTACAGACCCTCAGCAAATGTATTCCCTAGTCCTTACCATTCTGGATTGCAATGAATAACACGCCATCTTTCTCCAGTAAATCAATCAAATACCCGATGCTGCTCCCGTCACTGCCTGTATAGTAAAGCGAGTGTACAGCACTGATAAAGTGGAATTTTTCTGTGGGGCCAGTACTGCTTTCTCGTCGTTTTTGGTACTCCTGAAAGGTTTCCTGGTACCAAGAAGTGGTCACTCGATCGGATAAATCTCCCGAAAAAAGAGACTTGTAGACCTCTATTGCTTCCAAAGATGGTTCGACGACGGTGTTATCAATACGTGAAACTCGAGTCAGCATGCGACCCATATTGATGCAGTCTAATTCTCCTATCGGTGAATTAAAATCACTGAAGAATAATGTAAGCCAATAGAAGGGGAAATCTCAGATAAACAGTTCAGATTTTTAATGACGTGCTGCTAAAGTGACATATGGAAAAGTCAAACCTGCTTCAAACTTTGATGCTGGTGAATTATGATCTGAATTTTTATCATAATAGGTCTGTCAGAACGAGAGTTAAATCATGCTTAAGGCATTGCATCACGTCTCTTTACCAACACAAGATTTTGATGTTATGTTGGACATGAATCATAAGATTTCACAAATGGGAGTACCATAGATGACCACTTTATTAATTAAGACTCTCCATACATCCTTGAAATTCTTAGTGTCACGTGGTAGGTCTGTGCAAAGAACCTTTACCTTAACGCCAAAATACTTCCACAATACGGCCGAGATCTCACCACATAAAGTAGGAGATTAAAAAACTCGAACTTAAAATGTCATGTTGACTAGGAGTAGCAAGATTAGGTGATTTTTTTGATTAAGTGGAAAAGAGACTTGTTGCTATTGTCTTCATACGTGTTGAAAGAACAATTGAGCAAATGCTGGTGACGGTGTGTTAACGACACCGATGTTTCGTTTTTTTCCTTGGAAAGGTGTAAGAACTCACTCATTTAGGGATAAAATACTTCGTGAAACAAACATAAACAGTGAATGTAATGTAAAACTTCTAGTATCTAGAAATGTGGCACCATGTGTCTGCTGAGTCAACAATGCTTCACCGATGCCAGTCTCAATCGATGTAAAAGAATTCAAAATCTTAAAAATGTAAATAAAAACCAATTTGCAGGTTTTAAAACATGCTCGAATATCTATTCGATAATTATAGTATTCAATCGTGGAGTTCAATACCACAAAGATGTTTCGTGTCACTTAATATACCGAGAAAAAGTATCGTTGCTGTAACCTACCTTGTCCACTTCCAATCCCCAGTGCATTTAACGATTCCTGCTTTGGAAGAACGTCTACAACCATCGTTTGGAAGGCTTCATTACCGATGTCATATTCAAGAGGACATTCGTAAAAGTTGTCTCTCAAGCCTCTGTATGATTTCCAATAATGTGATGGGAAGTTTTGGAGGTACCTCAAAGACATGTTTGGAACTACACTGTACTACAGTATGATGACGTGCTCACTTTAAATTAGTCCCTAAAGAAAGATGTAAATGGAGCAAACATTAACCGAAAACAACTGCCATGGAGGCCATGGAGGTCCTCTTTAATTATAATAAGCTTCCTAGCTTCCTAAGGCAAACAGTAGCACACTATTCGTCGTAGAGGGTCATTAAGGCAACCTGTTTGAAAGAAAAATACTCCGTAATACTTCCCTAAGGGTCGGAAAGTTACGGCATTGGAAAGAATACCTGCATGAGTTGAAGGCTTCAGAAACTCAAACTAAATTTTCATATGATTGAACGTGTCTTCGATTTAAAACCATTTAGGCAGTGTGCAGTTGCTGTTGCTAGGGCTAATAGGGTGTTTGGATTGATCAAGGGGAATTTCAATAGTTTTAGTAAAGAAATTGTACTAAATCTGTACAAGCAGTTGGCAAGACCCCATCTCTACAATGCGGCCAGGCTTGGAGTCCCTTCTACGAAAAGGACACAAGTTTCTCTTAGAGCAAGTTCAGATGAGAGTCATTCGCCTTTTACCCGAGGTGAGACATCTACCTTATCATTTTAGACTTAAACATCTTGGGCTTACTACCCTGGAGTTGAGAAGAATTAGGGGGGACATGCTCCAGGTGTACAAATTTCTCTCTGAAAGGAATCCTTTGGTATCTTGTAGGTATTTAAATGTTCAAAGTAATTCTCAGGTTCGAGGCCATTGTAAGAAGCAAGTAAAGTGTTTTGCAAGGCTTGACATTAGGAAGTTCAGCTTCTCTCATAGAGTTGTCAACGAGTGGAATAGTCTGCCTGAATGAGTTAACTCCACTTCAGTGCACTGCTCTACGGTTAACATTGACAAGTTCTTCCATGCAGGGGCGTCAATCCGTATTGAAGTGTGTGTGTGTGTGTGGGGGGGGGACACACATGACTTAGCACAAACTATCAAGCCCTTTGTTTTTGAAAAGGGCGTGTCTTTCTACAGGCCCTTCCCTGTGTCCTCTCTTGTGATGACTGACGTTGTCCTATTCTAATCAGAGTTAGGATTCCAAACACTGGCGATAGCCATGATTTTTGTTTGGGGGCAACTGCGGGGCCTGATCCCGGCCTGGGGGAGGGTCTAAGGGGAGGGGGTGTCCCGTCCCCTTTGAGAATTTTTTGAATATTTAAATACCCTCAGATGCAATCTAGTGCAACATTTAGCATCACTTGAAGCCAATTTTTGTGTTCCGTTACCAAATTTTTTTCAGAGTTCGATGAGGGCATGACCCCTGCCCCCCCCCCCCGGCTACGCCAATGATTCCAAAGTTAACATGACCATCATAGGTGCCAGTTGAAATACACGGAGTCCACGGAATTACTTCAAGATGTTACTTAAATCATGTCCAAAAATAGCTGAAAATATTCTCAGCAGCTTGGATCATTGTCAGAGATCATGGACCCCAACCACGCCCGTAGCTAGGTTCATATGTTTTGGATGTCAAGGCCCCCAATTAGGACTGTTTTGGATGTTTTTCCAACAGAGTGGCTGCATGTAAATTGCACTTTGTTATGCGCTTTACGTTTTGTATACAGCTATGGTGATCCTTTCTTTGTCATAACATAAAGGTGTCGTCCTGGGGGAGGGGTCTAAGGGGAGGGGGTGTCACCCTCCCCTTTGAGAAATTTCGTTAATTTAAGGTTGCTTAGGTGCAAAATGGTACTAACTTGGGGATATTTTTGGAGCTGATCAGTACCGTAGACAGCGGGTGGGAGGGGTGGGCGGTTCACCTACCCGGGAAAAATGGGGAAAATGGGGAAGAGAGAGGAGGGAGACAAAGAGGAAAAGAAAAGAAGGAAAAATAGAAAAAAGGAAAGAAAAAGGGCTAAAGAATTAAGAAAAAGGAAAGACATCGGGGAAAAGAAAAAGAAGGAAAAGGAAAGAAAAAGAGGAAAAAGGAAAGAAAAAGGGAAAAGTAAAGAATAAGAGGGAAAGAAGAAAGAGGGAAAAAGAAAAGAGAGGGAAAGAAAAAGAGAAAGAAGAAGAGAGCTAGAAATGAAAAGAGGGGTAAGGGGAAACAAAGAGAGGGGTAAAAAGAGTAAAACAAAGGTCAAAAGGAGAGAAAGAAAAGGAAAGAGAAAGAGGAAAAGAAAAATAAAAAAGCAGGGAAGAAAGAGAATCGTAACAACAAAACCGGGCTAGGTAGCTCACCGGGTTGCTCACATGGCCACTGCATTGCACCCCACTGCACTAATATTTAAGTTAATGGGCTGAGTTCAGCCGAGGATTCAGATATGTATTTTTCCACATTTTCAAAACAAATTTTCCGAAATGTGTTCTCACATTTCCGAGAAGATCGTCCGCCATTCACGAAATAGGTTTGAGTTTTAACGCATTCGATACTATGCCGTTTCCTCCAGTCTTAGAAATTCGAAACTATTTTATTGATATTTTTATGCTAATTTTAGTGTTCACGTGATCACGACTAAAACAATCTCTTTTTTAATTTAACAGTATTAGGCTATATGTGATTCTTGGGACCATAGCTGTACCACCAGCGACTGCAGAGCGCTCTTTTAGCAGACTAAAACAAATCAAGTCATATTTGCGATCAACAATGAGCGAAGATAGGCTCAGCGCTTTTGCAATCATCAGCATTGAAAGAGATTTTGCTGGAACCATAGGTTATGATTCGGTGGTGAATACATTTAGAAGAATGCCATTGCGACAAATAGCATTGTTGTAAATTGTAATTGTATTCACCATAGAGAATAACAAACTACTTGAAGACGCACTTCGCATAACGCATATACATTTCGTTGTGCCGCGTGTTCGGGGTTCCGACATTACATGGAGAAACTGCAGAATAGAGTAAGAAGTATGAGATAAATACCACGCATGCGTCTCACGCTCCGGTATTTTCAACATTATTGAAGTGCAAAAACGCCGCATGTATGCAGCTTAGGTGAAACGCGCATGAAATGGCTGGAAACTGCTTGTAGGGCAAAAAGTATTTCAGCTGTAGTACTTCAGTAGGCTATATTTCTTCATATCGGAATGCGTACAACGGAGTGCGCTCATTGCGTACTCTAGCTTCATTATTCTCTATGGTATTCACAATGCACAGTAACGTGCCCATCAGGCTGCGTAACTTGGCATCATTTTTAGGCTACATTCTGCTGTTGCTCAAGTAATACATTCTTCAGCTCAGTCACGCAGTCATTCCACCCAGTGCATGGTATTCACGAAGTTTATATGAACATAGCTGTTACAAAGTATCATAACAATTTTATTTATCTAACTTCATCTGCATCATTGCAAGGTCGGGGAAGTGTCTGGTGTCATTTCCGGCGATCTAGGACGTATTTCTAACCAAAAATTTCTCTGTACGCTACGCGCCAACCTAAGGTGGCGCTGCACTTAGATTGTAGGATATGCGCGCTTTGCTAATTAAAGTTTGGGGAAATGTTCACAACTTCGCCCACCCGGGCTCCGAAAGCTGGCTACGACCCTGGAGCCGATCTTATATGGCTGGAAAATGTCCATAATTTAGTGCATTCTAATTTTCCGGCCGGCTGGATGTTTTACTAACTGCAGTGACGACGCGTAAATTGCACCTTTTGTATGCACCCTGCGTTTTTATACAGCAGTGGGAATCCTTTCTTTGTCACTACAGGAAGGTTTGGCCCTGGGGGAGGGGTCTAAGGGGAGGGGAAATGAGAAATTTTCGTAAATTTAAGGTTGCTTAGATGCAAAATGGTACTATCTTTGGTTCATTTTTGGAGCTGATCGTATATGGCTCTCCATAATTTAGTGAACTCTAAGTTTTGGTTAGATGAAAGAAGAAAGTATGTTGTCTAAGAGAAGAATACGTTTTCAACAACCTTTCAGAAGCCCCCCCCCCCTTTTGGGTACTTTACTGCTTCTATTCTGGCAAAGTTTTTCCGCAAAATACCGGCGTTGAGTCAACAGAAACTTTCTTGGACTATTATGAAAATTTTCCTTTCCTTTATCGTGCATTATAAAAGGGCATCGAAGGCTGATGAATGCCTGTATAGAGCCTCCTGGAAGCTCTAGATCAATTATACCAGAAAGCCTAAGGGCTTAGTGATTCCTTGCCGAATGGGGATGCTTTGTTGTACTGAGGTTCATCCCTCAGATTTATCTTCCTTGACTACATCATTTTAAGATATTTTAACAATTTCACCTCTGCTGACCTCACATGAACTTTGAACCCCACCAAATATAACAGAAAAGAAAAACGAAAGTGTCTTGAAAGGAATTCAACTCCAATGGATCTTGGATCTTGAAAATTCTTGGGAAATTTTGTTTTTTGACCTCTGGTGACCCCTGATGACTATCTTGGGAATTCTTGGGAAATTTTGCTTTTTCACCTCTGGTGACCCCATATAACAATCTTGGAAATTCTTGGGAAATTTTGCTTTTTGACCCTTGGTGACCTCATATTACGATCTTGGGAATTCTTGGGAAATTTTGCTTCTTGACTTCTGATGACCCCATATGATGATCTTGGGAATTCTTGGGAAACTTTGCTTTTTAACCTATAGTGAACCCGGATGACAATCTTGAGAATTTCTGGGAAATGTTGCTTTTGATCCCAGTGACCCAAGATGACAATCTTGGGAATTCTTGGGAAATTTTGTTTTTTGACCTCTGGTAACCCCAGATGACCTTGACCTCCACCAAAATTGATAGGGTTTTCCCCCTTCACATGGCAAATTTATATACCAAATATGAAAAGTGGCTGTCACTGCTATCGTGAGATATTGTGATTACAAGCCATGTACAAGGTTTCTGTAGTTCAACCTCTGGTGACCTCAGATGACCTTTGACCTCTACCAAAAACAATAGCATTCTTCCTCTCAACATGAGAAATCTATATCCGCCATTCCTATCTTGACATATCCCAATTTCAAGGATTTCGGTCCTTGACCTCTGGTGACCTCAAATGACCTTTGGCCTCTACCAAAAGCAATAGGGTTCTCTCTCTCAATATGACATATTTATATACCAAATATGAAAAGTGTTGGTCACTCCTATCTTGAGATAAAGTGATTACGAGCTTTTTGGCCTTTTACCTATGGTGACCTCAAATGACCTCTGACCTTCACCAAAAATAATAGGATTCTTCCTCTCAACTTGATGAATCTATATACCAAATATGAAAAGTGTTGGTCATTCCTATATTGAGATAGCGTGGCTACGAGCCTTTTTGGCTTTTAACCTGCGGTGGCCTCAAATGACCTTTGACCTCTACCAAAAACAACAGGGGTCTTCCCCTCGACATGACAAATCTGTATACAAAATATGGAAGAGTGTCGGTCATTGCTAATTTGTGATATCGTGTTTACAAGCCATTTACGAGGTTTTCGCAGTTTAACCTCTGGTGACCTCAGATGACCTTTGACCTCTACCAAAAACAATAGGGTTCTTCCTCTTGACATGCCAAATCTGTATACCAAATATGAAAAGTGTCGGCCTTTGCTATCTTGAGATATCGTGTTTACGAGGTTTTTGCCGTTTAACCTCTGGTGACCTCAGATGACCTTTGACCTCTACCAAAAACAATAGGGTTCTTCCTCTTAACACGACAAATCTATATACCAAATATGAAAAGTGTCGGTCACTGTTAACTTGAGATATCGTGTTTACAAGCCGTTTACAAGGTTTTCGCAGATTAACCTCTGGTGACCTCAGATGACCTTTGACCTCTACCAAAAACAATAGGGTTCTTTCTCTTAACATGACAAATCTATATACCAAATATGAAAAGTGTCGGTCATTGCTATCTTGAGATATCGTGTTTACAAGCCGTTTACAAGGTTTTCGCAGATTAACCTCCGGTGACCTCAGATGACCTTTGACCTCTACCAAAAACAATAGGTTTATTTTTATTGACATGACAAATCTGTATACCAAACATGAAAAGTGTCAGTCATTGCTAACTTGAGATATCGTGTTTACAAAGTTTTCGGTATTTGACCTCTGGTGACCTCAAATGACCTTTGACCGCCACCAAAAAACAATAGGGTTCTTTCCCTCAACATGATAAATCTATATACCAAATATGAAAAGTGTCGGTCATTGCTATCTTGAGATATCGTGTTTACAAGCTAGGCGTCACATACACACACACACATACACCCATACACGCTTTCGCCGGCTGTACCGTGTCCTGTTAAGGACAGGTTGCTGAGTGCACCCATAGCCACAGGATCGCTCACACACCGCGGGTGCACCCATACTCACCCTCGCTTCCTTAGCGGTACGCGGGAAATGTACCGGTAAGGAATTCGCGGGATTTCCCCATTAGCCTGGCTGACCTCCAACTAACCCAGCAGACGTACGTGTTGGAGGGCGGGCTGCTTGCCAAGGCAGGGACGTGCAGCCGCGCGAGACTTCTCATTGCAGCGACGGAATTTTCGGGCAGCTACGCAAGTTTCGAGCTCCGCGTGAGCTAGGAAAGACGTGCGAGAGCGGATCTCTCGCCGGCTGTGCCTTGTCCTGTTAAGGACAGGTTGCTGAGTGCACCCATACACACACCCATGCACACCCACACACACACACACACACACGACATCACCATCGCATAGATTCCTTGCCTGCCTTCGGCAAGGAGTCAATAAATGGGGCAATGGCGTAATGCTTATCATCTGACATCCAAATGGAATTTAGATTATTACGCCAAGCACTTTACATCTATCGTATTTTTACTAAGTTTGAACGAAAACCCAGACGAACAGCTTCCAGCAATGGAGAATCGGCAAGAGGGAGAGAACAGGTGCAAGAAGGTGCTGTTAGACCTCCGTGGTAGGTGTAGCAAAAGGTGTGAAGGACTAACAAGCGCGTGTCAGCTTTTTCTTCGTAAGTGTATTAGCAATCACCATCTATACCGATAATGTCTTCACGCGAAGCGCTTGGTAAAAGTTTTTGAAAAATGTATGACGGCAAAAACATGCTTTAAAGTTTCAACCTTCCACATCCTGCTTACAAATTAGATTGAAGGATCCCATATTGATGCGGGCTCCCTATACACACGTTTTGAGATGTGTCTCTGTTTTCGGAAAGTGTTGTGATCAGAATAGTTCCTTGAAAAATCACCCTTTCAATGGTCATGAGGTCGAGTGCAAACTGTGAAGCATGCTCGCGAAGCGCGCCAAAAATTTTCATAAAATAAGATTTCCCTGACAAAATCTGCATTCACAATCTTCATCGAGACACTTTCAACAAACCTACATGCCACTCAAAAAGCCAGTCAAATGGAGCCACGACACTACTCTTTACGAAATGTGGGGGACATTTGATATAGTGTCCCCAACCCATCGAAATGTGGGGGTACGTGTCTCCCCGTCCCCCAGGATGACGCCCATGCTTCCATGACTGCGGTAGAATCTATTTGCACTGGGCTCGGTTTGGTGTTGCATGGCTGGTTATTTGTTTTCAGTAAAGGGTTTTTGGACTTCAGGGCATCTTATGGGGCCTCAACTCTCCTTTGCTCTTTAACCTGTTATGTTATGATATGTTATGTTCAGGAAACTTACATTGATGTCTTTTACACAACAATCCGTAGTCAGTACTCAGTACTTATGCTGACTTCTCTTTTTCACTAGCACTGTAGTGGGTGCGCAAATACCTGCATAGACTACACTCACGTAAAACGTATACAGTACGATGTCCAGTGCAGCTGTGAATGAATTCTTCACGCATACAACACTATAGCCTAAGCTAGCTACAATCGCCGCCAAAACAAATGAAACAAACTCCCGTTCCCCCTTTCAATGTTGGTGAATTCTTGTTAAATTGTTGGTTAGGTTTGAAGTGATTGCTTGTGGCTAAAACAATTTACCAACATTGAAAAGGACAGGGAGACGGGGGTTTGTTCATTCACTTTCGGCGACGATTGTAGATCATACAAATCCATTTTTCTCTAAGCCTACGTGATTTCCGAACAAGGTCCTACAATTTCATCATCCTCTTGCCAATCTTGGTCTCAGAGATGGAAACTTTGTTAAACATTAGGTAAAATTTGCCTTTGCTGGAATCAGCCATAGCTACCGCAGTTTTTAGGGTAAAACTGCGGTTCACAATTAGAGTACCCTACCAACTGGTTCATTACTTCAATTAGCTGCTCCATTGAGCAGCAGTTTTGTTAAAAGCTTTGATGACTATTCTGGTACAAACGTAGCCCAGCACTGTGGGGTTTACATTACAACAAACAACAAATCCTGCCCTGTAATTAGTACTGGCAAAAAGGGATCAAATTACTTATTTTCAGTAAAGGTTAGATCACCTTTCAGTTTTATCTGAGATAAACTGCCATCAAATGTCAACCTTTAGGGCTATTGACAAATGCTTGAATGAACACCTAATTGGTTTTGATACCAACCCTTCACAAGTTTTGGCATAGGAAAATTTTGCGAAATGCACACACACACACACGCATATATATATATATATATATATATATATATATATATATATATATATATATAACATAATCGATATTTTCTAAAATTAATCAATGCAGCCACGGTGGGGCGTGAATGTGAGTGGTGAGTGTGTTTATCCTATACTTTTATTTTTCCCCTAATATTAAAGAAAGATATAGATCCAAACGATAAGCAAACTTAACAAATCAAAAGACCACTGAGTTTCCTGTTATGAACAGAGGCGGATAAGACACGGATCTACATTTCCAAACAGAGGGCCGACAAAACAGTAAAAGAGCACAGCAATGCTTCACGGCACAGGTAGTGCACAAAAAGAAAAATCAGCTTTTCTAGCTTTGCAGAGGTTTATGTTACCGTAGCCTATGTGAAATTGAATTATTTAATACTGACAGTTCCAACATCAAAGATTGACTACTTAGAGATTCATGGCTATGAAAAGAAGGGCTAAAGTCCCCTGAATTCAGCCAGGATCCGTGTCTGGTATATAAAAGACCATTGGTTTCCTGAATGCTCCCCCACCCCATCCTAGATAACCCATATAACTTCACTCCCCATCGGAAGTGATTTGGGGAAATTCCAGGTCAGTTCACAGAATTTGTTCTTTGCTGCGATTTTCCCACAGAAACCCCAAACATTTCCTCGTTTATTGCCAAAATTTCATGGACTAGGGGTGCTATCTTTAAACTAGCCTTGGAGGCCTGAGACTGAGTCGATATATTCCGAGTGTTCACTGTTCATACTGCACACTGACTAATGCACTGTACGTAACATGAAGTAACGATATCGCATGTACACGTGGTGTACCGTACCTAATATTTTCAGCAAAGATTTTTTCGCGCAGTTCCGACCTTAGGTTGCGGTCGTGGGAAAGAAAATAGTCGGTCTCGTACCCGGTCTCTGCCCCAGTCCCCGAGTCGTGTCGGTCGAGTCCGAGTCCGAGTCCTAGTCCTGAGCGCCGAATCCGAGTCACGAGTCACAACAATCAGGACTCGAGACCGGTCTCTAGTCAGCCAGCCCCGGTTCGTGACGCTTATAATATAAACACGATACTTCATACTTCACCTGTTAAAATTAATATATAGATGAATCATATTCAGATGAGGTCAGTGGACATGCGAGGTCACACAAGGTACAAAACCTTGTATACACGATATCTCAGGGCAGGAGGCATGGATACTTTTCAAACTTTGCATGTGCATGCGTTATGTCAGAACATGTGGTCCATTCCTTTACGCAGTTTCTGCTAAAATGAAGATCATTTAGATGTCATCAATGGTCATTTAGGGTCAAATTCACCAGCTTGTTCATTATATTCAGACGCATAATAAATTTCAAAAGAAGGTTCAGGAAGAATATGGATGTTTTGTTTTACCGAAATTATGATTTTTGTATTATCAATGTCAAATTAATGCAATTGACTTTGGATTCTACATTATTTACTACCCATGTGAGACAGTCAGTGTAAAATGCTTCGATGTGGGAGTAGATATGAATTTCACCTTGAACATTTCTTTTCCCTGAAGATTGTCACAAACTGCTCTTGTGATTCTTTGCATTTTCCCCTGAATAAACATTCCAGAATTTAATTGTGCGGAAAAAGACTGCTGACCTCTCTCTGGATTATTTTCTTTTATCCCCTGTAGGATATCTATTAACCTCAGACTGTCTACAGTATAGTACCTTTATGTGTTTCGATAGGAATGATCACTACTCTATAAATGGAAAGAACACTGATTCAACTTTTTAAAATAATTGGCAATGCTGTAATGTGCTTTAGTTTGCTCGTTTACAAACAAATTTGCCAGAAAAATGAATAAAATCCGTCACTTTTGGGATGAGAGCTAGAGCATCCTTCAGGTTGTAAAGGAAATGGGAAAGGGTCAATTCTAAAAAAAAAAAAAGAATGAAAATTTGAAGTTATTAGCCAACCGGCTTTTATTACATTGATATTTCAGGGAAGTCGTGTCAGAGAAAGAGACGCAAAGAGAGAAAAAGAACAGTTGCAAGAAGTTGTAGGAAGTGTACACTAGGTTACGGTGCTGGTACATAAACTGTCTGGTCCATCTTCTTTCACGGTCTTGCCTTCAATATTCATGAAGATCAAAAGTCACAACATATCCATGCCGAGTACGCCAGCCTCACCCACTCAGTAATAATTTTAAGAAGTTGGGGTCTCTTCTTCGTCACTTATAGGATCTTATATCAGTTCAATCAGAAGCAGCAAACTTGATCGTTGTTATGTTTAAAGGGAAATATGCGTTTGTCAGACTTTTTGTTCAATCTATCCTCTTTTACATATGATCAGGTCCCGTTGAATGAAGGAGAAAAATTCTACCCGGTGAGCACTAATTAACGAGTAATTAACATTTCTGTAACAACTGACAAATTTGCTCACCCACACAATTATGCATGCAAAACCACACCTTCGTCACCCCTGATTTGAAATCCACCAATCACATCATTTTATCACGTTACGTCAGACGTAACAAACGCCTTGAACAAGATGTACAAAATGTTGATACGAACAAACAACTGAGAATCATTACTAAGACCGTACACTCTCTGTATTGAACTACAGTTAGTATACTAAGGGGGTCCTCCCCTGGTATACTACACTCTAAAACGCCCAGTTCAAATTTGAACCGATTTCGATCAAATGGGCACTGAACAAAAATATCGTGAGGGCGACAGTTCCTTTAAGACTCTGCTAACCACATACCCACCGAATTGGGGATTTCGACAGGGACCCTGGAACAGGATCAATTACCTCCTGCAGCAGCAAGTTGCCAAATATAAACAAAGATATCACTGTACCACTTCATCTGACCACGTGGAAATAATAACTCTGCTAGCTAAAGCAAACAATCTTCCAGCTCACTGATGGGAGAAAGTAGGGGATTACAGGGGACTATTGTTTGGATTGTGGTTTTGGGCTAGATAAGTGATTTGAAGACTTCTGCCTAATATGTTCAAATATTTGACTAGATTTGGTTCATTTTGAACCTAAAATGGTCAATTGTGAACCTAAACTAGTTAAAGATTTGATCCTTTTTCGTTTTTCGGTTCAGTGCCCATTTGATCCGTTCTTGGTTCAATTTGAACCGGACGTTTTTAGAGTGTATACATAAAGTTATAGTTATTGTAATTCAAATTGCAGCCGTTGGGTCTTAACAGCAGGTTGCTTCCCTTCCTGAAACAGCAGGATGTAAAAGAGATTGTTGGTCCTTCAGCAACTGCTCTCTGTTTAGGCCCTAGGAAAAAACGAAAATTTTACGAACCTGTGATGCCACTCGTAAAAGACATTAAGGGTCCTCAGATAAATACCACGATCTTAACGTCCTGTAACGACTAACGCACACCGTGTGAGACGTGAACCGCATGGTGAACCAGCGAGATGCCGGGCACTGCATCTCCCTGGGTCAGCAGTGAGCTGCAATATCGGGCAATTCTTATAGCATGTACAGTAATTACTGGATTGGGTGGCAATGTCCCACAGTACAGCACAGACAGTATGGAAACTGTGGTGGTAGCTTGTTGTGAGTGTGAAGCGCGGGGTAAGCGAGGTCAACACGTATTGCGTAATGAGTGTAAATATGACCTGGCTTGACCGTTCTTCTTAAATGAATATGCAGCAGTCGTATGACCGATGGATGTGGGCGAGGCCTATAGTTCAAAAATGAGCCTGTTCGATGAGGAGTTAAGTTGCCATTTTTTTGCCAGTATTTCGTGAGATTAGTGTTGATCTGGTGCAAGTTATTTGTGATTCATGTTTGGGAAGGGGAAAAGACCACAATGGGATTACATTGGTATCACTTTGTAATGTTCTTTCAAACGCAATATTTCCCTTTAAATGACTTGAGACTCCATCGTTTTAATCTTCATTCTATACTTGGTTACTTGCAGAATCGTGAGAGCATCCTTCCTATTCTGGCTTCAGTTGCTCACTTTTGAAGCATTCCTGAATTCACCAAATTTGTTTAATTTCCAAAGGGTCTATCTATGACTATCCTTCTATTACTTCGTGGGGTTTTACTGCTTCTTTTACTTAGGGTCAGAGGGCCCGATAACTACCACTCGTCTGTCTTCGCTGCTTAACAAGACTCAGTTTGCTCATACTTAACTAATACCTTTAAAAAAGGAGTCACCTTTAAGATTAATAGATTAAACTACATTATCGCCTGGACAAACAGGAAACGATTTCAAATACCTTCCTTCCACGAAAGACATAAAGTTTTCTCCAACTTCTCATTATCAAACAGTCAACAGACTTCAAACATTCTACAGTTGTACGACGGGAAACCCCTTTTTCAAATCGAATTGATCTCTAAGCTTCTGTCACTTACACTAAAGGTTAACGATTATCCGGAAGGAATCAACACAGTGAGGACAGGTAACGATACTCGTTGTACCGTACTGTGGCCAGACCTTAAAGGCCAGACAGAGTGTTACAGAATGAAATAGTCGTTCGGCGACAGTGCCATTACCTTTTTGATAAGATGATAGGTATCCACATGAACTATAGTCATTCTGGCGAAAAGGGAATCGACTGATGGTTGAGCAAGTTAGATTATCATAAGCTAGATTTTAGATTCTTAAGAGTATACCGTGGGTATCTTCTTGTCCTCCTTGTGTATTACAACAACCGCATTACATAAGAGAAGCCCACAATTCTTTGACAGTAGTCTACTTACGACAAGGATACAGGTTCTGGTTATCGCACGCCAGCTATTGTATAGCATAAACTCCAGTAAAAGTGCCACTCTTTACTCCAATACACTTTAGAGCCCATGATTTTTTTTTTTAAGTTGACCATATTCTAACACGCGAAAGCATAAAGCGTAACGCTCAACAGAGTAAACATTGTTTAAAAACAGTTTGTTGAGCAATTTTCTAATAAAGCCGCAAATTTGGTTTGTGTTCCCTAGATATAGTATGATTAATGATATATCCTTAGTAATTGCTTTCCCTTTGGTGCAACAAGTTTGTGGCACACCGCACACCCCTGTAAGTGAGCTTACTCTAATTACCACTCGAATTTCCCCAGACGATGCATTCTTTCCAATACTCAGTTTACAGTTAAAAGCCCCCTTACTACCTTATGCAATACCTTGGAACTAGCCAAATTTTCCCTTATGTCCTTATAAACAGACATTTCCAACTATTTTCGCTTTTTATTCGGGACTTTGTACAGGGCTGAGAAAATTTCTTCCCTGAAAGACAGGGCAGAAGGCCCTAGCCTGGGGAGCATGCAAGGGGATAATTGCCACTAAGATTTTCAACGTAAATAAAAGTTGGCCTGTTTGAGCAAAATAATTTGAAAAGTTAAAAATTTTACTGTCCTTATTATGATTATAAGGCTCTCAGAGCCTGGGAAATCTCATGTAAGGCTCCCTTTTCCCCATATTTTCCCTGGTAGGTTCCCGACCCCCGCCGTTGACGTGTTCTTATTTGGGTTACTCTTCTTGGCAAATGATCCCTCTTCTTCCAACGTTTATGCTTGAATACACCTGTATATACGCTGGCTTAAAACCTCTAGTATTATTTTTCATGTCTTGCACAGCATGCTTTGATAAAATAGCCTTTGATTACGGTACCTTTTGAACTAATACGGGAATTACTTCCAGTGGAAAAAGGAACTGTAGCCTTTTTTACCAGAAATGTTAAAATCTGTCTGCCAGCCAATGGCACTGTGTTACTTTGTCTTAACAAATCTTTAGCCTCAGTGGGAGGGGGATATGCATCCCCGACCCTTGTCTCCCACGCCTATGAATCAAACAAAAGACATCTGACATCCCCGGCTAATTTAAATTAACCAAAATGTGCAAGCTTAGTACGAGCTGTTGCTCCCGTCGAAGGTTTGATATGAGGCAAGAAGTGAGAGGAGAACTTCTTGAAATTAGTTTTGGACAATTATCTAAGTGTGGTTCATAATTTTAATCATAAAACTAACCTCAGCAATTAATTTCAAAATAAGGATCAACCCCTAAATCAAACTGACTAATACACAGTGTAAAGGCATCTTCCCGGAGCACAAAAATAAAATCCAGAAATCTAAAGCGAACCTTCTTTGTATCTGTCGTTGCTTTGCTTCTGTCTCGTGCCTCTTCTCCGCTGCTCTCAGAGCCACTTTTTCCTATCTTTGCACAGTAAAAGAAGCTATGTACTGGCTGACTTCGGCCTATTGCAAACCCGTAAGACAGTCCCTACATCGGTAGTCACAGAATGTGAAACACTGAGAACCTTTGTGTCCTGTGTGAACGTAGGGTCCTGGATGAAAACCGTAGCCTGCATATCGGGCAACAACATGAAAGAGTCATACGGCCATACATGGTTCATGTACCTATCAGTCTCTAAACTAAAGGAAGTTTCACAAATGTACAAAAGGAAGTTCAATCCGGTCTAGCAAATAAGGAATAACACATTACGACTATACTGGGAATATTAGAGTATATTACGCCTCCCATCGTCCTCGGGTCATTGCTCTGCAAACATGTCTCTGTATTACTAGGCACCGTCGTGTACTTTCGGATGCCTGATTAGCAGCATTGAGGCAAATCACTGTTATTTCTAGGCAGGAGATGTAACATGTCCCTTTTCCCATTCCTACAGCAGTAGGCCTACTAAGGTGAAAACACTATGACGAATTTCAGGAACCCTAGTCTGTGCTAGGTAGTCACAAGCACTCCCCAAAAGGTCCATGAAGCCATTCTTGTGTGTAGCCCATATAGAAATAGCAGTGAGTTTAAATGACTTTACAGGTCCCACAACTCCACAAGAATGGTTGCATAAAATGCATTATACTGTTGATAACAATGGCGTCGGTACCTGGGCATTTTCGCAAGTCCTTCGCAAACTATTAAATTTTTCGCGCACTCTGCCAGCTTCAAACCTTACCTCAAGGTTGTCTTACTACCAGTGTCTTTCGATAGCCACTCCCGGAGAAGCACAGCGGCAAAAGTTGAAAGCTGTTTACGAATTCCCAGGTAAAAGACTGGCTCATTGCTTGGCATATATGTTTGTTGGGGAATTGAAAATGTCTCGATGCAGAGCCTGAATACAGTTTTGTCATGGAAATCTTATTTAATGAAAAATTTCAGCGCGGTTCTTGCGCATCCGTCAAGGTTTGCACGTCATCTCATGACCATAGCAAAGGTAATAATACATGGAACTATTCGGATCACAAAACTTTCGAAAAGCAGGTCTAGGTACATCTCCAACCTCTGTAGGAGCCTCGCATCAGTAGGGGATCTTTCAATCTAATTTGTAGCATGATGTGGAAGGTTGAAAGTACATATTTGCAGTTATACATTTTTAACAAAAAAAAACTTACCGAGCGCTTCGCGCGCAGTCATTGTCGGTATAAATGGTGATTGTAAATATACTTACGAAAAAGCCTTCCGAAAGGCGCTTGTTAGTCCTTCACCCCTTTTGTTATACATGTAAGGGATGTCTAATATCACCTCCCTGTCCCTATACTCTCCCTCCCTCCCATTCCCCACTGCATTCCCCCGTCTAGATTTTCGTTCAAAACTAGTAAAAATACCATAGTTGTAAAGTGTTTGGCTTCATACTCTACAGTATCATCTGGATGTCAGGTAATAAGCATTATGTCAGTGCCCTACTTTATATAATCAATCCAGAGCTTCCAGGAGGCCCTATACCGGTGTCTACCAGCCTTAGATACCCTTTTATAATGCACAATGAAGCAAAGGAAAAATTTCGTAGTAGTCCAAGAATGTTTCTGTGGACTCCACGCACGTATTTTTGCGTAAAAAGTTTCCTCGAATAAGCTGTAAAGTAGCCAAAGCGGGACATTAGGGGATCTGTTGACAACATACCCTTCTCTTAGACAACATACTCTCCTCTTCACCTAACCAAAATAAAGAATTCAGTTAATTATGGACATTTCCAGCCATATATGATCAGTTCCAAAACTATCCCAAAGAAAGCACCATTTTGCATCGAAGCAATCTTAAAGTAACAAACATTTATCCCTTTCCCTTAGACCCCTTCCCCAGGACTGCACCTTTATGTAGAGACAAAGAAGGATCCCTCACTGCTGTATACAATGGCAGGGACGCATAAAAAGGGACAATTTGGGCACGCTGAGGGGAGGGTTGACTGAGGAGCATTAAGACGTCATCTGTGGTGCCCCTCATCACCAAATCCTGGCGGTGCCACTGACTGATAAACCATAAGCGCTTACACCAGGTCACGAGGGGTTTTCATAGGTAAAAGACACAAGTATGTATTGTTCAAGGTAAATCAAGACAAAGGAAGTAGAGAGTAGCCGCATTAACTACAATTTAAAGTTCACGGATATCTTATCATATTTAAATGAACAAATTGCTTAATGAGATGCCAGCCCTCTGACCAACAAAGAAGCGGTTAATCGGATCAAAGCTCAGCAAAGAAGCTTTATACAATGCGATGGTGCAGAACGAAGAGCCGAAGGGCGAAAAACAAACGTTTACTCCAGAAGGATTTCCGCTCCCTAAAGGAGTAAAGAGGGGAAAACAAGACTTAAGTTGACCAACATCTCGACCTTCAGTCCTCTACATCGTGGTTCTGTCATGCAGGAGGGAGTGAAATTCCTAATTTACCCTTACCGCATTTATTGATGCTTACTAACCAAAAAAATTCCTGCTATATTCATTTTTATGTAGCTACTATGTAGAGCAACACGGTTTGCAAGCCCTTTGCGCTGCCTATGTACTGATCTTTGAAATTCAGTGCTGCCGTTAAAAACGCATACAACAGTGTTTGACTACCGCCCAACTTCCTTTGTATTGGTTTGTCTTGTACATGTTTGCACATTTGTGTCAAGTACCTTTGGAAGGAAGTGGAGAGATAGTAAAATATGTTAGCATTCAATATATACATAAATATACTTCAAAATACGTAAGCCGTAATATACAGGAGCATAAGAAAATATGACGGAGCTTTTCTAAAGAGGAAATGAGGTTAAGATCATATTAAACTTGAAGTGGTGTTCATCTGTTCAACCGTCCTACATAGTCGTTTGTGGAAAGTTGTCTATATTTAGTGAAGTGCGTCGAATCACGTGATGGAGGCTATTTGTCAACATTGATTCCGCCGTGTAGGTGAAGTTTGCGGAGTTTAATTATTTATCCAGCCTCATTTTCTGCGAAGGGTCGCAAGACGTGATTTGGTTGCTAGTGACTGACTGCCGGAGTATTGTGACATTGTCTAATGAATGGTGTGCTGAATTGAAGAATGTGGGGTATGGGAGCCGTTTTCCCTGTGTTTAATATCAAACTTATTTCCGCTTTTCCGACAAACTCTTTGTCTCGGTATGTGCATGTTATGGCGTTCTTGGCCTGTTTGCGTGCTATTGAATTTTTCACATGAGCATGTTTTCATCATAATACAATGCCTTGATGCACACGGGAAGAAACCTCGGTTTTCGGGTCTTTTTTTGTATTTTACAGTCTAAAGGCAGCCATGGGTGGTTCCATAAAGTTGACTTAATCGAGTGCAGTGGGATTTTGTAATTGCCTTCATAGTTGAACGTGCTTGAAATTTATGTAAGGAGTTGCAATAATTTCATTTAGGGTGACACTAATTTCATCTAGGGTATGCTGAACAGAAATCTCATATTTCGGGGAGGGATGCAGTTGTCTGTAACCGCCTGCCCTTAAGCTAGCCGTTCTTTACTGGCTTTTCTTTGAGGTTGTAGATTCAACTACGAAACAGACACCGCGAACAAATTCGTAATTATCCGGCGGCATCTCTTGACTATTGGTGGCATTTTCTCCGGTATACAAATTATGTGTTAAGACCTCTGCTTTTTCACACTCATTTCGTTTTGCTTTGTTTATTTAATTTATCATTTCACGTATACATACATGAACATATATATATATATATTCATATATATATATATATATTTATATATATATATATATATATATATATATTTAACAAGAATGATAATGGAAATATATGTAGATGAGGTGAACGGAGTCCCCTCTAGGTTTGAAAGCATACACTCTCGAGGCTACAATACAAAGTCAAAAATTGCATGCTACAAAACCTAACAGAGAAGGGAAAGAAATAGCGACACAACAACCTCCATAAAAACCCAAGCAGTGAAACAAAAGAGCACCTGTACCCAATTTTAATCCCTAACTTAAGAGGAGTGGCCGAAAAATGGACCCTTGGTGAACTCCGTATTTTACCGTACTTAGCTCAGAGTTAACACCCTTGAAAGAAGTAAAGTGCTCTCTGTCTGGTAAATAACTTCTATTGTAGGCATTGAGACCCATTGCAAACCCTAATTCGATAATTTAGCACGGAGAACGTCGTTATCGATGGTATTGAAGGATGTAGACAAGTTATGAGAAATGGCAACGAAAGTTTAGAGTTTTGTTGATTATCAAGGCATCTATAAAAGCAAGTTAGTAAAACAGCCAGACTGAAAGCCGTACTGACAATTGACAATATGCTGAGATCTTTAAGGTAGCAAGAAAATCTTTGGCAAGGAAGACGGAATGTATCATATGGGTTGATGATTAATTAAAAAATCCATGTGTCACCTTTTGTGGTTGGGAACCCAGCTGAAAATTCCACTTGAGTCCAGTTCAAATTGGAACTGGACTTGAACTGGACCCAACCGGACTCAACAGGACTTTAACTGGACTGGGCAGGAACCAGTTGATTTTTATTGGACTTTTTCTATTATCACGATTACATGACGGGATTGCCTAAGTGACTGAACTGGACTTCAACTGGGCTTGCTCCTGTAGCAACAGTTCAAATCTACTAATGCTAGAGAAAGCGAAAATCATGGCGCAGTGGAATTTTTCTTAAGCAACAAAACCTGCTGGACTGATGGACGTTTTCTAAGCTTGCAACTCAAAATTGCCTAAATTTGAACTGCGCAGTTATCATTAGTAGAGAATTGGTTCTGTTACTAAAGTCCTTTTGAACTGGTCCTGTAAAATCCAGTTAAACTTTTCACGATGAAGTCCTATTGCACCGTAAAGTCCAGTTAAAGGTCACAGTAACATTTTATTGAACTGTCCCTGTAACGTCCAGTTGTACTGATCAAAATAAAGTCCAAGTAAAATGGTCCAGGAGAGTCCACTTGGACTGATCACAATAAAATCCTATTGAACTGGTCCAGGAAAGTCCAGTTGAATAAATCACGTTAAATTCTATTGAACTGGTCATGTAACTTCAAACTGAAGTGATCAAAGTAAAGTCCAATTGAAATGTGGTCCAGTAAAGTCCAGTTGAACTGATCACAATGAAATCCTATTGAACCAGTCCACTTAAAGATCACAGTACAATTCTTTCTAACTGGTCCAGTGGAGTCCAGTTGAACTGATACCAATACTATCCTATATTGACCTGATCCGGTAAAGTCCAGTTAAAATTTAAAGTCCAATTGAACTGGTGTAGTATTAAAGTCCAGTTGAACTGGTCACAATGAAGTCCAATTGAAGTCGTCCAGCAAAGCCCAGTTGAACTGGTCACAATGAAGTCCAGTTGAACTGGTCTAACAGAGTCCAGTTGAACTGGTCCAGCAAAGTGCAGTGAACTGGTCACAATGAAGTCCAGTTGAACTGGTCACAATGAATTCCAGTTGAACTGGTCCAGCAAATTCTAGTTAAACTGGTCACAGTGGAGTCCAATTAAACTGGTAACAGTGGAGTCCAACTGAACTAGTCCAGTAAAGTTCAGTTGAACTAATCACAAAAAAAGTCCAGTTAAACTGGGCTTGTAAGCTCCAGTTGAACTGATCAAAACATTTAAAGTCCATTAGAACTGTCCCCGTAAAGTGCAATTGAACCAATCACAATAAATTCCAATTGAGTTGGTCCAGTACAGTACAGTTGAACTAGTCACAATTAAGTCCTGTTGAAATGGTCCAGAAGGTCCAGTTAAAGTTACCATAACAAAGTCAAATTGAACGGGTCTAGTAAAGTTCAGCTGAACTGATTACAATAAAGTCGTCTTGAACTGGTCCAGTAAAGTCCCTGAGTCCCCAATCACAATGTATCCCAGTAAAGTTTAACTGGACTTTTAACTAATCACAATAAAATTGAACTGCATGGTCCAGGAAAGTCCAGTTGAATGGGTCCAGGAAGGTCCAATTGACCTAGTACAATGAAGTTGAATTGAATCAGGGAAGTCCAATAAAATTGGACCAGCAAACTCCATCTGAACTGGTCTAGTAGAGTCCAATTGAACTGGTCCAGGATGTCCACTTGAACTGGCCCAATTAAATTCAGTTGAACTGGCCCCATTAAGTCCAGTTGAGCCCATCCAGAAAAGTCAGGTTGAATTCAACTGGTTTTACCTAATTTGCATAATCGAGCAAAACTGCATTTTATCAGATCAGACTTTTTGTAGGATGTTTTGTCACGGTTTCTTTTTCAAATTTATTCCCAAACCGTGCAATTAACACACTTAAACAATTTATAGCAGGGTTAGACTTTAATTGAATTGTTTTTATCATTTCTTATTTGTAAACTATATTTAAATCTCTAATTAGTAAATACAAAAGTCCTGACATATCGCTATATTACCAGTACATGCAAGAAACCAGATGTTTTAGACTTACTTCAAATGCATTTTTAAGTACACCATTACATCTTAAGTCAAAGTTTGTCCCTTGGGGACGTTGTTACTCCTTCAGGGTGCAGAACTCCTTCGGGAGTATTGTTTGGTTTTCGCCCCTGGCTCTTCGCCAGAGTGACAGGGGACTTTTGGAAAAAAAGCATTTTGAAGTACACCATTACATCTGGATTGCCCTTCTACAAGCCACACATGCGTGGTATTAAATTTTAAGGGGGTTCATCAAGAGGGACTTCCTGTGATATACCAGTTGTTTTCTCAACTGGACATGCTCGATTTCCAGAACAGTCCAGTTGAGTTAGTCCAGTAGGGTCCAGTTGAACTGGACCAGTTCAACTGGATATGCCTAATTTCCAGAACAATCCAGTTAAACTGGACAGTTCAACTGGTCCAGTCCTTCCAGTTCAACTGGACCCAACTGGAATTTTAAGCTGGGAATTCCTACAGCTACTTTCAGTTTATCAAGTAAAAGACTCAGCTATATATGGAATAACACGACGAACAATCCCTGGTCTCAAGCCATCATAACCAGTATCTTTCCTAGGATTAAGACAATAGTGTGCAACTTTCATAAAACTAATTGACGGTGATTGGCAAAAGGTGTACGGAATTAACATTTTGCTGATAAAAATAACCGTTACTGATGGTAGTAGTGCAACTGTGGATGTCTTCCTCAAGAGAAGTCCAAGATTAACAAAAAAGTTTCTGAAGGAATGTTTTGACAATCACTAACAACTATGTACTCATCAACGAAAACATCAGAAGAGTTAGAATTTCTTGCTACCTTTGTGAAGAATGTCGTTTATGCTTTCCTCTTAAGTTTCAGAACATTATCAGAGTCATGAAAAATATGTTTACTCTTTGCGATACGCATTGAACGCTTTAGTTTATTACGATACTGAAGGTAAGCCCATGAACTGACGTCATGTCGGTGATTTCAAAAACTGCTTGAAGAGTTTGCTTTTACGTTTTATTGACACCAATAGACGTTATGCATTGACGTCAGGCGACGTCACTTTGTAGGAGAAAGATGAAGCACACGTTCACGAATGGAGTAGATTTTGCACGCGCGTGTAGTAGACTTACGCGCGTATACAAATGGTTGACAAATCAGCTGCCTGCATTTTTGGGTTTAACTTGCAATGATACACACTTTTCCTCCAAACGAGGGAGCATTTTCTGCTCTGTGACATGATATGCATATGTTCTATAGTCTGAGGTTATCCAGTCTTGTTGTGCTCCTCTTACTTTGCTTGACACAAACAAAACGAAAACGATCGAAGGTTTAGATTGATCATGTCACGGCAGGTGTTGAAAGAAAAATAAGCCTTCACTTTTTTGATACACCTGACCAATTGGCATTTGCAATGCGTAATAAGCAAGTCCCAGTATTAATATGGCAGTATTTCTGGCACAGACGATTGAAGTCCTCCCGTCATTAGTGAGTTTCCTATATTAAAAATTCACAAATATAGGATAAACAATCAGTTACCTCATTGGTAATTATACCAGACGATTCAAGATTAACACTTCCTCTGATAGTGTTAACATTAGTAAAACTAATATCAACTAGACAGTTTGCAAGTGCAGATCGAAGCCTCTGAAGATGGTATAAAACATAGATAAAAAGACCAAATATGTGAGCCACCTGAGTTCATTATCGAATATATTGAGTAAGGTAAATGAGGGGGGCAACCGAATGTCTTGCTCACTTCTGAGGGCAAAAATGTTCTGCTGCCAAATTTTCACACACAACTTTTAACACAGTGAGTGTAAGAAACGAATCTTTCAAGCAGGCAGCCGACGGCCGTAAGATGTTTCTTCCCAGATTTGGGCTTTTACGCATTCACAGTCAAAGCTGAGACGTTCGAACGAATTTAGGTGGAGGGATCTGCCTGTTAAACAAGCGAAGCACCTCAAGGATGCCTTGAATGCCGTGGCTTCAAAGACAGACTTAGCCTGGTAGCGGCGATCAGGCCTGGGACATTTTTTGAAACGGATAACACCAAGTATTTGACAACTAAAGAGAAAGTCATTAGAACTGCGTACCAGGGGTAGCCGCACAAAACGGCTTTGATAGCGCTATCAACTCTCTATCAATCCTGCTACTATCAACAGGTGCAAAATGACCGCATAGAAGTCGGTGATAGAAGTGGCACACTGATAAGGCGCCGTTAGGCTCATTTGCGTATTATTGGGTTAAAAGTGTTTTCACGGATCGGGGATTTCCGTTTTGTTTTGGTCGGTAAGTACCATTTGGGGTGTCTTATTCAAGTATGCCACCTCAAGCAGACCGAGAAATGGCAAGTAAAATTGTCCATAGATCGCGTCAATGAGACCTAAAAGAGATGGACACCATTCGTGTTGATAGAAGTTAAACTTTTACACCCACAGTTCTTGCTAATTTTGCCAATACATGAAGTGGTGCATATTGAAAAAAATATCGCTTGCGAAAACTAGTAAAAATGTTGGTGCTGCGAGATTAAGCCAAACACGTCGCCAAACAAGGTTACATATCCAGGGAGTTGCCATATTATCCTTCCTTTGCAAAGTAACCAAGGTGCCAGAAACAAACAAAAAAAAGAAAAAGGAAAAAGAAAAAGGTTCGGATTTAATTTTCGTAACCACCTGCGTTCGGTGGTGTAGCCCCTTACAACCAACACAAATTCTTATGCATTGGTGTTGGTACGAAGAAGCATGATTCTCTTTACACACTGTTCATCCACAAAAACAAAAACATAGTACAAAATATTGGACGTTTAGGAATGTGACAAAATGGGACAGCCTTAACAACCCAACATTAAAGTAGGCTTAAAATAACTTAAAAGCTGATATCTAACTACTTTTTTTGTATTTCCCCATAAAGGTGAAATTTACAGGGCATACACTCATGATAACCTACGTGACCGACTGCATAGTCAAGTGGTTAGAGCATTCAACTTGCAGCCGGAAGGTCTGGGGTTCGACTCCTGGCCGGGTCATACCGAAGACTAAAAATGGAACCTACTGCCATTGTGCTTGGTGTTCAGCATAAGCAATGGAGTAGGGAAAACAAGCCAGTGCGCCACAACAACGTTGATAGCTCTGTCAACACCACCATCAGTACTGATAGCCCATTTGGAGCACACAGAAGCTTAAAGTTAAAGGGATTTGCTATCAACGCTGATAGCATATCATTTAAAGGCCTTACAGAAACTATTACAAATGGTAATGTTATATCAAATCACTAACGGTGACTAAGGCAACGATAATGACTTTGACAGTTTGATAGCACAATATTTTCTTCGTACTGAAGGAAAATGTGGAACGAAGCGGCCGACATCGATTTAACCTATGACGGGAACAAAAAGGCAAAGATGTAATCCTTGTAAAGAGGGCTAGCTTATTACCCTTCGATATAAAGCCTAACTCTTTGCCACACATGAGCTGATAATTCATATTGGAACACGGTTAAGTTTGTGAAATCGGGGAAATGGTCAAACTTTCCTCTTCACGAAAAAGTCAAAATAACTGCGTGGCAGATGAAGAATGCTGGGTATGTTCGTAGTGATCGTGTTGAAAGGTACAAGTATCATTCTGAAAAAAATCATACGTCGAGCCACAAATGAAGGCACAAATTTACGTGACAGACTGAGCAAAACCAGTAATCGTCGAGGTTTTAGGCTTCGATTCATTAATGATATACACTGCCTGTAATTCTAGTTAGCTAATTTATGGTTGGAATAAACCCACAAGAAGATACCTAAAAGGAAGTCAATGGAATCTGGCTTACAAATATCAACTTTATGGTAATCCATCGTAAAACAAAACTTCACTCGATTGAGTAATTATGTTATGTAGAACTCTGTTCTCAAGGGACGTCCACACCAAAAAGTTTCTGTCTCGCAGTGAAGTGCACTCTTTTACCTAAGCCCAATTCTACTTAGGGTTATACACTTTTGGGAGAAGAAACTTAGAAGAAACTTACTGATCTGTCATTTGCACTACAGAAATTAAAGGTTCGGTGTGACCTCACAACGTTACTCCCACGGTATTCTGATATCATCAAATAATCCAACCTTACAGAAAATTCGAAGAAGTGACAAAGTTGATGATCACCTTTCAAATTTTCGAAGCTTTTCAGAGGTGTAACGTGATCAAAAACAACTGTAATGCTAGTAAGACTTTGCAAGGAGAAGTTATTTATATTACTAGCCCATGGTTTACCGTAGGTACTAACTTGACTTAGGATTAACCCCTAATTATTAGTTACAGTAACTTCACTGTTCAAGAAAATTACTTGCCTAGGTAGCAGGTTTCGTAACGTATTTCATATTCTGGCACATCCCAAACGCTTGCACAAGTGAACACCGAACAAATTCTTTCGATATTTTTCAAAAAAATGTATGACTCTAGTGGGAATAAGCAGTGGTCCCAAATTTTATTCTAAACTATTAGCTAAATATTTCAGATTTCCTCTTTTGTCCCTGCAAGTGTTTATCATGGTGTTTCCTAACATAAATATTGAATTTTAAAAGTAATGCAAGGAGTTATTGTGCATGAATTAAACACGTCGGTAACAAAACTACCGACTGGAACATGATTTGAAACAACCAATCGTGAAGATACCAGAGCTTTCTAATTCAAACTGGGGTAACTGCAGTTTTCCTTTAAGACTGGGTGATAGTTTATGCATGTTTGAAATCATGAACCATCTGGTAACTTTTAAGTTATGCCATAGCCTTTTCGCCAACTTCTTTGTTGTGTGTAGCACCTACTCCCTGGTAGTACACTGTTCGGATGGTTATGATCAGACTTCTCAGATTTCATTCTAGGCTCTCAGTTTCACGAATATGACTAAGTAATGACAATTTGTAAAAATATAGTCAGTTCAAAGCTTTGCCAATTATAGTACAAATTTGAACCTAAGCCAGGCCTTACATTTACCCCTTCCCTCAACACTCCCTCACCCCTGTGGTACCAAAGAACATGTCAAAAAGGAATGGTCCGCCTGGGCGTTAACTATCTGTAGGCAATTGAAGCCACTCGGTGCTTAGATTAGATAGTGTCATGAACTGTCCTCCAGAGGTTTCGCCCAGGCTACGGCCCTGCAACCTGTTGAAATGAAGAAAAATTGATCGTTTTGCTGATTTGTGATTTTCCAAGGTCCCCCTAAAAATCTGAAATCCCCCCCCCCCGATTCTGAGATACAGCGCGAATACTGCAACCAGAACATCATAATTGATCATGATGTAGATGGTTGGTTAATCTGGGTTTCGAGTCAAGGTTACAGTGCGCTGTATCCTTCCCATGATTGACTCAGCGTGCTCCAATTCACATAGTTCAGTTTTGTCATCGCCTGCAGTATCATATAACGGGAGCCCCAAACTTTTTTGCTTGCTTTGAAATGGAATATGACGACAAAGTAGATAAAAGCCCTCAAACAGTCCAATCAGTGAGATCCTGCTAGTCAATATTTATGGTGACTTGTGACTTGACTTGTGACTTGACTTGTGACTTGACTTGTGACTTGACTTGGAGCTGAGGCAAATGACTTGTGACTTACTTGGACTTGCCAACATTGACTTGTGACTTGACTTGTACTTGCAAAAATTGACTTGTCACAATCTCTGGGTAGTAAAGTTGTGAATTGGGTGAGGGTACTGAGTTTCTTACCATACAGTAAAAGAAGGAATTATTTACTTAAACAAAGTCCTTGCCTAGCTTCTGCAAGAACTGTATCCTAGACTTGGATATGACTATCCTTCTGTTCCAAGTGTTTGCCACTGGAAATTGAAAACAACCTAATAGCCTATGTCATGGGCCTGCTTTTTGAGATTTTTTAACAGTTCTATGAGCCAATTTAGGACCACATAGGATCCAACATATATTTTGAGATTGTAGGTAATGAAATGACTATAAGTGCTACTACTGTTCTTCATGTACATTAATGATTAAAATTACAGTGCGTAACATTCTACTGATTCGTAAAAAAGGTTTTCTTCCACCTGTAGCCATGGTTTCTAAATTGAATCCAATTCTCGTTGTGAAGAAAAAAATTGTGGCCTTTGGTTATTTCTGATTCTGAATGCTCGCAAGTAGCACAGGAGCCTAGATTTAAGACAAATTTGAGAGCTTAAGTTGTTTAAGCACTGTGCATGGTTGGAAAAAGTCGGAAAGCTTAGTAGCTCCTTTCCAGGAAATCTGGGTATTCGAAAAGGAAGTTTGGCAATAGGAGGGAAATTTACCTTTCGTACATATAAATACAGAAGGTTTTGTGGGAAATTAGGCTCCCTTTCCAGAAAGAAAACATTTTTTCTAGTCTTGAGCACTGTGAGTACGGTGCATTAATATAATTAATATCCTCTCCATTCACTTTGCAACAAAAATTATAACAGTGCAGAATGTCAGAACTCTGTCATTGTACTGTAATTGATGTCTTGTATTCTTAACAAGGCAATTACCTTGTGCATGCAAGTGTTAATTAATGGTAAAGGTATGTGCGAGATGTAGTGTTCAATTCAGTCTACAGAAGTAGTAGCAAGCACCATTAGATTTGAGGTAAATGTCTGCTAGACTAGACCAAAGTTCGTGTTTGGTACACCTTTGGTGTAGTTTGAAAAACCTTTTAGTATTGTAGTATAGAAATATCCGCTTACATTTCATCCATGCACAGAACTTACCGTGAAAGAAAATAAATTGACAAAGAATTATACAATAAGTGGCAAAGAAGGTCTAGACCAAAGACTGAAAAACAGTATTTACCAGTGGATATTTGCTTTTACCACTTAAGTTTGAATCAAAACTGTTGACAATATGACAATATCCATAAGCAGCCAGTAGGACATCTGGAGAATATGTCATTACAAAGAAAATAGATGATCATGAAGTATGGTAGTACATTTGGCCTCTACAACTGGGCCAACCTGAAATAAACATTGGAGATAGTCACTTAAGAAAACATCAAAGATATTTTAATAAAACCGTAGCTTTGTAAACTTTGTGTAGTAACGTTTGTCTACATCTTAAAGTTTCTTTATTCCTCTGAATAACCACTGCTGGCTATTCTACATTTCATTTGGAACAACAGATGCTGTAGTCAAGTTCTGATATTACCAAACCGAGGTGTAGCCATCCTGAGACGTTTAGCAAAAACAAACAATTGTATGCTAATGTAAAGACTTCTTCGGCTATGCTAGCAACTGCTGTTTGTCTCAGCAAAATGGTTTGTTATTAATAAGTCTCTGAAACAAGGTACAGATGTACTTTCCAAAATTTAGTTTTAGACCCTTTTTACAAAGTCACCACGTGTTTGTAAAGCTTAATTGTAATCTTAAGTACAGAACAAGTTATTTATGAATGAGAAAATCGTCTATTAGTTGGTACCATTCAAGTCCATACAGGGCTAATGGAATCACTAAAGGAAGTGTTTTAAAACAAATGTTTTGATATGAAAAAGAGAAACCAACTGTAAGAATTGTGGTGAATTTTTCCTTCAATTTCTGTCTATGGTTCTAGCGACATTACCGGATGGGGTTGCTAAATGTGCGGATTCACAACGTAAACGTGAAGCAAGCAGAAATGACCTCATTCCCTAAACTGATGATCATTTTTTTAATTTATTGGTCTGACCTGGAATATAGATGGGAATAAAGTGAGTCTACCTATAAATCGTGTGCAAAGCCGGCTATATTCCCACGCAAAATGATTTACATTGTAAAAGCATGAGGTTATGGAGGACAAATATTAGTAATAAAAGTCATAAAATTAATAAAGACTCTTCATTACGGTGAGGCTACAACGTAACCGCTGCTTGCTTTAAGGTCTTTCCTTTAGGATGAAAATGTGATAACTTCATCTTCATATAAAATGACTTGACTTCACCACCTAAAATGACTTGACTTGACTCGGACTCGAGTCGGGGAAAATGACTCGAGTCTCCTGCTGCGACTAGAGTCCTTTGACGCGACCCTGATACTTGTAAACGTACGCAATTCTGGACTGTGCACGTCCATATCGCAAGGTATACGCGGCTGCAACACACACCCCCGTGTGTAATCAATACCAGCACAGCGTGCCTGTAGTAAAGTTGTCACTTGACAACAAACGTGCCTCTCGGTTCGACAAATCCGCACTCACTGCTGCGGAAGCATGTCATACGCACTTTGTGCCTAGCATGTCAGGCACGGACCATTACGTTCACCGATCTCAGTGGTTTCGATCGAAAAGCAACATGTTGAACAAACAGTGTTCCAATCTGGAAGACGTTTGGTCTGATTCAGGGACTTTCCCTGTATGAGCTTTTTATCCCTGGGTGAATATTTCAAATGAAATTATTACAATATGTGTCTAGTGTTCATTTTTGTCTCTATAGTAGCTAGTGTTCGCACACGGTAATTCGAACTATGAAAATAGTAACCGACGAAGAGGACTCTGTTCATCTCCTCTTTGACGCTTCCTCAACATGTGACTATAGGTAGAGTACCACTAATTATGTCTCCATAGACTCACACTCTGATTTTGGTCCATTTCGTGGCCTCTGGACCCTTGAAGAAGTTTTCAACGGGCACAAGCTACCCCTCATATGAAAGCTCACGAGTAGGCCTTCCACAATACTTTTGTATAATAGGGTGGTGGTTCCTGTTTTTTTTACTCCATTCAAAATGCCACTTTGGCATTGCGGAAGGATATATTGCAAAAGAGTGCCTGAAATACCTTCATGTTTCTTTATTTTTGCAGGATGAGAACGTCAGTTCCTTTCCCACCACATACACACTACAAATAGAACACATCACTTTAGCAACTTGGTCTAAACTGCCCCCCCCCCCGAAAAAATTCTAGGGTGTTTAATTCGTATGGTAATAATAACCTTCCGCTGGTGTTCCCGCTTGAATTTGTCGGTGTTCTGCTACTGGAACAAGGAAGATACCGTACAACCTTCTACGTAGGCAGTGACTATAGCTGACAGTAAATGGAGCGTATTTCGTTGTCCCGGTTGCTTAAAACTTTTCAATTTCCTTTCGAATATTTTCTGTGCTTTAAAATGCTGTATCAATTTAAAATGCTGATCAGATTTTTACGGCATTTGCGGGTAATTATTCGTTCAGGATACAAACCGGAAGTTGTTCTTGACTACTTCCTGTAAAATCACCACCCAAATGTTAACTCTTTTCTTGTTAAGACATCAGCTTGAATGAGATGCCGCTGAAGGGCAGTAAATGGTTGTTGACAAGTAGGTCTAGTATTTTCGCGTATAGGCCTTTTACTGGGGGTGGATTGTACAAGCGAATGTTTCCTAGGTAAGAATTGTCCTGTCTTCAAATTTCACCAAGTTAGAATTGTCCAGATGTTGTCCAGTCGCCTTCCAATAGGTGTTTAACGTACATTTCACCGAAATTGCACTACACTGAGAAGCAATTTTAGAGGGAGTTTTCCCGACTGAAGCCCTCTTTTTCTACATCACTTTTTTAGATGGTCCCAAAAGCTTCTTTACATTATGTTGTTATTTTATAATTGCCAGAGGTCAGCAATACCATTCAAGTGTTTAAATTTCAACTTTTTTCCTTAGACCACCCTCTCTCTTTCTCTTTCGAGGTTTTGCATAAGTTTCGCTCGTAGGTGCGAAAGTTAGCCGACCTCCGTCCCTTTCGTGCGTGAAATCCTGGATCCGCCGCCAAGTCGAAGTTTCCTCGATTGGTGGTCTAGTTTGCATTCAGACCAATGTTGGTAGTATGCAACTATGCATTGAAACTTAGCAGGGGAATACACTCTGAGAAAAATGTAAAATCGGCTTCACGGTCGGATCCAGGAATATGAGAAAGGGGAGGGCATAACCCTCTACAGAAAGTGCATCGTACAGAGAGATGGGCTTGGAAATGTAAAATTCTGGTTACAAAAATCATTGCTTTGCCGAAAATAGCGGCGTACGCTCCTTTCACCCCCTTGGATCCGACCCTGGTCTTAACCAGTTTTTGTGTCAAAATTATGGTGAACATTTACAGCACAGATAATCATGACTAATCAAGCAGCAGTGTAACTTACCAGCACCTGCCTGATGACCTGCATGATCACCTGCTTCAAGTTTACAGTGCTTATAATCGATATTACATAGAACATTACATTACATTAGAACATTGTTTGCTTCAGGAGTTTTAGCATTCGTGTGTTTGATGCAAATAACGTGACGGTGGTACTGTGGTATGTGCAGGGTACTCCTGGTAAATTGCATGTAAAGTTATGTGAAAACAATGTACCTGTGGCATAGAATAGAAAACAGTCAGTGACAGCAGGGAGGTGTTAGGACCTCCTACCACCTTCCTGCTCAGAAGAGGCAGAAAGAAACCAGTTGTCTCGAGGCATAGGTGGCGATTCGTTCTCAATATTGGGGGACATGACCCCATTTTCAAATAATTTACAGCGTGAAAACTCAAAGTCAATGGGCGATTTCTCAAATATTGGGGGGACATGTTCCCCCTGTCCCGCCCAGGGATCGCCGCCCATGCCTCTAGGTCACACCAAAGAAGAAATTCCAGTTTTAAATTTGCTATGATTATGTGATAGTGTGACTTGCGTTGACTTGTAGACACCAAAACTGACTCGAGTTGACTCGACCAAAATGTTGACTTGACTTGGTTTTTTGTCTTGACTTGACTTAAAAATTTGCTTGACTTGACTTGACTTGAGAAATGTGACGAATGACTTGACTTGACTTGTGACTCGACCACCGTTGATTTGACTTGACTACCTGCGACTCAACCTGAGGGTGACTCGTTACAACACTGTCAACTACACAGATCAATATATACACTATACCGTTAGGCTTAGGCCCCACCAAAGCAATGAAGAACAGTGTTGTATTTCAACAGAACTGATTGCCATATCCCGTTATCCTGGCTCTTTTTGTCTGTCGCTGAAGCTGTTGTTTACATCTATTCTTGTTTCGTTCTTTTGAATACATCTTATTATATATGACCGCCAAGTTGAGTTCCTGTGCACTTTTCCATAACAAGGAATTTTTGTTATGTCCGACGAATACCTGTTGCAACGTACTAATAATTAGTACTTACCTTTGCGATGTGAAGTAGCCTTCCTGTTGGTAGTATAATGTTCAATGCACTACAAATTCATCAGGAGAGTTCATAAGTTGTTATGGAACTCACGACTTCCATCTCACTTCGGCTAGCAGTTGCTGTGGGGATATTCACAACTGCTTGATATTAAATTTCTCATCTAACCATTGTTAAATTAACCCCTAAGCTCAGGATGAGCCTCATGTTTACCCTTCCACGTTAACAAGAATACTTTGAAGGGATTCATACCCTACTTCAAGCTTTTCGAGTATAGTAATTTTCAGACTTTTTTCAGGGTAAGGGGAAATGAAGATGCAGGTCTGAATTCGAGGGCTGCATTTAAACAAAGAAAGAAAAAACTTTGCGTAAACGTGACGGAAGGAGGAAAGGGGCTATGAGCAACCGCATGTAGTCATGATTTTGTCGTGTGGTAACAGCCATTTAGGGGCAACAGGAATTTCATGCGCTTCCACAAAGTGCGTAGAGTACAGGGGTAATCGAAAGGGGTGAATCTGGCGTATTTACAAACTAATTGTGGATATCTTTATAAAGACTGTAGTACCTTAAAATTACAATGGATGCACACTTAATATTTCACAAAAGTCACACTTGTGTCAACAATTTTGTGACACACATAACTCGTACAAACGACCGGTCGCTTTGATGACGCAACCTGGGCATTTTTCTTTTTTCTTTTTTTGTAAGGAGATGGATGGAAGAAGGAGAAAGGCTTTCGAACAAAAGTTACAAAAACAACATTTTGGCAAATTCACCTTCTACGTACATTTGAAGGTTAGATCTCGACCCATAGCAAACAAACAGTGCTGTTTTAAGATTTGTGTTATCGGTTCAGCATAGTTTTCGGTGCTATGACTTTTCTAGCATGCTGATAGGCCTAAAATCACAGCACAAAACTAATTTTTAGCTATATTGACCTTTGACCCCTGACTTTTGACTATGACGTCACCAATTAGTTATGATCAGGTTTCAACTGTCAGATGCATGGGTACCTACCGAGTTTTAACTTGATTAGGTTTGTAAGTAAAAGTTTGCGGCACAACCTTGATGCTCAAACACACACAGACATAGGTTTTTTCACACACTATCCGAGGACCTCATTGTTATCTCCTTTGTGTTTGCTCCCTTAACCCGAACTTTAACAATAGAATGTCTATTGTTTAACTTCTGGGGACGTGAGAAATCTATTGAATTTCCTTCTGAGGACCTGAAATCCATTGTTTAGGTCCTCAGTCTGAATGTCAAACAAACCCACACACGCAGACTCAGAAACAAACAGCTTCACATTTCTGATGTAAGGTGAACTGCAAAATCACATCTCTCTGCACATGACATGTATGAAGATGATATAACTACTGGAAAAAATTGTTTCATATTTGGTGAATGAACTCCTTAATTTTTTCTTAAAACTGAATAAGCTGTCAGAATGAATGTTTGACCAATAGCATTATAATTCAATGTCTGTTTTATATATTTTTGAGTTTTAACTTAGGGTACAGTTTAATGGGTCTGAAAATTCCACAAAGACCTCATTGCACATTGTGTGTAAATGGAGTGTCGTCCAAGCTCATTTGCACGCAAACTGCCTACAAGGTGCACACAAATTACTTTGTCGCGATGGATGTGGAAATCTTGTCGAATAAGAGCATATATACTGTACTAGGTTAAAGTTTAGTTTTATTAGCCTGCGAGATGAAAGTAGTAGGACAACCGATTTTCCTTCCGGGAAGCTTAGACATGTTGGGAATGGGGGAAAGAGGGTGCGCGGCGACATCACCGTTCCTCATATGATGCACTCGAAATACGTTATTTACTAAGTTCGGGAGTTACGATAACATAACAAAAGAAACAATTCTTGATGATTTACTTCCTCTGTTTCACACCTCGTTGGGAGTGCATGGTGACTCTTTCACAACCCAACTTCTTTAATATTCAATATCGGCACGGTGGTGGGGTTTCTATCAATACGACCTTTTATTTTCGATGAAATTCATGATTTTGGAAAAAAGCCGGAAACTGACTTTTACATTGTTACGATCAAGCAGAAAATAAAGCTTAGGACCGACAAACAAGTAAAATTTGTTCAGTGTGCAAAACATTTATGAAAGAATTTATTCACCTCAACAGAGTAAAAATGCACCATACGCAAAATGCATAAAAATCGCAGGGTAATACAACATTGAAGAAATACCAACAAGAAAAGGGTAACGAAAACGATATTTTTGTTAGCATAAAATAAAAATACAAGACCGAATGTAAGGTAGCTCTGACTGTTTGGCCTTTCGACGACTGTGCAATAAGACCTCACTGATTGTTACATCATTCTAGGTGTTCAATTACCAAGAGTAGCTTTAAGGTATGGTGAATACTTTTGGCTCTCAATTCTGCAACGATGGCAGTTATAAAGCCATGGAAAGAGGTATCTCTCTGGTAGCAGCACATCGTACATACACGCTAGAAATCTGTGAAGACCATTGGCATGGGCGTTGTTAAGGAACAAGTAATTACCGAATCTAAAGTCCTAATCACTTTTTCTCTTTCTGAGATACAAGGCTGTAATGCGATGTTCATATTTTTACCTCTGTTGATCTAGGATGACCTTTCACACAGTTTTATTCACTACGATTATTAAATGAACTATCCGTAAGTTATTATTTTCATAATGCATTTTGAGATTATCCCTAGTGGACACACTCTGACCTCTATTCAGAACCATATCCGTCATACACTAGATAGAAGATTATCTACTACATACTTGATTTGTTAATAAAGCTTGAAACCTTGTGATCTTAAATAACCACTGACTGCTAACTTAAGTGAAATGCATCACATCCCTTTCAGCGTTCAATCTCTGGCAAACTCAGATGATCTATTAGCTCCAACAAAAGGATAGGATTTTCCAGATTATTATAGATAAATGGTATCCTTCATGTGGAGATCAGTTATTTTTGTATTTTTGGAGATATTGTATTGATAAGCTTTTCAGCATTTGCTTCTCTGCCTTCTGGCGACTATTTGTAATATCTGCTATTTTCAGCCAGCCTTGAACGGGCCACGCATGAAAGACCCATGATGCAGAGGTCTGAAGGTCAAGAGTTTGATCGTGTTACGTCTGGTTTTCGCCTCTTGTATGTAGCTACTTTGGGGAGAAGAAGTCGTTCAGGGGTAACGTTTGGTTTTTCCCTTCAGCTCTTCGCCAGAGGGTCGAGGGGACTTTGGAAACAGTAGGTATTCAATATTTCTCTTCAAGTGACGTCAAACAACCTCCTACATCCATCAAAAACAAAACGTTACTCAATACAAATGCAAATAATGTATTCATTTTCTACAATAGATAACCCTTAAGTATCCAGCTTACAAAGAGTCAGAGTTTGACCCCTTGGATGTCAGATGATTTTTGGCTTTAGAAATATAGTGAATAAAAGTGCACACCCACTTTTTTAAGATAACATTTTCCACATATAAGATATAATGTTTGCAAGTTTATCAGACTTAGGTACAGAGTTCTAAGATTTAAACTCTATCGAAACCTATACTTTTCATTAATCTAATGTTATACATTTTCATAAAATGCATGAGATCTGTCAGTGCCTACCGTCCTAAGATTTTCACTTTTTTGACTCAAGAATTCCTCTGAGGCTACCTTAATTAACAAATGGGTTGCTGAGTTTGAAATAAACCACTCGTATCACAATCACGTGAGGTGTCCAGCATTGAAATGTTTAGGTACATTATTTGCAAGTTTGGTCTCAGGCTCACACACGCACATACCCACAAACATGCATGTACAAACGCATACATAGGATTACATGCACGCGTCATCATGAATGCATGATCTTAATCGAAATTAAAAATGATATGAATGTTTTACCGAACGGCTTATCAGTCTTTACCAACATTCTATTCAACGTACAGACCTGGAACATTTTGATTAGAGCAATGATGCTATAAAAGTATGTCAGATGCCTGAACTTTATCTCACAAATAGTAAAGGGAACCAGTTATCATGATTTAATATGTTGTTGATCTAATATCAGTTTTCAAAAACATCTTCTGGAGACCATCGAAGTTGCTGTAATTATTTTGAAAATGGGAGTTGGTTAGTGGGTAAATGGGCTTATAAATGAAGCGGTAAGTGAATGATAGATTGAATAGGTTAGTGAGTGAGTGAATAGGAGAGTGAATGAGCTGAGATAAGCAACTTTTAAGCGTACATGTCTACACAATCATTTAAAATATATTCCCAGATACAACTAGTTGCCACAAATCTTTTCCAAACATCAGCAAATTTTAACAAACAGTGCAGGCTAAAATTTCGAATTAAGCATTTTAAATGTTTTCTTCTTTTAATCAAAACGGGCTTGTAATCGCAAATGAGCTTTACTTCTTTGTAATGATAATTGCATCCCATTTTAAGTGAAGAATGATCCTACCATCACTCAGAATTTCTGAGCAATCGGGACTTTTCAGATAGTCTAAGAGGGATTGAAGAACATTTTTTGAAAAGGTAGATGTAAAATCCACGACATGGGTCAAGAAGTCTAACACCAATGATCCTTTCGAAGAGTCGGCCTCAAAGCAAGCAGTGACGTCAATTTTGTGGCGATTTTTAACGACATTATAATTAACTCTGCCGTCAGCGTTGAGAAGCTTTACGACTTGTGACGTCGTATAACCGCGAGTGGTATTGTTATAACGAGGTCCATAACTTTCTACAGCTTTACGGAAGAACTTGATAAATCCTGATTCATCTGCAAACAATTGAAGAGGCGACAATTAATATTGTTAGAGGTTATATAGTAAAGAAAAAAACCTTACCCACAACTACCTACCTAATGAACGGGGCATGGGCATTTTTTACCATACGTCTGGAGGTCATGACCTTTACCTTTTTGTGCCTTTATGTTTAATGTTTATTTTTTTTATAGGTTATATGTTCCATTTTGGAAATTAGTCATGACCTCAACTTCAAGGTTTCGGCAGTGATTGCATGCATGAAGCGTTAGAAAAGGCATTCAGCGTTTCTTTAGGTCATTTAGCACCTAAATGGACGTGTGAACTTTATTTTCAAATTAAGACCTGGAATTTACGACTGCCTTTATCTATCATGGAAAATTATTTGGTCCAAATGCAGTTATGGCCTACTTATGACTTGAGAATGTTCCGTTTACAATGCACCAACATAGCATGCAAAGAAAGTAGCTATAGGCATTATGAAACCATTCAGTTTCACCAATACACTCACGCAATAGCTTTATCTCCCCAAATATTATGCGTTACAACAGTTTAGTGGCATCATTTGAAATTGTTAAAGTTTCAGTGATTTTTAATACATAATTAACTTTCTTTTTGAGACAATGTTTTCTCTTGAAAATAAAGCTACTATGCTGCGTTTGTGAAGAACTATTCAAGTTGTTTCTTTAAATCATGGTTGTAAAGACATGAAAAGTTTCTGTACCAAAACGCAATATTTCATCTTAAAGGTCAACTATAACGGATTAGCATTTTAGTTCAGCAACTATACAAAATTCACAGTCTATACCAGTGATTCTCAGACATAGCCCTGGGGCCGCTTGCGACCCAAAATCCTCTCGGTGTTTTTCCTGAACTGATTGAATAGTTACAAAACATTCTTTGACAAGGAAAACAAACGTTAAAGTTTGGAAAAGGGAAAATTCTTGAAAACAGGTAGTTAACGTTTTCTATGTGAAGCCATTCCTTGATTAATTCCCTTCAAATTCGATTCCAAGAATTGGGGCCAAGTTATTTGTAAACTGCCTTTGCAAGTTTGGAGCCTGACCTTTTCAACGGCAACATTTGGTAAACCCAGAATTGCAATACCAAAATTTGTGTTAAGCGATCCTGCAATCTACTACTTGTAATTTGACAAAATTTTCTCCTATACTGCAAAGCTAAATGCAGTAGAACTAGACTTGTTATCGGAAAACTATGTTAGAGTAAGTTGTTCCATGTAATGTATCCAGGGTGCTTCGAATATCACGTTTCTCGTACACTGGTGACTCATACAGAACTTCTGCGACATATTTACGTTTCAGAAAGCGATTTCCATCACCTTAGGCCGTTTTACATCCCAAATTTTCTAACCACCTGTGTTGGAGATGAGGTCAGGTTTGGTGCTGATGTAATCATGATAATCTCTTGGGATCCTTGACCTTTGCACTGCACCTACTTTTTCCCACGATCCTAAAAAAACGTATAGTCAAGATCACCGAAACTATCGGTTTAGTCACGACAATCCTTCCCAAACACCTATGTTTTTGAAGGAATTGATTGTTTATGGAATGATTCCCCCCCCCCCCCTTCTCCCACTGAAGAGTAGTCCCGTCCTGTCATGACTAGCATTTCCAGGCTGTCAAAAAGTTCCAAACTTGTTCAGTCTATTACAAAAAAGTGAAAGCAACTGCTTGACCAGTGCACTGTGGTTACGATTATCGCAACCACACTTTTTGGTTTCGTGACGGAATTATTGGAGATAAGTGTTTGCTACCATTAGGCAAATATAGTCTATTGTTACTATGAGCACGTCACCCTCGTTGGTGTTCTCACCTCAAAATGTAAAGAGCTCAGCACAACTTAGACTGTTAAATAATTATTTTGGTCAATGGATATGTTTATGACACAAATGACTGAAATTCAGTCAAAAGTCGTAAAATAATTGCAGTGTTACAGGCACAGATTACAGCAAACTACATGTCTGCAAGCGGTCGCTTTTCTCCTACAAATTTAGAACGGTAAAGATGTTTAAAAATCATCATTGGACACTGAGTCCCCGTCATTCAAATTTGCTACCGATTATGCTGGATGATACAATCACCCGTAAAGGCGTAAAGAGGGTAGCGCTTATTAACCCCTTTGAAGTTATAAAAGTATGGAATCTATAATTGAGAGAAATGAGAAAGTACGTTAAAAAGTTGTGTATGATGCTTCAAAAGTTAACCCAATTCCATTAAAAGCTCAAATTGTTTTAATTCCTTCGTTATCGTAATTACAGCTGCACAGCTTTCTTTACCATCACACCTTTGCCATTTTTTAGTGCATTTTCGAAATCCTCCGTAAATTTTCATCGATATTTACACTTTTTACGAATGGTTACCGCAAAATAACGAAGAAGCAGAGCTTTGCTGCCTACATTAAATAAATGTAAAAATTTAATCTTCGAGGCAAGCGTTATAATAACCACTAAGATGCCATACTGGTGTCTATGTGTGCAGGTATTTTGTCAAAACACCAGACTTGAAGAGCTGTCGGGCAGACAGTTATCTAGCCGACTTTGATTTACAGTATTGTTAAACAGTGGGAAGCGATGGGTAACCAATGAGGTTTAAGGGCGTCTCTGGTGTAGCGCAAATATGCTTAAAACTGGAAATTATTGTTACAGTTTACGCTGTACACGAAACGTTTTGAAGGCATAGCCGATGTTTTGTGCAGTAAAACTGCTAAAAGGTGATGTCCTTATCAAGTCGCAAAGAAACATCACTCAAACTTGTATGAAAAACTAGGCATATATAACTTGTTACCTCACTTTTATGTGTTGATACACAATTGTGTGGGGCACCTCATGAGAAGGTTCCATTTGAAACCAGTTGGAATTTTCATCTGGTCTGAACTGTTTTTACTGATTTCGTACTGATTCTAACTGTTTCCAACTGTTTCAGCTGGATATGAATCACTTCCATCTGGTCTTGTCGTGATTCAGTTGGAATTTCTGACTGGTCTCAACTGTTTCAAGTGCTTTTTCACTGGAAATGAAAAACAGTTCCAACTGGCTTGTTGTACACCTCTTGACTGCATTTGGAAATTCCAGCTGATCCCAACTGTTTTAACTGGATTATGGCAAAAAGTTCAACTGGTCCTATTGTAGCTTCTGTGTGAATCTATAGTTGGAGTTTTATTTTTTACTTTTTCCGACTGTTTTAGACTCACAAAAGAGTCAATATCATTGTAAGAATCCTGCCCACTAGTGATAGTATACGAACATAGGCGTAACCCAGACCGCACAATAAGGTTGCGTCAACATTGGGAAATTGGCTGGCCAAGCGGTTGCATTAATGTAATCTGAATGGGTGGGTGCTAATCGGGAAAAGGTTGGGCCTAAAACAATCCTATGATGTGCTAACATTGTGCCTACCTATGGTTGTACCATTGGACCAACGGTGGTAAATAATTTGCTCCAACTGTTAGTTCCACTATTTGGTTAATGTTGGTTAAAAACTGTTGTCAACTGTTAGCTAGCAAACATTTGGCCAAATATCTAGCTAGTAAGCATGTGGGCATTGTTACCAGTGGTCCAATAACATTTGCCAACGTTGAACCAATTTTCATATCCATTAGTGCAAAGAATGATTGGCACAATGTTCCACCAACTAAGCTTTGCCTTGCTTTCCTAATCTTCTCCTAATTAACAGCTCATTATGGGAACCATAATGAAATAGCTCATAGAAGATAACCTTCTACAAGTTCAAAAGCTACCAAAATTGCCAATACTAGCCATTACTTTTTCAAAAATCTCCTCGACTCTCTGGCGAAGAGCCAGAGGGCGAACCAAACATTACTCCCGAAGGAGTTCTGCTCCCCAAAGGAGCTACGTCCCCAAGGGACTACAAACCTAACTGACCAACCTCTCGACCCTCAGGCCTCTTCATCATGGGTCTGTCATGCGCGGTCCCGTTTTTGACTGGCTGAAGAGAACAGATACTACACCTGATCTTCACCAAAACGCCGAGTATAACAGCGAGGTCCGCCTCCGTGGTCAAGGGCACTCATGCCCCGGCTGAGAAGAACATACTTTTTCAAAAGTCTACTCGACTCTCTGGCGAAGAGCCATGGGGAGAAACCAAATGTTTCTCCCAAGGAGTTCTTCTCCCCAAAGGAGCTACGTCTCCAAGCGACAACAAACCTAACTGACCAACCTCTCGACGCTCAGACCTCCACATCATGAGTCTGTCATGCGAGGTCAGGTTCTTAACTAGCTGAAAAGAACAGACACTAAGCATGATCTTAGCCAAAAGGCAGAGTTCTAGACTGGCTGAAAAGGTCAAGGATTTTCCAGCGCCAGGTTGGTATAACAGTTGCCCACCCGGCGGACGTGTATTAATCCTGCACCCACACTGACTGCACTCGCAATACCAACGTTAGTGTATGTACGCCAAAGGGGAGCACATATTCGACATCTGCTATGAAAGTAAGTAGAACAGAGAACTTTTTCAAAAGTCTCCTCGACTCTCTGGAGAAGAGCCAAGGGGCGAAACCAAACGTTAATCCCTAAGTTCTGCTCCCCAAAGGAGCTATGTCCCAAGGACCAACAAACATAACTGACCAACCTCTCGACCCACAGAGAACGAACGTAGTAGGATTTGAATTGGAGATTCATATAAAAATGCAAAAGTTGGTGTGGGTATTATATATCACTGAGACTCGTATGTCATTATTAACGATTAATAATACAATTTTCTTCATGATATTTCAATTTCTCTGAATTATGTTGTTTTGTACAACTGGAAAACATGATTTCCTGAAAAAATCACCATTGTCTGCAACTATTTCAATTAGACCTGCATTAAGTGATAGACACAAAAAAGTTTGGAATGCTCCATTCAGATGAAAGGTGCATAAACCTGGTGTTCCAATAGAATTTCACAGCATTTTAAACATTTTTCCCAAATTGTCTGAGCAAAAATCGCCACAGTGTAAGTGAACGTTTTGCAAAATATTCAGTAACAATAAACTTCAGAAGTAGATGTTATTAAAGAATTATGGAATTGGCTTGATACCAGAATGACCAGCTTAGTATTTCTTGGGTAATCCATTGTTGGGTCAATGTTAGGCCCCTTACCATTTGCTAACCGAGACCAATGTCAGTGTTTGGCAACCCACAACAGTATGCAGTGTTGGGGCTGAGCCAACCATAGGTTTTAGGCTGACTTTTAAGTGTCCTTCAGATTAGCAAACTTGTTCAGGGATAACTTTTAATTTAAACAATTTTTAATCCACATACGCTGTTGCTGTTTAATATTTAATATAAAAATTTCACACATAAGTGCCAGTTGAAGAACTTTGAACCTCGATTCACTATTTTGTCAGGGCTATTCATAAAGTCTCTTTTACTGTTTTATTACGGTATTAAAGTTAACCACCTATAGGAATTTCAATTTTTAAGTGTTGGTCCAGTGTTGGTTCAATATGAGATACACAACAGTTGCTCACTTAAACTGGCTCAACGTTGGTTTTTTACATAATGCCCGACGGTTGGCTAAACACAGCTGGCTCAATGTTGGTTGAATACATAATGACCAACGGTTGGTTTCATGGAAGTGGTTCGGTGAAGGTTAAATGTAAAGCATCCAGTAGTTGGCTACTTGATGTTGGTTAAATGCATGATGCCCTACAATTGGCCTATAAATGCTGGTCAAATGTTTGCCATACCTGTAATTTCCAATTGTTGGCTGCATAAGGTTGGTGAAATGTTGGCCCTGCCAACATAACACCAACACATCATAACACAAATTGCAGCCAACGGTTGGCAACATTGGGCCAACATAACGCCAACGATATGTGCTATCTGGGAAGAAGGAGGGGACGGAGAGCAGGAGGCCCCAGTCAAAGGCGTGGGGCGGAAGTAGGCTAAGGCCCCCCAGTCAAAGATGTGGAGTGGAAGTATGCTTTCGTCCCACTCTCCGTCCGCCATCCCGACTACTATTCAAGTCAAAAAACTCTTAGGGCTTATTTGTTCCCTCCACAAAATGTAAAAAAAATCAGTAATTTTCCTTAAACTTTGCCAGATATGTGGCACCAAATTACATTTGAGGACCCTCAAATATTCAAAATTTTCCTGAGCGGTGGGGAAACCGCCTCCCCTCTACCCCTTCCTCATAGGATGGCGGTTCAAAACATCCACTCGGCTTAGACCAGCTTCCTATAGCCCTATGTGTATGACTACCGTGACCTGCTTGTCAAATACCTATTACGTCGAACGAGTATGGCTCAAGAGGAACCGTATTTTTGGTTCTTCCTCACTGCATCATACTGTATCATATCTGAAACCAAATATACTGTACCGTTGCTTTTTGCGTTCTTACAATCGGACACGAATTAAAACAGAAAACCAAACGAAAGACAGATAGGATCACAAACTCAGTACCAAAACTATCTAAACTATCTACATACAGAGCATAGTCCTGGCTGATCGCCCAAGTGTTGACACATATGAGGTCAGTCAGAACTTGAAACTACTCCCAAACGAAAAAAGCAAAGTTTCAATGCCAAAACAAATGGGGCTAACCCTTTCACCTCTTGCAACCAGAGCAAGGGCACATGCCATCTCCAAGACGCCACAACAGACGCTTCAAATTTATCACAATAACGTTGTTTTCAATCCACCACAACAAGTCTCGCCGACGGTTATCAAGTAACCTGCCTTGGACTGAACGTCATACCTTGGGCCCCGACGTATAGCCAGTGGGTGGCAGTTGGCCTGCCATGTCTTCAAAACGACCCTGTACAAGACTCTCGCACTGTACTGAAAACGTTACCCACCCTGGACATAATCCGGAGAGTGTCCCTCATATGGCAGTGCACCTCTGTCATTCTCCAGCTATGAGGTGAACAATTACTAAACAGAGTCAAGAAGAAGCAACAAAAAGCAACCCCTCCCCTCCATAGCAAACAAAGCAATCGAACGGCAGTTCATCATCGGCGGCACAAAAAGCACACTTGGTCAGGAGAAAACGGAGCTTCGACAGAAGGTGCACGAGGCCCAAGCCGCCGATCTTGTGGTCCTGATACATCATCCTCCTTTTAGCTAGTTACGTTTTCCCTGAACACACAAAAACAAATAATTTCCTCTCCAGTCGCAGCAGAACACAATCTGAAACTTCCAGAACAGTCCCCGGGTACAGTAGGAGGGGATTAACGAAGCGATTAATAGCTGTTACCTTCCCAAACAAGGTCAGGTAACAGAAAATAAAGTCTTTCAACCTAGCCTCCACCAAGTCCGTTTTCTCATTCCAGGTAAGTGACTCGGGGCCACTATACCCAAACCAAATGCCGTCGATTTTAATGCATCGTCAAGCCATGAGGCAGTGAAGGTTATGATCTTTGGCCGCCACTTACCTAGACAAACCCCTTGATTTTTGTGGGATTAAGTCTGGCACCAGTTGCTTTCTTGAACGTGGACAGTGTGCCAGCTAGGGACTTGAATGAGGCTAGGTCTGAAACTATGCAAGTACGGTCATCAGCGTACTAAACTCTCAGGATATCAGGATCTACCTGGAAGGCTCGTGCAGGGATTTCACAAAATAAACTGTAAAAATAAACCGTACAAACCGTACAAATTCTCGGTTACAGAGGGCAACCTTGTCGTACTCCACGGTGGCTACTAAATGATACCACGGAATGTCATTTACCACTACACAACTGTTTACATTATGATACAATAACGAAATCTATGTAAGCAGTATTGGGTTTAATTGAAACTTCTTCAAAATTTTAAAAGAGGAAGCAGTGATCTGTCGAAGGCCTTCTCCTGATCCAGTGAAAAAAAAAACGCATACGGCAGATCACGGACCTTCCAATATTTTCACTAAGTCCCGCATTAACCAAAGGTTCTGCTGGATACTGTATCCCCGCAACGCACATGTCTGGCAAAGGGCTTTTGCCAGGATCTTGCAGTTTACATTCAAAGTGGTGATAGTCCGCCTTTTTTTCGGCTCAAGTGGGTCTCCAGACTTGGGTAGTAGTGACATTAACCCAGTGCACTGCGAGGGGCTCATTGCACCAGCATGGAAAGAAGAGTCGAAGAAGGTCAAAACCGACGGTACTCTAGAATTTTTTGTTAAACTCAGCTGGGAACCCGTCGCATCATGGGGCTTTTCCACCCTTCGTCCTCGACACTCCCCTCTAGAGCTCATCGACAGTCAGCTCTTTAGGGAGGCTTATCTGGAAATTTCCTAAGAGGGACTGCTAAAGGCTCTCTTCGACATCCACCTGGGAATGAAGCTGCTCATAGAAACTCTTTTAGGACGTCGAGGGGGGACTTTCGCTATTGTGCCATTGACGTCACTAACCGGTCGATGGCGTATTTCGTGAAATCCTGGTAAAATTTAATAGAGGGTCTCTCTTCTGCCTCAGTCCACTAAAAACAGGCGCACACACGTGCCCAATGGAGTTTCTCATCAAGGTGTTGGTGGAGTGCGAAGAGGGCAGGAAAGTACGTTCCCGCTCCTCTCCCTGGGGCAGAGTGAGAGGAACCTCTCCCTACTTCGACGAACCCTTGCTAAACAGTATTCTACAGTGAACATTTGATCCCATCAATCTAAAAGGCTGGCTGCAGTGTTTGCCAACCTTCTTACCTGACTTTGAACTCTTGTTCGAACGCTTCCTCGGTAAGGTTTCTGTATTCATTTTCCAAAATCCTCTCCCACCTGGCCAATAATCTGGGGTTTGGGAAGAGACAACAACTGCGTCATTATCTGAAACTGGACATGTCACGACATTGCAGCCATTTGGTGAGAGTACAGGTGGAGCGTGCACACCGTCCAACCTTGAGGCATCGGTGCCGTCGGGACTGTGACATGTACAGGTGGAAATGTGTGGGTGATCTGCTCTCCAAACGTCAACCATGTGGTGGTTCTTGGTAAACACGTCCAACTCTGCCATGCCAACGCTTCAGATGGAGGACACCGATGTAGACATTTTGTCGAGCCGAGCGTCGGGACGCAGTTAAAGTCTCCTGCCAGTACACAAAGGGCACTGCTAGGAACTAAGCATGGCAGGGTGGTGAAAAAGTCCCTCCTGTCTGTAGGCCGATTTTGTGCATACTCATAACAAATGCTGAAACTCCTACATTGATGTTTTACAGCAATGCATACCAAACTGCCCTCATGATCAGAGTCGCCTTTTCCAACTAGGTTAGTCCACTTTGGGGCTAACAAAATAATAGTCCCACAAGAGGACACCGAACCAAAGGAAGCATGTAAACCCCCTCCCCACTCGTAAATCCAGGCTGGACTTCATCCTCACTAAGAATATGGGTCTCTTGTAGTAACCAAAAGTCCACACCCAGCGGGCTTGCAAAAATGAAATATAGTAGCCCGCTTTCACTTTCCCTCATACCGTTGACGTTTTAAGTCAAGAGGGACAGGGAAACAGCCATTGGTAGGGCGAGCGTCCACACGACTGCTGACTGGGGCCGTGTCTTTAAGCTCTTCCTTTGGCCCGGTGCAACGAAACGCGCCTTTCCTCCAAACAAGGGAGCACTTTCTGCTCTGTTACAGTATATTCATAAGGTCTATAGGGAGCCTTTATCAAAGGTAAATAGGTCAAATTCAATGAACGCGCGCTGGTTGTTCTGGAGGACACCTCGCCACGCACCACATTTCTTTGTACATTACCTAACGTCCGCGTGTGCTGTTTTTTCCTCTAGAATGCGGTTGCGTTAGTTGACTTTTGCAAGCTCAGCTCAGTGCGTGTACTAGCGATATGCAACTCCGTGGACTGCCCTTTTGTTTTTTTTTTAGATAACTACAAGCAAAGAATTAGTAACATCCTTTTACAGGTGGAACACACTCAAGCATACAGTGGAGATTCTTCTCAAGTCCTAGAACATTTTTGTTTTAGATATCCAACAGTGTGCTTTCAGGTATTGAGTTTTGTGACTCGATCTGACATGAAATTTTGCCATCATCATGTGTAATACTTTTGCAGTGCTTTCAGTAACAACAGTAGCCCCAGCTCTTGTCTTTCCTAAAGGACTTCTGTTCTTGTGTCTCCTAAGAAACAGAAAGACAGCCATGAGCAGTGTCATTTGGTGAATCTGCTGTCCATAATCGTGTGCAATTTAGTGAGACTCTGCCTACTTTGGAGAGCTTGTATACATTGATAGTATTTAAATTATGTTTTAATTTCAGCATACAGCATTTACTCTGATTAACAGCAACTGCAACTTGTAGAGTAGTTTAAACCTAATGCGCCATTATAATGTCAAATCAAACAAAATTTCGTGGCTTTTTGGACTTCAAGCAGCAATATATTTTTGCATCTTGGTTTGCAGTTTGCTTACTGCTTATGTGATTCTCACACAGTGGCAATGGAAGAGGCATGAGGCATTCATGGGATAATCAGTTGCAAGTCCCCTTTGTTTGACCTTCAACACAGTCTCAAGAGAAGCTTGTTGATAAACAGTTTACTAAGAATAGCTTAATCTCACAATTATCTGTTTCTTTTAACATTTTTAAGATTTTTCATGTTGTCTTGTAATGATTAAAGTTTTCTTTTTAATTTGAATTTGATGACAACATTACATGTTCAAAGACTATTAAAAGCACTTGAGAGCATTTGAGATTAGTCCATATAGCTTGACATTAGCTTGAACTTTTCAGACAATTCATATTAGTTGTCTTTAAACAAAGCAGTGCCAGAATAATGCAAGCGGTCATACCACCTGGTGAGTTGGAAACTGGTTGGGTCAGTTGAGATCATGAATCTTAAAGCATTAAGAAGCAGTTGAGACCTTGAACTGGACTATTTGGACCAGCTGGGACCAGTTAAGATCAGTTGGACCAGTTCAGACTAACTGGACTATTTGGACCAGTAGCAACCAGTTAAGACCAGTCAGTGGACCTGTTCAAGTTTCCATATTAAAAAATTCGTAATTGGGACCAGTTGGAACCAATTGGAAATAAATGGGCCACATTCACACCGAATACGGCGCCACGTCAATGACACTATCCATCTCTTTAAAATCAGAATATTAATGATTTAGCTCATTTGTATCTCATAGTTTGCCCTTCGACATCCAATGCAAAGGGTCGTAGATTTAAAGAGGTTCCTTTGTCCATCATTCCCCTTTCGATCCCACATATCCCTACCTGTCCCAGTGATTCATGACTTATAAATGTTCGCAAATAAGAAGAAATAAAATTACAGACCCTCAGTAAAAGGTATTACACAGTCTTTACCATTCTGGATTGCAATGAATAACACGCCATTCTCCTCCAGTAAATCAATCAAATACCCGATGCTGCTCCCATCATTGCCTGTATAGTAAAGCGAGTGTACAACACTGATAAAGTGGAATTTCTCTGTGTCGCCAGTACTACTTTCCCGTCTTTTTTGGTACTGTTGAAAAGTCTCCTGGTACCAGGAAGTGGTAACTCGATCGGATAAATCTCCCGAAAGAAGAGACTTGTAAACTTCTACTGCTTCCAACGATGGTTCGACGACAGTATTGTCAATACGTGAAACACGAGTCAGCATTCGACCCATATGGATGCAGTCTAATTTTCCTACGGGTGAATTAAAATCACTGAAGAATAATGTAAGTCAATGGAAAGCTAATCTCAGATAAATTGTTCAGATTTATGATGGAGTGCTGTTTAAGTGACATATAGAAAAGTCAAACCTGTTTAAAACTTTAATGCTGGTAAATTATGGTCTGAAGATTCATTTTAGTAGGTATGGTAGAATGCGAGTTAAATCATGCTTAAAGCCGCGGTCACACTACAGCGAATTCGGATCGGATTCCGATCCGTTTTTTGTGAGTTTTTATTCAAATCTTCTCCATTTCGGGTCGAAAAGAACCCAAAATTTGCCAACCTGTGTAATTATATGATATTTTATCGCAGGACTACGAAAATTTAATTTATACGAATTATTTCGTGACGTCACATCGACAGACAGCTTTTATCGCGTGTCCGATAAAAGCTGTTTGTCGGTGTGACGTCACGAAAAATTTAGTTAACATTTTATTTTCATAGACCTCTGATGCAAATCATATATTTACACTGGTTGGCAAATTTTGGGTTCTTTCTGACCAGAGATGGAGAAGATTTTAATAAAAAATCATAAAAATCGGATCGGAATCCGATCCGAATTCGTTGTAGTGTGACCCCGGCTTAAGGCATCGTATCACTACTCTTTACCAAATCAACTTTTTGATGTTATGTTGGACATGAAACATACGACTTTACAAATGGAAGTACCGAAAGAATGCGAATTCTTAAAAAAAAGGTAATGGAAAACCAATTGGCAGGAATAAAAACATGCTCGAATATCTATTCGAATATTATCGTATTCAATCGTGGTGTTCAATACCACAAAAGATATTTCTATGCCACATAATATACCGGGAAAACGCATCATAGGTATAATCCTACCTTGTCCACTTCCAATCCCTAGTGCCTTTAACGATTCCTGCTTCGGCAGAACGTCTACAACCATCTTTTGGAAGGCTTCATCACCGATGTCATATTCAAGAGGACATTCGTAAAAGCTGTCTCTCATGCTTCTGTATGATTTCCAGTAATGTGATGGGAAGTTTTGGAGGTACCTCAAAGACATGGTTTGTACTATCGTACAGTATGATGGCGTGCTCACTGTAAATTAGTTCTAAAGAAAGATGAAAATACAATAGAGCAAACATTAACCGAAAAGGCTGCCATGGAGGTCCTCTACTATAAAGTCGTAATGAGCTTCTCAGCTCCCTAAGGCAAACAGTAGCCTAGAGTACTATAAGTCGTTGAGGGTCATTAAGGTAACCTGTTTGAAAGAAAAGTACTCCCGGACATCGAGAAAAAACACGAAACAGGAGAGGTGGAGGGACAAAACCGAGGAAAAAAAGAAGAAAAATAAAAGGAAAGGAAAAGAAACGTAAAGGAAAAATAAGGAAGTAATACGACGAAAGAATTATAGGAAATATTGACAAAGAGAGGGGAGTGGAGGGGAAATAGAGAAGTACATAATCAAGATAAAGAGGGCCAGGGAAGAATCAATGTGAAAATTAATGAAGCAGGTGAAGCTAGGGAAGGTGTAAAAAAGGTAGGAGAAGAGGAGCGAGACTTAGAGGGAAGGACCGAACGAGAAAATGGAGCCAAGCCGACTTTGCATGGGGTGATGGAGAAAAGGACGAAGGCAAAAAGAATCTTTGCAGTCACGGTGGCGTGTTCATGTGAGTGGTGAGTGTTTTTGTGACGTTTAGCATGTAAACACCATACTTGATATGTTAAAATTAGTATACAGATGAATCATATTAAGATGAGTTCAGAGGTCATGTGAGGTCACAAGAGGCAGAAACCATGGATACTTTTCCTACTTTGCATGTGTGTGCGTTATGTCAAACATGAGGTCTATTGGTTTTGGCAGTTCCTGTCAAAATGAAGATCATTTAGAGGTCATCAATAGCCATTTAGGATCACATTCACCAGATTTCGCAATATGTTTGGACGCAAAATAAATTCCCAAAGAATTTGGATGTTTTGGGTTACCAAAAGTATGACATGTTTGTATTATCAATATCAAATCAATGCAGTCAACTTTCGATTAGACACTTTACTACCCATGTGAGACAGTGTATGTGAGATAGTGTATGTAAAATGCATTTAGTTTTCCCACAGATTGTCACAAACTCCTCTTGTGAGTCTTTCCTGGAAGAAATGTAGCAGACATTGAAGTGCACTGAAAAGCTGCTGATCTCTCTCTCTCTTTCTTTCTCTCTCTCTCTCGGTTATTTTCTCCATTTCCATCTAGGATATCTTCTACCCCAAGGCAAGTATAGTATCATTATGTGTTTAGATCGGAATAATCACTTATCTATAAATAGAAAGAACACTGATCTAATTTTTGTTTAAGATCATTGTGAATGCTGTAATGTGTTGTGCTCGTTGACGAGTAAATTTGCCAGAGAAATAATTAAAATCCATCACGTTAGTTAGTTGGTTGGTTGGTTGGTTGGTTGGTTGGTTGGTTGGTTGGTTGGTTAGTTAGTTAGATGAGGTTTAACGTCCCAGTTTCCAACCAATTGGTTGAAGTCGTGACGGCCACGGCCTTTTTTCCAGTTGTGGCTCAGTGGCTTGTTTTCCCTACTCCATTGCTTATGCTGAGTACCAAACACAAAGGCAGTAGGTTCCATTTTTAAAGTCTTTGGTATGACCCGGCCAGGATTTGAACCTTAGACCTTCCGGCTGCAAGTCGGATGCTCTAACCACTTGGCCACTGCAGTCGGTCACTTTTGGGCTGAGAGAGCATGCTTTAGGTTGTAAATTTAAGGAATGGGGAAAGGGTCAAGTCTTAAGAAAGCAAAAATTTCAAATAATCAGCCAACAGGCTTTTATTACATCGAGAGGGCAGGTACGTCATGTCAGAGAAAGAGAAGCAAAGAGGCGAAGGGGAAAAGACAGTTGCAAGAAGATGTAGGAAGTGTAAGCTAGATTATGTTGCTGTTACATAAACTGCCTGGTCCATCTTCTTTCAAGGGCTTGCCTTGTCATCTTATTCATAAAGATCAAAATTTACAACATATCCATGCCGAATACGCCACCCCACCCACTCAGTAATAATTTTAAGAAGTTGTTGTCCCTTCTTGGTCGCCTTATAGGATCTTATATCAGTCTAATCTGAAACAGCAAAGTTGATCGTTGTCATGTTGAAATGAGTTAAGAGTCCATCCTTTTACTCTTCATTCTATACTTGATTACTTGCAGACTGGCAAGTAGCCTGCTGTAAGCAGGCTATTGTTGAGTTTTATCAGCTACAAGTACATTATACTTAATATTTACTTACCCTAAATGTTCATGTACAGTATACAGACGAAGTTTAATACAATACAATAGCCTGCCAACTTTCTAGCCAATCTCATTTCCGAGACAAAAATAACTTCATGATAATTAATGCACACGTCATCAGCGTTGGTACGGGGTGGAGTCAACATGAGCGACCGGTTGCTTTGCTGCAGCCCACAGCAGACAACTCTTCACTTGTATACACGTTATGCAGTGCAGTACAGTACGGCTATTACTGTATAGTTACTGGCTTAGCTGCTACCGTGTACATGTATACATATACAGCTAGCAAGGAACGTTGTCGTCTTGTCCATGCGAGGGCCTATGTACAGGCCAGTTTGCACAAACCGGCAAGGTCTGGGACAACATCCTACACCTAACGTTAGGGTTGACTTTTCACTGAAAAGGATTAGCTCGATTTTTAGCCCATACATGACAATTACGTACCTTTTTAAGATGTCACCGTATCTTCAGAAGTGTTCGTATATGTGCATCGTCGCAGGCTGTTGTAAACATGAATAGTCAGTAGCCGTGAACACCATGTGACCTTCTTATGAATAATAATTCATCCCGCATTTTGGGGATTCGTGTAAATGAAAACTGGACGAAGGTTTGCAGACCCTGTATAGAATGTATACAGGGGTGTATTATGATTTCTGAGAGAGCGCCATCTTATGGAAGGCTGCTACAGAGTCTGCTCCGCAGGCTAACTGGCAAGAGGATCCTTCCTATTCTTATGACAGTTGCTTACTTTTGTAGCATTCCTGAACGGACCCAAATTTGTCCTTGCCAACGGGTCTATGTCTGTCCTTCTATTTATTTTCCTGGGGTTTTGCTGTTTGTTTAATGTAGGGTAAGAAAGCCCGATAAGTCTGTCTTCTCTGGTTAACATTTTGCTCAGACGTTACTCATACCTTGTACAAAGGAACCGCTATTCAAATTAACAGATTAAATTCAGTTCTTTAACTAGAACCATCACCGCCTTGACATTTTATATCGTTATCATTTAGTGAATATGCTTACCCCTCTTAAATTGGGTGGACTGGGTGATTCCTCAATCACCCAGTCCACCCAATTTAAGCTAACCTTGGCACGTTTTTTAAGTATCGGCCGTAAGGAAGAACAAATATGGTTTTCTTTCTATGTTATGCACAACAACTCGTTGTATAGACTACCTCCTTCAGTTAAGATTTAGATGGTGGCTTCACTAATGTATGCAAAAATCACAAATTTAGCCCCTAAAAAGTATCTCATTGAGGCTTGTTTCCTGTGCTTCAGCCCCCGTTTGCTCTAAATAAATATTGATGCTTGTTGATAGTGTTTCTTCTATAGACCTTATGCATATGATGTCACAAAGGAGAAAGTGCTCCCTCGTTTGGAGGAAAATGGAGGAGAAGCGCGTATCATTGTTACACCAATAAATTCAGACAGTTGATTTGTCAACCAATCGAATACGCGGGTAAGTCTACTACACGCCAGTGTGGCGAAATCCACGCCGTTCGTGCATGTGTGCCTCATTGTTTTCAGCCAAAATAACGTGATGTCAATGCATGAGGTGTGTACTTTGGTGCGTGCGCAAATGTTGATGAAATCGTTCCTGTCCTAGAAATATAGTGAAGTATACGTTCTGCTAAATGAATATAGTTCTATAACTAGTTTGAAAGTTTTAGTATTTATTCAACTGAAAAGAATAAGTTCATCAGGTACTTGCAAAGCGAAACCCTTATAGTCTAAGAAAACTAAGGTTTAACCTAGTTTTATATATATATATATATATAGTTTCTCTTCACAATGTCTTACTTTGAAGTGCCAGAAGTAACATACTTAAAGTCTGAAGAAATCCGATTTGCAGAAATATGTCCAATATGTATAAATTAAAAATGGCAATTAATTTGATAGCTTTTTCATATCTGAGAATACTATTTGTGGTTTCCCCTGTAACTCAGTCAGCCCCACACACTCTCAAGAGTAAAAGTTACTGCACAGCAGTGTGAAAGAGCAATGAGTATATAATTCTACTTAAAAGCATGGTCTGGTAACCAAATTTAATGCTTTCAAAAAAAGCAGAAAAATTTTCTGTGTTAGGCAGTGAAAACACCATCTCAATAGCATCTTGCATTCGGAAGATACAAATTTTTGAAGAAATACTACATTTTCAGTTTCCCTAGTGCATGATGGGAAATCTGTGATGTCATCTGGGCAAATGGATTTGATGTAGCTTTTGTATTTCTTTATAATGTTGATATCACTATATTGAATATTCCATAACTTAATTTGCTGTACCATAAATATGGAACAGTTTTTCACTATATCTACACGGAAAAACATCTAAACATTCCAATGGTATCAAATTTCAAGGACAAACAAGGTAGCCAATTATGAAGAATAACAAAAGGAATCTGAGGCAATTTGCCCACTTTGGATCACATTTTGTGACCTTGAGGAAACTTGGAGGTATTTCTTATTAAAAGTAACCAATCTTTAGGAAGAGATATCTTGAGTTAGGAATGGAGTTTTGATATGGGGTTTAGATGACATGTAATGAAAAATTTTTATCTGTCATATAAGACCCCTACAAAATGCCACCAGACAATGTCTTTAATGTAACTATTTTCGGAGATGAAACCCAGTTAAAATATTGCTGAAATTATTGTCGCCTAGACAAACAGGAATCGACTTTGAATACCATCCATCCACGAAAGATATGAAGTTTTCTCCAACTTATCATTATCAAACAGTCAACAGAATTCAAACATTCTGCAGTTGTACGACGGGAAACCCTTTTTGAAATCGAATTGATCTCTAAGCTTCTGTCATTTACACTAAAGGTTAACGATTATTCCTAAGGAATCAACACAGCGAGGAAAGATAAAGCCATTCGATGTAGTGTATTGTGCAATATCTTAAAGGCCAGGCAGAGTAAGTGGTCATTTCGAGACCGTGTCATTTCGGGCCCTTTTGATAATATGATAGGTGTCCACATGATCTATAGTCATTCTGGCGTAACGCAAATCGACTGATGGTCAAGCAAGTTACATTATGATAAGCTAGAGTTTAGGTTCTTAAGAGCAGGCCGTAAGCATCTTCTAGCCTGCACTGTGTATTACAACAGCCACTAAAGATAAGAGGAACCAAAAATTCATTAACAGTAGTCATTAACAATAGTCTAGTACTTACGACAAGGATATCGGTTCTGATTATCACATGCAAGCTATAGTATAGCATGAACTCCGGTAAAAGTGCCACCCTTGATTCCAAATACTCTAGACTTCATGATTTAGACCATGATCTAACCATGGAAAAGATAAGGCGTACCACTTAACAGAGTAAACAATGTTTGAAGGAAAGTTTTATAGGCAACTTTTTAATGCAAATCGGTAAATTTGGTTCTGTTTCCTGGATATAGAATAATTAATGATACATCTGTAGCAATTGCTTTTCCTCTGTTAAAAGCTTACTACTCACCACACACCCCTGTCAGTGAGCTTACACATAACTTTACCACTCGAATTTCCTTTGATGCCGTGTTTCCAGTACTCAACTAAAGGTAGTAGGCCCCCTTATTACCCTTTGCAATACCTTAGAACTAGCCACATTTTTCCCTTATGTCCCTATAGATAGACTTTTCCGACTATTTTCGCATTTTATTCGGGACTTTGTACAGGGTTGAGAATATTTCGTGAGTGAGAGACACTGGAGAGGGCCGTCGCCGGGGGGTGTGGTGGGGGACAAGGGGACAATTGTTCCCTTAAGTATTCAAACCGTCAGTGGAAATTGGCTTGTTTGAACAAAACATACTGAAATGGAAATTGCACTGTCTAATTTTAAGGCAGAGTCTGGGAAATCACATGTAAGGTTCCTTTTCTCCCAGATTCCCCCCTAGCAGGTTCCCACACCCCAACCGTGGACGTGTTCTTGTGGGTTACTCTCAATGAGAAATGATCGCTCTTTTTCCTGCATGGTACTGGAATGTATACCCGTGACATACATACGCAGGCTAAAAATCTCTAGTATTTTTTCTCATGCCTTTCCACAGCATGATTTGATAAAAAGGCCTTTCATTACGGTAACTTTAATTTCACGCTAAACTCAGTGAGCTTTAACGTAACTTTCAATTTGAATCAAATCTACCCTCTTTCTTCGCCAACCGATGTTGGCTCCGCCAGTTCGCATCGGGTTTCAGAAGCAGGGGTGTCATGCCAAGTAGAATTGCGAATCGTGAAATCAGTTCAAAGGTTTAACAAAGGCAACACTACGTTGGATGTGGGGTCTGGGGAACCTCAGAACAAGAAAAGTTTCTCAAAGAAAAGAGGTGACACCCAACATGCTCTCCAACTACACCCGGAAGCCCTGAGGTATTAACAACATTAAAACCATTATAATGAAGCATTTGGCTATCTTAATACTCATCGAATGTGCACTGTAAACAGATAAGAAGAATCCCATTTTGACCTTTTTAATAGCCTCAATCAGAATTACAGGTCATTTTGAAGGAGGTTTGGATTGTGGGCGGTTACTATGATGATACTGTAGCAGAATTTGGATGAATATGAAAGATGTTCTACAGGAAGTAATTACGAACTAATACTTAAAACGGAGAAAAACGAAGAAAACCGCATTTTATTGCATCCTATTGTTTTACTTATATTTTGAATGCAATATTATCCATTACATTAAAGACTCTCCTTCTTTCCCCAGCCAGGCTATTCTCTCTTTTTGTTTCATTTTTGTCCATGGTCTGGGACAAGGGACCCTTCAAGTTTTCCTTTACTTAGAAAAAAATAAGATAGTTTCGAAAATACAGGTTAAAGCATAAATTTCTAAGGACGATGAAAGGCTGAGGCTGATGGTGTATAACACTTTTCAAAATGAGTGAAATGTCATGGTAACTGTTACCTGCTTACAGAGACATGGCCACGGGCTTCCACAGTAAAAGATGTCAGAGAAGCAATTTTATTGGAGCCTGCACATTCGTAAGGTTTGTCCAGCGAAGCGTTTAACTGTGAGTGCCGAACGCGAGAAGGCGGAGGGTGGAGATCCTTCCGAGGATTCTTTTTTAAATTTGCTAGCTTTTGAGGCCATATCTGGACCATTTTCTAGATTAAAACCCGCGTCCCCAGGTAAAATTTGAAATGCTAACAGAGTATTTTTCTTATCGTGTTGCAAATTTCAGGTACAGTAGTGACTTTCGGTCATTTGTATGTGGATGGTGGAAGGTGGTGTGGAAAGTGAACAGCAGGAAGGGCTGTAAGGGTTTTGAAATAGCAATTTACTCAAGCACTGGACCTACAGGAAGTAATAACGAGACAATTCCACCGACAAAGGTTCTACTACGGAGTTCGGACAGCAGTATTAACGATACACCTACTTCCATTGCTCACGCGAAGCATGCCGAAAAATTTATAGACCACCACCTTATAACTTAGATATACCTTTGGAACTCTTTGCGTGAGAGCGTCTTTATTTCGAATGTGCCTCATTTCTGCAACCGTTTCGTGCTCCTAATGGTGACTTGTACCGAACGCTTGTGAAGAGGGCGCATTTGGAATAAAAATTTGCTGACAAAACAATAACTGTGTCGACAACCCGACAAACATCAGTTCTGGAAGCAAAAGGGGGTGGGCTAGAAGTGAGGTGTCTGGCTACATATTGGTTAAATTAAAGTCTATAGATTGACCTGTATGGACTACGACAGTTGGAATTCACTGGCTTTAAACCCACCTTCAGTTTCAGCTCCTACATATCATCACTAATCCCTCTGCTAAACCCCTGTGTGCAAACCGTTCTATCATCCAATTATCCTCCACCCACTCACTCACATGCTCACTGCAGTCAAATCGACGAGTAATATAAATTGACGTAAGTAATCCTGCGGTGGTGAGGGGGAGCTCAGGCAGGTCAATTGAAATGAACTGACGAAATCTTTGACCATATGCCCTTTGACAGAAACGTATATAGACCAAATATTATTTTCTTTCCTCTTATTTGCCTTTTCTTATTTGAACTGTGCATTCCTAAATAGTGATATTTCAGAATAAAGAATAAGTAGGCTACGGTACCGGGGTACAACTTTTGCAGCGTGGTAACTTGCCACTCACGGCAATCTTAGAGGTTCTTTTGGCAAAAAAATATTCTTGTTACGCTATACGAGCCAACAGATAGTGACGCTCCTCCCAGATAAAGTCACGCCAAACCACCTGTTCCTGAAGCTATGATACACTTTTCAAAAAAAGATATGTGCCAATTAATCTGGCATTATTTCATTTGTTACCCACTCTGTCAGACCTGGACTGAGCTTATATAAGGGTCCGTTAAATTGTTATAGTTATGATCATCTATTGAGTGCGCATTCAATGTCATTTACAGATAGCGAACAAAAATGTTCAAGTTTATGTTCACTTATTTGTAAATATTCTGATAGCTTCCGGGGCTACGCCCCTTTTATTCCATTCGGTGCTGCTGTGAACCAGGGGCCTTTCTACGGACCCTAGTAGAGACCACACATTCAGATGAAACGCTAACCATTTCAAAATGAGGCCTAAAGGCAAAATCAAGGATACGCGACTGGCTGTGGTCCGTGAGATCTTCCCGATGAAACATGTTGGCCACCAGCGGAAACTAGAAATTTGAATTTGCATGGCAAATCCGACGTAGTCTCTCCGAAAGAGAGGTGTGGGAGTTGTTTTTCAATCGGGAGAAAGGAGATGGAACATATGGCATATTGATTAATCGCCAGAGACATTTTAATTTTTACAAGCAAGCTCATGACAACATGAACTTATAGAGTTGTTTTACGTAAACTATCCTGAAAGTGCAGGTATAAGCATGATAAAACAGTGGGTACCGAGGACTAAAAGATTATTATTAAAGATATTATTATTCAAGTGAATTGAATTTACTTTTATCAGTTGCTTCGCGGACCAGACGGATGACTTAGTAGTCTCGCGGGTCGGAAACCCACATGCTGGAGGTTCCTCACCCTTGCTGTAGAGCCACCGTACATCATACCCTAATGATCTAAGTGTAAGTGCACAGTAGGACTACTTACACATACCGCTGTGTTGTTTTAACGATGGACGTGAATTCATTCATTTTACATTGGCAGCGGCAGGAAGGTCCCCAATTTTCCCTCCAAAACTCAAAGTCGTACCTTTTGGCAATTTAATAGACGTCGACATGCCGATTTATTATCTCAAAATTAAGCATATAGCCTAGTAAGCTTCAAGTTTCCTGACGAAAATCGCCCGCGTCTAAATACCTCGTTGCTAAATCAACAGGCTTTCTTCTGCCAGCTTCCCGGCCGGATCCCCCGCCTGCTCCTGCTGGAATAAGCGCTACTCGACTCGCCTTCTGCAACTCCAGCTGTCCAGTGACACTGATAGCTGGTAATACCTTTCTAAAAGTGCTGAAAAAAATCTCGTCAGTATTCGGACGTGACAGAGAATCACTTCTTAACGATTGGTCATCATTCAAAATTCCCACTTGAGATTGGGTCAATTTGAAAATATTCAGACTATCCCGCATGTGCGGAACTGTAAATCGAATATTTTTTTCAACATATCAGAGTCTCGTCTATGCATTATTTTGATATGGTTTAAATAAATAAATAAATGGTTATTTGTTCTTATAGATTCCCACCGTTCGTACCTTTCAAGAAGTCATTTGAGCATCAAAATCCTTCAGTTTAAGTCGAGGGGCGACAATGAGAATACGCAAAACTTTGAGAGTTGAAAAATGAAGGATTATGGTCAAGCAAAATTCAAAGCGAACACCTGAGTTACAACGTACGGATCTACTTTCGAGACGCGTGCATGTTAGGGGCACTGAACACCATTAGTCTTGCGTATAAAGCCGCAGTAGCGACTAACCATATCCAAAATACGGATACCGCTCTCAAAACCATCATAGCCATAGCCAAGCCATAGCCACCACAGATAACTCATGGTCTACGCAAGTCAATACCCTGCGTCAAGACCTTTGATTGGTCTATAAGCAAGTCATGAACAAACGTGAGTTTGTCTGATGTGTCTAGTTAATTATACATGTCAATGGTGCGTTACATAGTGCGTACTATAAAGATAGACCTATAAAAATACAAGTACGCCACTACATCTTTCGACGACATTTTTATAATTCAGTTGGCCAGTGCATGCGGGCCCATATCACGGGTCTCTTCTCCCAACAAGCCATGTTCAACATCTAATTGTGATAATTTTTGTGAAATATATGATCAGTGGAAAAACTTTGCAGAAATTTTCAGATTTATTTGCTCTGTTGCTGTAAATTTCCAAAATATTTGCGAGTTTTATTCTGTTTGCACCTGAACATTTAGAGGCTGCGTAATCTTGGTGAATAATCATCAATGGCGACGAGACAAATACAATGTTCTTCCGCTCTGAATTCATCCGCTTCATAGAGTTTCCGTAGGATAAGGTTTACTTTCTTTTGCGCAATGTAAAACAATGTCTACTTGGGTGTAGTTCGCCTTCCCAAATGATGGAAATACGATTCTGTACACGTAGCCTGAGAGGCTACGTAATAATTAAGACCCCCATGTACGTTTTTGTCGTAGGACTTTAAATAATATCATCTTCACTATACAGCGCATATTGTTAAAGACGTAGATACCGTACGGGTGTGGAGTTGAGACTCCAGAGGACAAGGTAAAGGTGACGACGGATTAATTGCATAAAAGTGATTCAATCTTAAATTGTGCCGGTCTCGGGAAATTTAGAGCCGAGTCACGAGTCCCGACTGTACGAGACCGAGTCCGAGTCCTTGCCTAAGTTCCGAGTCCGAGTCACGAGTCGAGTCCTTAAAATCGTGACTCGAGAACGGTCTCGAGTACTACAGCACTGCAAAGCATAAACTTAGCCTATATGGGAATTACTTCCAAATGGGGAATGGTAATGTGGCCTTTTGCCAGAAATGTTAATGTCTGTCTGCCCGTCAATGGCACTGCATTATTCTGTCCTAAAAATAAAAAAATTTCTGTCCTGACCCTATGTCTCCCACGCCTGTCAATCAAGCGAAAGAAGGCTGACACCCCTTCCCCCGGCTAAATTAAATTAACCAGAATGTGCAAGCTTAGCACGCGCTGCTGCTCCCGTCGAAGGTTTTGACATGGGGCAAAAACTGAGAGGAGAACTTGAAATTATTGTAAGATATGTATTGTCTATCTGAGTTGGTTCATAATTTTAATTTATAAAACTACTTACCTCAGCAATTAATTTCAAACAAGGATAAACGCTTACATCAAACTGACTAATACACACATTCATGAAATGTGAAACAGAACCTTCTCACGGAGTGTCCTGTGTGAAGACCGTATACTGCATATATAACGAGCAACCACATGAAAGAGTCATACGTCGGCAATACACGGTTAGTGTACCTATCAGTCTCTACAAAAAAGCTTCCCAAATGTACGGGCAGGACCCAGTTCAATTCGGTCTAGCAATGAGTTACACTTTAAAACTATTCTGTGAATATTAGGGTCACGACACAAGAGCAACTCGGGTCATCGCTCTGACAACATGCCTCAATTTTACTAGGCACTACCGTGCATTTTGCTTGTCAGCTAACTATACATTGCACTTTCGGATGCTCGATCGGCAACATGGAGGCTTCTACATGATTTGGTACTATCCAACGCACATTGGCTTTTTGTAATGGAGAATGGCACAAACTTATCATGCCCCTGTGTACTATACCCAATCCATCTTTCAATGCAAGAAAATAGTCAATTGTATGTGAGTCTCCACATTCCAAATGCTCATAAACGAGGTGTTCTCTAGCTTCACCTACTCCCTGACTTGAGTTTTATTGACCTAGCAGATCGTTTTTCAATATTCCATTTTATATACCGAGTTGTTCCCAACCACAGAATTCTGTGGTGCCAACTCTCAAGGAATAAGTTTAATAGCTTTCGAACAGGTGTTAAGTTATTGTGATTTACTGCTTACTTTTCTTCTCCCATTTATAACGTTCTGAGGCTTGGATTTGACAAAATTTAGATCGAGGAAGGTGTAAATTTTCCACAGAATCTGATTTTTTTCAATAATATTATTGACAAAGGTGTTCTTTTGAAGAAACCCCTGTGTCATAATATACCCAGTACCAGTCAACCTTGAGAAGTCCGTAAAATAAAGTAGCAGCGAAGGGCACATCTCCCAATTCATTGCCAAACTTTCCCACTTCATTGCCAACTCTTACGACCGTCAGTTCTGTGGGAGCATCTTGGCATGGAGAAATATCGCACTTTAGCTAATATCAGAAAAATGAAGTGTTTGTGAATTTGTATAAATGACCAAATTTTGTGTCGCAAACCTCAAAGCCATGGATGCGATCACATTCTGACTGTTTGGGGATTTACCTGATAACGTAAAAATATGTAAGCCTAATCCATTGCTCAGGTACGTGGTCAAAGGTCAAATGAAGGTAGAGGAAGTAAGGTTTAATACTGAGTTAAAATCCACAGTAATGTACATAGAAAGAAACAAGATTAAAGCCGCGGTCACACTACAACGAATTCGGATCGGAATCCGATCCGAATTCGTTGTAGTGTGACCGCGGCTTAAAGATTGGTTAGATCTAATCAAGAACCATACATTATCTGTTAACGTTTAACAATGCTCTAGGTAAAGCTGTAATGTGACCTACATTATATATTAAAACAAGGACTTACAACACACGAATATTCTACGCTAGCGTTGTGCAGACTTTATTGCCATCAGCAACAATAAAACGTGAACATTGCACGGGCGAAGACCATGGCAACATCCCATACCACGTCCAGACCTTCTGGTCATTTTATGTAGCCTGCGTGCCTTTGTAGGATATACATTAGTCCTATGTCTTCATGTTTCCCTGTCGCAGATCTCCCAGGTTTCCTCTGGGCTCCTAAGGAGTTCTTCGGTGGATTAAAATGCTTTTGCATTTCTTCTGCACAGGTATTGCATGTCAGGCTTTACATGCGACTTTTGGAAGGAAATGAGATGTAGTTGAACAAAGTAAAGTAAGGGTAGGCACTAAAGGACGTCAGATGACAGCCGTCGGACCGCTCGTATTTTTTAGGAAACACCCGAGTCATACATGTGACTCATACGAAAGAAGTATAGGTTTTATGACTTTCCAGGGTTTGTAAGACAGTTCACTCCCAGTATAGTTTTTTAGGCTTGGTGGGTTATAAGGTGTTATATTCCGCTTGTGGGGGTAGCGGGATTTTAAAGAAATGTTTGATTCTTATGATCAAAGCCAGACTAGTTTTGCTCACATGCTCTGTTATAGCGGAGCTTCGTCAGAAGCAATCTTTTATATTTGTAGGTTTAGGATTATTCGTTATGTTTAGATATCGTTTTCGTGCTCGATTACATCGAGGAAACATCTTCTGAAACTACTTCACCAAATTTTCAGTTGTCCTGAGAACGTGATCTTAGTGGAAAATCTTTCAAGTTTTATGACTTTTTATCGAACTTATCGGGTTATTGGAACATAGTGTCGTCAATTACTATGTTCGGAACAGTGATGTAGTCGAGTCCCCACCTTCCTAGTCCTAGACCTAGTCTCTGGCATTCGAGTCCAACACCGAGTCCGAGTCACAAGCTACTAGTCCGAGTAAGAGTCCGAATCCCCATATGAAAAAGTGTACACTAAGAACAGGACTCACTTCCAAATGATGTATTTTCCACTGCCTTTTATCCAATGGTTTTGTGTGTTATTATATAGGCCACGGGTCTGAATGACAGTGCTTGTTTGTTCTTTTATTGGTCATGCTGTGTTACTGTATTTATACCGGAACATAACACTGCTTTTCTTTGCTTTCTTATTTTGTACTAGCGGAGAGGAAGGAATTGACGAATAGTTCTGTTGGGAAAATGGGGGTAGGCGAGAAAGCTGTGGCTGGAGTTAGGGTGGTTGTCATTTTGAAACGATGGATGTTTTAATGCTACCTATAAATAATTGTTGCAACTGTCAAAATTTTCTTGCGTCCAATGCGCGCACTGCTCTTTATATTTGAATCGGAATATATCCTCGTTTTTTTTTGTAGATGTCCCGGACCCAACAGTCTCTGCATCCCCAGATGTAGCCTACCTTTGGTACTCTGTACGTGAGAGCGTCTTCCTTTCGAATGTACCTAATTTCGCCAATCGCCCCCCCCCCCCCCTCTTAAGGATGACTAGTAACCAACGACGGTGAAGACGGCGCATTTGGGATATAAAATTGTGCCGCCACCCCAACAATGCATCAGTTCTGGAAGCAGAAGGGAAGCGCTAGAAGTAAGGAGTCTGGCTACATCTTGGCGAAATTTAAGTTACAAATTGGTCTGTATGGACTACGGCAGTTGGTATTTTCTAGCTTCAAACTCAACTTGAATTTCAGCTCCTACATACCATCACCAAATCCTCTGCTACATCCCCGTGTGCAAACCGTACCATATTCTAATAATCCCCCACTCAGCCACTCACTTGCTCACTGCAGTCAAAAGGACGGGTCATATGGTTTGACACATGTAATCCAGTTGTGGGGGGCTAGACAGACCAGTTGCAATGAACTTACCAAATCTCAGGTGACCATGTGCCTTTTAATTGAACCGAATATTTTCTTTCTCTTATTTGCCTTTTCTTATTTGAACTGTGCATTTCTAAATATCGATATTTTAGAATAAAGAATACGGTCTCGAGATACCATTTCGCAAAATCTTCCTATGCCAAAACTTGTCAAGAGTTGTTATCAATACCAATTAGGTGCTCATTCAAGCATTTGTCAATAGCCCTAAAGGTTGACATTTGATGGCAGTTTATCTGAGATAAAACTGAAATGTAATCTAACCTTCAATGACCAGTTTGATCCCTTTTTTCCAGTACTAATTACAGGGCAGGATTTGTTGTCTGTTGTAATGTAAACCCCACAGTGCTGGGCTATTGTTGTACTAGAGTAGTCATCAAAGCTTTTAACAATGCTGCTGCTCAATGGAGCAGCTAAGTGAAGTAATGAACCAGTGGTTGGGTACTTTAGTTGGGAACCGCAGTTTTCCCCTAAAAACTGCGGTAGCTATGACTGATTCCAGCAAAGGCAAATTTTGCCTAATGACAACTTTTTAAAGCCTGTTAACTTGCCACTCAAAGTAATGCAGGAAGCTTTTTGGCGAAACATAATCTTGTTACACTATACAGTTACAAGCCAAACCACTTTCTCCCTAGTCATACACTTTTCAAAAATTTCCGCCACTTTATCTGAGTTATTTGTTACTCGCTCTGTCAAGGTCTGGATTGGGCTCAATGGTCAAAGTGTGCTACTTGAGATGATCAATTTCATTTAAAGATAGCGTAGTCAACTGTTCAGGTTTATGCCCACTATTTTGTAAATATCCTCAGAGTTCCCGAGGCTACTCTGTTTTCATCCCATTCGGTGCTGCTCTGAACCCGTGGCCTTTCGACGGAACCCTTAACTGCTAGACACAACACATCCAGGTGGAACCCCAACCATTTCAGAATGAGACCAAGGGGCAAAATTATGGAATCACGTCTGGCTGTGGCCCGTGAGATCGTGCCGATTAAATATATGGGCCACCAGCGAAACTGGACCTCCCGTTTTACCGTAGGACTTTTAAGAATGTAATCTACACTACTATAAAGCGCATAATGAAAAGGCTTAGATAGCGTGTGGAGTTGTATAGAAACTGTAGAAGACAAGGTAAAGCAGTGTGACGACGGATTACTTGATAAAAGTGATTCCCAAATTCTGTCGGTTTCGAGCCCGGTCTAGGGTAATTTAGAGCCTTTTTTTTTTTTCTTCCATCTCGTTTATTCAAGATATATACATGCATTAACATATTACATAATTCGGATACGTATACAAAATATAAACATACAACCATACATACACAGACACAGGCATATATATATATATATATATATATATATACATACATATATATATAAATACATATATACACATATATATATACATACACAAAAAAATATATATAGCCTACGTATAAATAGCGTAAATATACATACACTTCCTTATATATACCCAAATACAGATACATTATATCAAAACAATTTAGTAATTTCCCTTTAGTTCTCCAATCTATCCAATTTTAGCAATTCGAGTGATTACGTAATTACAAAAGTTTCACCTCATTGGATTCAAATAAAATGTCAATACAAATCAAAACCTTCTGACAATACCCTTTTGTAAAAGTACCTAAGCAACAAACAGGTGCTGTTTACCAACCAAAATAAAACGATTGCTTCAGTAAAAGCTAGAAAAAGCAATTGGTTAAGAGAAAAGGCCCAAGCAGTGAGCAAAACAACCTTTCAGTTCATTAAATTTCCTTAACTTACTCATCGGAACACAGGGCTTGGAGTTTATGTGTGTTTCAACCTTCAGAATAAATTTTCATTTTATAAAAGAATTCAAAAACACTTTGGCAGAGTCTGATTTAACTTACAATTATAAATATAATACTTACAGTGAAGAATGAAAAATTCATAGGGTGATCTAAGACGAGATTATAACCAAAGAAAAAGTCTTTTTTAGTTAATATGAATTGCCTCCCGAAAAAAAGTTGTTCACAGTCTAAGAGAAAGCTAGCAGTGACGTGACAATCCCAAAATAAATGCTCTATAGTCTCAGATGCTATTTTACAAAACGTACAAATAGGACTCTCACATTTTTTCATTAAATGAAGGTACCTATTGGTGGCAAGCAATCTATGCAGAAATTTAAATTGAAAATATTGGACTTTGGTCTCACGAAGGCTATGAAAGGGGATTCTGAAAAATGGCATTCCAGTCATCATCGTTAAGGTCAAAAAGTAAGTTCCATTTAACAATTACACGTGGAGGTATAGATATACGACGAATTAGATGAGCATAAATTTGCCTTGAGAGTTTAGGGATTTTTGAAATTGTATTTATAAAGGGATCCGATGGTGGGAGATCAATCCCACCCTGAAATGGACTTTTCCATGTGGATGGAATCGCCAAAAGCATTCCAAAAAACTTCGTGAAAGGGAATCTTGTCACGTTAAACTTGTCACAGAACTCTCTGTAAGAAATTGGAGAACCATTGTCTCTAAACAAATCTTTCACATATAGCAACCCTGCCTCATGTAACTTACTGAAATAGAAAATTGAGTTAATTCCAGATTATTTGATTTCCATAATTACTACATGGTGTAACAAATGAAGCCATTGACCAAGCTTCGCATACTTCACGAATAAATACATTGTCTATTTTAGTTACATCACATGGCCTAAAGTTACATTGAAACTTCCAAAAGGAGCAAGGTGAGCATTAAAGTTTCCAGTAGCCTGTTTTAGAATTATCTATAAAACGCTTAATCCAAGAAGTTTTTAAAGCCACTTTCAACATGAATAACTTTAATACCTCCATGATCGATAGGATTTATCATTGTATTTCGCTTAACCTTATCAGGTGCACCTCCCCAAATGAAATCAAAAATAACGCCTTGAACCTCCTGGATAAATTTTTTAGGTGGGTTTGGGAGGACTTGAAAAAGATACACCAACTGACTTATAGCAAATGTCTTAACAATAACATTACGCCCTATAGGGGTCAAGTCCCTTGTAGACCACAATCTTAATTGTTTTTTAAGTCGAGAAAGTTTCTGCAAGTAATTAAGTCTGAAAAGATCATTACCATTGTGAGTAAACCTAATGCCTAAAAATGCAATGGGGCCAGAGTTGAGGACAATATTGAACTCTCCAAGAAAACTTGGTGGAGAAGTGACAAAAGTGCCTAAAGGAAAGATCTGAGTTTTTTGAAAATTCACCTATAATCCAGAGGACAGCTTAAATTTATTGAGAGTGTTGAACAGTTCAGAAACAGAATCTTTACTACCATCAAGAAGAATAACCGTATCGTCGGCATATTGTAACACTTTAGTTTCATTACCAAAAATACTTAAGCCAGTAATATTATCATTATGGATAATAGCTCTAGAAAGGATATCGGCACAAATAATGAACAGATACGGGCTTAAGGGGCACCCTTGCCTCACACCTCTTTTAATATTAAAGAAACCAGAAGAGTAACCATTATTACACACACATGCTGTACTGTTACTATAAAAAGTAGAAACCCAACGACGAAAGCTATCGCCGAAATGAAAATAAGCCAACGATCTATCAATAAAATCCCAATTCACAATTAATTAGAGCCTAGTCATGAGTCCGGATCGTACGAGACCGAGTTCGAGTCCGCGTCCTCGAGTTCCAAGTCGGAGTCCTAAAAATCGTGACTCGAATCTGAGACCAGCCTCGAGTACTAAAGCACTGGTTCGGAAATTGAGAGCGATTGCTAAGTAAGCATTTAATATGCACCGTTTCAATATAGGCTATACTGAGATTTTTTTTTTTTTTGAACAGGGGTGCCAATCCATCTTTTATTTCCGTGGTTTGATATATTGCCTGTCTCTTCAACTTGAGGGTCGGGGTCGGGGTGACAGTTCTATTCCATTGCAAATGTGACATTAGGAATGGGGCCCGGTTAATTGATGATATCATTTTGCAAACGGCAATTCTACATTCCTCCATACCGAGGCCAGACGTGCACAATTAATTTCTCCAAGTTTACTCGCTCTCCTCGATTGTCTGTGATTTTTGCTTACCCTTAAGTTACCATAATCCTGTGTGCTGCACTGCTACAGGTAGAAGCAGCAACTAAAACACGGCCTATTATTTACATTACCACTGAGCATCAGTTTTACATAGAGTCTATGGTACTAGGAGCTGGAAGACGTATCTACCACAAAATTCCTCATCTTCTAATGGGTATTAGTTTGACGCTACTACACTGCACAGTTTCAAGAATACAATATCTAGGGGTGGGGAGGGCGAAATGAAATGTGTGATCAGTCACAGAGGCATAGTGGAGGGTTTTTGATACTACTTCCTAAGCGGAATGCCCCCGTCAGCTGGATCCTATAGGTACCGAATTAACAAACTTTTCGCAGAAAATGGCTCCCAGATTGCAGGAATTGGCTTTTAATTTTCAGACCTCGCATGTACATCTGACATTCTTCAGGGCCGTCGAAACAGGAGAGGGACGAGGTGGGGGCTGGGGGAAATGGCTCTATTATTTTTTGTCTGAAGGGTTCTTCTTGCCAAGAAACTTTCAAAGTTAACTTAAATTGCCAAAAACTCTGGAGTCGAATGCTTCATGCCTCCATCCCTGCCCCAGTCTTAGAAACCCTCCTACTGTCGACCTTCATTCTTTATTGAGATCGTATGCCGTTAAAATTTAGTATACTATCAAAAGAAAGCTATGTTAATGGTTTCTTTACAGGCACAATCCTGGTGGACAAAATTTTCCTATAAAAGACTAAATTAGTTACACCATTCGAGTGAAACATTCCTCTGTTCTGAAAGGCAGCCTATTCAGCAGTATGGATGGTGAACATTAAAAAAATTCGATACCCTAAGGCAGGGGTGAGGAACCTTTTCCCTCTCACGGTTCTTTTCGATAGTAATAATTCGCTTGCAGGCTTACGGCGCCACTGATAGGCGGGCGCAACAATTAAGCTGTGCCCATAGGGTGCAAGCCAAGGAGCCCAATGCAGGCCCTGGTGGGGTCTAGTGGAGAAAGATTAGGAAACGAACTGGGGGGAAGCCCTACCAGCTCTTGAGTTTGACACCATGAAATTTCTTCTTTTTTTTTCTTCTTTTAACGTTGCAACATTTATCCGTTTCTTAACTTTTAAGTAACTCTTCGGAGGGACAGGAGTTCTGACCCCCGGAATCTACCGGAACAATATATTTCCCACTTAGTTTCACACTGGGCGGTAAAGAGTAATCCTACAGTAGCCTGCCTCACAAGCACAGCTTCTCACACCAGCAGTACAAGGATTGTGCACCTGGCCTATGTCTAACGAAACGATAGGCATGTAACATTTGGCATGCAACCGTTTTAACTATCATATACTGGTAGTGTTGTCGATCTCGCAGCTAATTAACTTGAAATACGGTTATAAATTATAAATTGTCTCATAGGACGCATGAGGTCCACGGGCAGGAGGTTCCACATCCCTAATTTATCAGAAGATAAAGGACACCATCCTTACAATGGTTTCCCAAGAAAATCATATAATAAATCAGACCTTGAAGGACAGTTGTTTTACGACGCTAAGCGACCACGGATGGGGGAGAAGCCTATGTGGCCAGGTGGCTAATCGACTCAACAATTTAGGTCAAATTTGGATTTTTTCGAAAGGCCAGTTCAGATAGGAAAACCGCAGATTGCTCTTGGATGAAAAAACTACCTTACTTTGACCCGACAGGAGATTGAACCCCGAACCTCCCGGTTTTTTAAGCTTCATCGATTCAAACGTCACCGCCTTTATCCACTCGTCCACACACACACACACACACACATACACTCGACACTGTTATTACATAGGTTCCTTCCGTCTTCGGCAAGGAATACAATATACAACTGAAATGCCATCTTCGTAAGGACTGCTTTATTTGCTAAACATTCACGAATTTCCACAATATCTTTTCTTTTAGCCCGCTTCAGATACCGATCAAATTACTGCAATTTGCGGCAACAAATATTATTGGATGAATCAAGGGGTTTATCTGGTTTTCTTCATAACTGCCTTTTCTCTCTTTGTATCTGAGGCAACAATTCTGTTATTACGAGGCGCTAACCAGTTCCGAGGGAAACTCAGATCTTGCTATGCAGTTTCGCGTCGAGTTATGCCAATGCTCCAAGAAAGGTCGTGAACCTTCGAGAAAGTTCGGGAATCTTCTTTTACTACTGTGCTCCTACATTCGAGACGATTCTAGAACTATGCTTCTACATCATATTCCTTCCAGAAGACCTAGAATTCCTGAATCTAGCAATGATCATCTCTAAAACGTCCTTTTCCAACTATTACTTCTGCAATAATAAGCTTCATGAAAAGATGCAATCTGCCTATAAAAGGTACCATAGCACTGAAACTATTTTATTAAGGGTCCATTCTGATATCCTTCTAGCTATTGATCGGAAAAATGGTGTCATACTTGTACTATTAGATCTTAGTGCAGCCTTTGATACCATCGGTCTAGGGTTCAAATCCTGGCCGGGTCATACCAAAGACTTTAAAAATGGAACCTACTGCCTTTGTGCTTGGTGCTCAGCATAAACAATTGAGAAGGGAAAACAAGCTAGTGAGCCACAACTGGAAAAAGGCCGTGGTCGTCTCAACTTGAACCAATTGGTTGGAAACTGGGACGTTAAACCAACTAACCATCCATCATACTATTCTCATTCAACGTCTGAATAGCTTTGGAATTAATGGTGCTGCCCTCTATTGGTTTCGTTCGTATATGGTATCCAGATAACAACGTGTTATTATACGGAATGAATTGTCAAAAATCTCCATGCTTCCGTTTGCTGTTCCACAAGGGTCGGTTCTCGGACCCATTTGGTTTAGTTTGTTAATGTTCCAACATCTCAATTATGCAAGAAATATTGGTTGTTTTATTTGATAGTACCCTTACCATGGATCGACATATTAATACCGTCGGTAGTACCCTTCCTACTTTAACTTAATGAATATTAGGGCTATTCGTAATCTACTTACCCGAGTCGAAACTGAAAACCTTGTTCATGCCTTTGTTACTTCTAGGCTGGACTTAAGTAATTCTTTATTCTACGGCATTCCTCAGTCTTTATTAGCTCCCCTTCAACGTGTGCAGAACATGGAGGCCAGGTTAATTGTGCCTTGAAATACCATCATATAACCACCATACTAAAGGATCTGCACTGGTTACCTATTTCTTGTGGTGTAAAATAAAAGACTGTTACAATTGTTTATAAGGCTTTAAATTGTCTAGCCCCTGAATACACAAATGACTTGGTTATTCTCTACAAACCCGTCCGTACCATTCGCTTGTCTGGTGACAACCTGCTTCAGGCCCCCATAACAAGAACTAACGCTGGTGGCCGTGCCTTCTTTGGTGCGGCCCCATCACTGTGGAATAGACTCCCAGCTGATATTAGGCATGCTTACAATTTAGAATTGTTTAAATTAAAACTTGAGTCTTTCGTGTTTCGTGAGGCCTTTTCTGTGTAAAGCGCTTCCGAACATATTTCTTATATGGCGGCCCTATATTAAGTCATTTGTTTATTATTATTAATAATTGCTTCACCTGAGAATATGCTAGAATGGGAAGATTCTAGAGTATCTGGTTATTTGTATAAAAGGGAACTCTCGGTGGTCGTGAAGGGACAAGACGAAAAAAAAAATTGGGAAAATTGTCTCAGAATTCCGAGATGTTATCTCAGAATTCCAAGATGCTATCTGAGAATTCTGACTTCTGAGATAACATCTCAGAATTCCGAGATAACATTTCGAAATTCTGAGATGTTATCTCAGAATTCCGAGATGTTATCTCAGAATTCCGAAATGTTATCTCAGAATTCCGAGATGTTATCTCAGAATCCCGATATGTTATCTCAGAATTCTGAGATGCTATTTCAGAATTCCGAGATGTTATCTCAGAATTCCGAGACGTTTACATCATGACCCACTTGTGCAACTTATACCGTTACCGTTATAACCGTCGACCGGGATCGATAAAACAGGGGGTTGAAGAAGAAGGTGAGAAGGATGATTATTCTGAGTTTCTCTGGGTTTTGGAATAATATACTTCAAGAATGAGAGTTCTGTTACTCAGAGTGGGTGCGCGAAGGGCGCTGAAAAATTCCATTTTGTAGACTTTTTATCGATATGAGTAACAGAAAGCTAAGAAAATTATACTCAAGGAGGGGGCGCCCGTTCTCCCCACTCCCACCCTTCGCTAAGCGCTTGTCCTATATTACGGTACTGAAAATGACACTTTCCGTGACTTACAACTTACATCTAAACAACTTTAGAAAGTAGGTAAATTTACACAGAATCGATGCAATAAATTTTTGGAAAAGTTTGGCTAGGGCTTATAGTTGAAAAGTTTTTACTTGACAAGCGAGATGTTCTACAGAAAAGTAGTCCCGAATCTCGAAACAACACTTGAAACGGGTACGCGGAATGTGCGCCGAAGAAAGCAGCGTTGTTTAAGATATGTGATTGTAGCCTATTGTTTTTCTTTATTTTTAAGTGCGGTATTGTTCTTACTTGAGCAGGATACAGGATCCTATGTCCTGCTCTATGGTTGTTTCTCTCATGTTTCATTTTTATTTATGGTCTGGGACAAGTGCCCTTAGTTTAAGTTTTTAATAACTGTGAAAAATGAGGTAGAGCTAAATTTGAAGGTTATAGAGTATATGTTCCTTAAAAAAAAGCAATGAAATGCTTTATGGGTAGCTTTTACATGGACATGGCCAAGGGCGTCGGCAGTTAAAGTAATGGCTGAATCTTCAAGTTGGGAAGTTGTCGCCGGCGAAGCCTTTAACCGCGAGGGTTGAAGGCGCAAAGCTGGAGACTGGGGGCTAATGGTCCCCCAGTAGTGTGTCATATATATGACGGCTTTTGCGGTCATTCTGGATCATTTTTAGAAAAAATCTTGCTTCCCTGGGTGTAATTCGAAATGTTAATAAAATGTTTTTTTATGATCATTTCAAAATATAAGATGTAATCGTCAGTCACTTTGATGAGGATGGTAGTAGTTAGTGGGCAAAGTGAACAAACAGAAGGGGGGCGGGCTTTGGGAATACAAGTTTCTCAAGCTGTCCTGAAGGAAGTAATAAGAATGCAATTCCACCAAAGTTTTCTGTCACACAGCACTACCTAAGAGATATCAGTTATATTAGGCTCACGCGAAGCAGGTCGAAAAATTTACCGAGAATTGCAATTCCCTAGACATGGGAAGGTTACTGGATTTGTGTGCAAGGACCATGCTGCATTTAATAACTAACATTAGTACTTTCAGCGACCTTTGTTTCAGAGCTTCAATAGCGAGGGCGTAGGATGAACAAGTGCAAAAGTCATGATGTACAGAATTGTAAATTAGTGAAAATTGACAGCTGTACTGAAAATGTTGTTTTGTCCTGAAAAGTAAAACTTAAAATTTAATTGCTTTCAAGGCGTTCGTTGTTGTTTGTTTCCCATGCAGTATACTTTTCTGTTCATAGACAACTCAGCACTGTTAATAAAGTTACACTAAAGCGTTTAAATCTGCTCTCGTTGTAATCTTTGTGTATAAGAAATGTGTGTAATACTAGTTACACGTTTAAAAGTACACGCATGAACAACACTATGGTATGTGGAGTTAAACAACATTGAGTAAAAATAGTAAAAAACGTTTCAAAAATAGGATGAACCATGAAACCCACAGAAGTGAGTGTTTTTAAAATTCTTGTGAGTAAAAATAGTTATACAAGAAGTATAAATTTAAACAAACAATGCATAGATTTTAGGATGTAATTATAAACTAAAATGAGTAAAAACTTTTTATAGTGATAGGTCCCCCTTAAGTATCAAGATCAGAAACGCTCACAGTTCGCCACCTTGAATTTCAGATGTCCCTTTGGCGGCCTTAGACGTATAGTGAATGAAAGTGCACATCCAAGATGACACTTTCCAACGCCACATATGAGATCAAATGTTTGCAAGATTTTCGGACTTAGGTACAGAGTTCTGAGATTCAAACTCCATCGAAACTCATACTTTCCATTTATTTAATATTATACATTAATATAAGATGAATGAGATGAGATCTATGAGGCAGTGCTTACTGTCCTGAGATTTTACGACGTTTCCATGGTTTGAAATTTTGTGACTTAAGAAGTCCTCGAAAGCTACCTTACTTAACAATTGAGTTACTGTGCCTGAAATAAACCCCCCTGCATCACAATCATGGGAAGTGTCCAGCATTGTAATGTTAAGGTATATTATTTGCAAGTTTAGACTAAGGCTCACACACGTACATATCACAAGCATTCATGTAAACACTCATACGTAGGATTAAATGCACGCAACGTCATGAACGCATGATCCTCATCGAAATTAAAAATGATATGACCTAGAACATTTTGATTATAACAATGATAATAGCGTTTGTCACATCACTGAAATTTATCTCACAAATAGTAAAGGGAACCAGTCGTCGTGATTTAGTATGTTGTTGATATTAAGATCAGTTTTCCAAAACATCGTTTGGAGTCATCGAAGTTGCTGTAATTATTTTAAAAATAGCAGCTAGTGAGTAATGAGTTTGTAAATGAAGCGGTGAAGTGAATAAATGAGTAAGCAGGTGAGTGAGCTAAGGTAAGGTTATAAACAACTTTTAAGCATAATTTCTACACATTTCAAATATATTCCCAGATACAACTAATTGCAACAAATCATACCAAACAATAGCAAATGTCAACAAAAAGTGCAGACTAAGATTATAAATTATACATTTTAAATGTTTCTTTCTTTTAATCAAGATGAGCAGGTATTTGCAATAAGGCTTCAATTTTTTGTAATAATAATTACATCCCAGTCTTCGTGAAAAATGATTCTACCATCACTCAGAATTTCTGAACAGTCGGGAGTTTTTAGATAATCTAAGAGGGATTCAAGAACATTTTTTGAAATGGTAGATGTAAAGTCGACGATATGGGCCAAGAAGTCTAACAACAGTGATCCTGTCGACGAGTCGGCCTCAAAGCAGGCAGTGATGTCAATATTGTGGCGATTTTTCAAGACGTTATACGTAACCCTGCCGTCAGCATCGAGAAGTTTTGCGACTTGTGATGTCGTATAACCTTGGGTATCATTATTAAAAAGAGGCCCATAACTTTCTGCAACTCTCCCAAAGAATTTGGTAAATCCTGATTCGTCTGCAAACAAAGAGGCGACATGTAAGATCATAGTTAGAGTTTAGTCAGGTAGTAAAGAAAAACAGCCCCTACCCATAACCACCTATTTAACGTACGGGACATCGGCATACTTTTACAAAACATCTGCTCGTTGGTTAACTTGGGAAGGTTAGACTATAAAGACTTTGTCATTTACGTCTTTTGTACCTTTATGTTTATTGTTTGTTTATTTTGTTGGGTAAATATTTCATTTTAGAAATTCGTCATGACCTCACTTTCAAGGTTTGTCAGTGATTACGTAGATGACGCGTAAGAAAATGGAACCAGAGTTTTTCAGGTCATTTATCACCTATAAATTCCTGAAAATTACGACTGCCTTTATCTATCACGGAAAATTAATTGTTTCAAATGCAGTTGTGGCCTACTTGTGAATTACATAGTAAAGGAAAATACTGCGCTTACAATGTACCTACTGTGATAACCTGGATCGGACATTCCATGAGTTATCATTCCCTGGTTCTTATTTCTAAAATGAACGTTTGCATTAAGCGTAGAGTTCGAATGAGAACATTACAAGGTTCTAAATTACTCAAAAAAAATAAAGGCTTTTATTTACTTCTTAAACGAAAATTATTCAAAACGCATTCCGCTATATTATTAACTCAAAATTATTCTCATTATTCTTATTCTTTTACAACTTCTTAACAGAAAATAAACCCCTCTTCTCTTGAATGAAATCTCTCTCCTCTGGTCAGAATCTCTCTCCTCTTGTCACTAAATAAGCAAAAGGTCAACTAACTAGCCATTTCAAGGTAGGCTTCGCCACACATTTACAACGACAATATATATATATATATATATATATATATATATATATATATATATATATATATATATATATATATATATAGATATATATATATATATACTCTCGGAGACTGTTCTGAAATCAATGCATATAAGTTCACAATCAAAACAAATCCCTGTTGAACATACGCCAAGGGTGGAACGATACCAAAACTACCGCCGCTCAGTGTCCAGGAGGAGCGTTGAATCCCCCCTAAATTCTGCTAACGAGTTGCTGCCAGCGGTGACTCCTGTTCCCCCGTTCAACGTAAAGTTTTGTCCCCCGTTCAACGAAAAGTTTTGTCCCCCGTTCAACGAAAAGTTTTGTCCCCCGTTCAACGAAAAGTTTTGTCCCCCGTTCAACGAAAAGTTTTGTTCCCCGAAAATGAAAGAGTGAATAGAGGACTACTGTCCGCTCATCGTCCAGCGACGTCCCAGTGTCGACGGCCCCACTCTCAGCCACCACCGATAAGAGAAATCAACCCTTTTTACGTGGCCTTAGCCAGCCAACATACGAGGCACCTGTCTTTCATAAAAACCGATTCCTCCCGACATAACCAACAACGGGAGCCCTTCTCGGTGTTTCCACGACAGGATACGGCCCAAAGTGCTTACGGTGACGCCCAGGACAGCAGTGCCCATCCAAACCTCCCAAATCTGACTCCTACGAGCTACAGGGAACATACCACTCTCGGCATCCCTTTATTATGCAAATTTTACCTCCTGAGCATCCCTCCTGATCAACGGGTCTTTCATTCCTACGTTCCCTTGCTATTATTACTTTCACCTACATCTGCTTAGGGAATGCGTGTACGTGCTGAACTCGATAAGTCATGAATAAACATGAGAATCACTTAAACCCGAACTTTCAACCGGTAATAACTTGTCTACCCAGTCGTTTTGATGATACGGACCTACACATGACACCTACATAGCATGCAAAAAAATAGCTATAAGCATTATTAAACTATTCAGTCTCACCGATACACTTACGCACAACTTTATCCCCCCCCCCCCACCCGCCATATTATGCATCACAACAGTTTAGTGGCATCATTTGACATTTTCAAAGTTTAGGTGAACCAGTTATTCTTAATACACAATTAACTGACTTTCTTCCTGCCACAGTCTTATCTCCTGAAAAGAAAGCTACCATGCTGAATTGTTTGAACAAGCAATCATGTTGTATCTTTAAATCATGGAATTGGAAGATATAAAAAAGTTCTGAACCAAAACGCAATATTTCGGTTTAAAGATCAGCTATAACGGATCAGCATACCAGTTCAACAACAATACAAAATTTACATTCAAGACCAGTGATTCTCAAACGCGGCCCTAGGGCCGCATGCGGGGCCCAAACCATTTCGGTGTTTCCCCTAAATTGAATGTTTTCAAAACCGAATGATTTCAAAACCCTCGCCCCTAATGGGCTGAATGTTGAGCTCCAACTTTTGTACCTGTTTTATTGTAGGTGTGGCGGTACCCATTTCAACCGCTTTTATCACGCCATCGCTCCGTGAGGAGGATGGGGTATAATTGTAGTTATTTTGCCTTTTGTATGCCTATACGGCAATGCCAGCTGAAATAGCAACCGTTGCCATGGAAACAGTCAATTTTTCCAAGGTACTAGTCTCCGTGGCTAACCCATAGTGGGGTACCCCATTGTGATCCGAAGTCCATAACTTAAGGAGCTGTCAAAATTGTCCATATGTGTGTGGGTGAGTGTCCAGTTTTGTTTCTTTAATATCTCCTTAACGGTGATGGCGGTTTTCTCCAAACAGGGAGGTCTAATATCACCTCCCTGCTTCAAACTGGCTGAGAAGGTGCCCTACCTAAAACCCTGATGCGACACTACCTCCCGAAAGTAAAAGTAAAAAACCAGAGGTCAAACGTCAGATTTGGTGAAAATCACTTTTTACTTTGATTCCACAAGGGAAATATCCCGCCGACATGATACTTCAGAAGTATCGAAATATGTGGTTGTAATGGCAACCATGGTCAAATATCACGTGATGGAAGGCAAAATGTATATCTTTAACCGAAAACTTGTACCACAAACTCCTCTTTGCAAGCTGGACCGATTCTCTTCAAACTTGGTAAGGAGCTTTCTCACTGTAGGAACTTGTGTCTCGCAGACTCTCGGAAGTAAAGGTCAAAGGTCAGAGGTCAAAGTTTGTGAAAATCCCTTCTTTTGTATAATTCCGAAAGGAAACATCACGCTTTTATGAAACTTCACACATATAATGAATGTATCTAGTACTATCAAAATATGTGGTTCCTATGGTAATTAACCAAGTTCAAAGGTCACGTAAGAGAAGTTCAAATGTGCATTTTTTTGTTTTGAAAACTGCTACTAACGGCTGAAATGGTTCTCTTCAAATTTGGTGAGAAGGTACCCAAGGGTGGAAAGATGTGTCTCGTAGACCCCGGAAGTAAAGGTCAAATGTCAGAGGTCAAAGGCCATAGGTCATAGAAAAAACTGTAAAATCGTTTCTAGGCAATAATTCCAAGAGGAAACATTGCACATACATGGAATTTCACACGTATTGTTGGGATAAAAAGTTCTACCAAATATGTGGTTGTTATGGTAACCGAGGTCAAAGATCACTTGACAGAAGGTCAAATGTACATTTTTTGTTTCGAAAACTGCTACTAAACAGCTACACTGATTCTTTTCAAACTTTGTGGGAATGTACCGAAGGGTGAGAAAATGTGTCTCGCGAACTCATTAAGTAAGGTCAAAGGTCGGAGGTCAGACTTGAACGTCAGAGACCAAAGATCAAATTGTGTAAATAGTCGTTTTCTAAGCTACAGTTCGGAGAGTAAACATTGCACTGACAGGAAACTTGAAATATATAACAGGGACATCAAGTTCTACAGTAGTATATTGTTACCATGGTGTCACACCACGATCTCTGTAGTTTTATTCGCGATTAATACAAGCTAGTATAATGGTATTTACAGTCGTCGGTAGGACTGATTTCCCTATGGATAAAGTTAATTTGAATAAAATGTAGACACGCTGGACGCTTGTTCGGAAGTATGTACTACCATTGATTCTCACAAAGGTTTGCACATGGGTTCTAGCTGCTTAGGAAAAAAGGAATAAAATTGGCTTGGGTTAAAAACAAAATTATGGCGTGTAGTGAGAGAATTACTCTACTTCGCCTCAGGAAGTAAAGAAGTATCTTGAGAGGTAGTCCCAGGTTCACAGGCAGTGGTCTAAAAAGCTTGCAAAGGTTGTAAAGTATCTTGACTGTATCGTGTATGCGTACGAAGGTCGTAGAAAGCCTGTAGCCAGCAGGGTCGGGCAGGTCCGACAGTGGCGTTGAACCGTATGTGTCGTGGCGTGAGACGGAAGGTCCGCTCAACATGCCAACCATCTGATGGGTTCTACCTAAAGTGCTTGCTTTACTACTGTACCGTTGTGAGTATTTTGTTACATTCTTTTAAAATAACCCTACTGTACCATAGGGCGAGTATTCTGTACACTCAATAAGAAAATGGGGATGTTGTACCGTTTGATTACCGCATGCTATTTGGTTCGTAAGCTATGTATCTTATTACGGATTTGCAAAGGATTTAAAGTGTAAGAAAATAGGAAAATATATTCGTACGACCCCCATTGGGCTTAATTTTAGATGACTGGGTGGTGAATGGGTTAATGGTGTGTAGTAATAATGTATGTGAAGTGAAATGCCAAACTGAGCGTAGTGAAAATAATATTACGAAATTACTGACAACTCAGAAGTGCAAGAAAAGTTACTGTCAAAAGCTTTGAAATAAGTACATTTCATCTATTTTATGTCATGCCTGTTTGCAATAAAGTTGGTATAATTTTATGTCCCCTGGCTTAAGTAAGTTTATTGTATTTTCTAGCGCCACCCTCTCGTAGGACGTGGACTTGAGGGAACCACAGACTATATGGTGCCAGGCTACCGGCTGGATAAGTGTCACTCTTTTCGATCCCGTTAAATGTCTTGAAGTATCCGAGGCCTTGCAGCCTATACTAGTCCTTTTATTAATTCAGCCTCGGAGCAAGGGTTGTTGGTGCGGGTATGCAAGTATCAGGAAAGTTTAAATAGAACGATTAAGAGTGCAATGTAGTCGGGATTAACAGAGTCGGGAGTAGCAATTTGAAAGATTGAAAGAAGGACATGTTACTAGTAAATACATCGACAAGAGTGCAATAGAGCCGGGACTCTTATTATACTGCAAAGAGTGAAAAATGTTAAAAGGAGCTGAATGTTGAACATATCTGAGACTGACAAGATGAACAAACTCGAAAGGAATCAAATGGACGTTACAATGCCAAAGCCATGAATATATTTTTCTAAGGATTTAAGCTTTAAGTATATGGTAGTGGGTTTCATATTTTTGTTTCCAATCTTGTATATTGTTTTGTTGTTTGAGTGTTTGATATATGTCTATTGGCTGGCAAGTAGCAGCCCCAAAATAGTAAAAAAAAAAAAAATTAAAGGAAAGGAAGACCGCAAAGACGGAAAGTTTATAAAGTTTGTAGTACAGTATTTAAGTGTGCATTTCTCTCCGTACTAGTATACAGTGCCAAATATTGTCTCTAACTCTTATAGTGACACATGGCAACCGAGGTAAAAAGTCACATAACAGAGGGTCAAATGTACATTTTTAAGTCAAAACTACCACTAGTCTACTAGACCGATTTTCTTCAAACCTGGTGAAGGAGTGTCCCACGGTGGGAGATGTAGAACCCAGTTGTACGAGGTCAAAGGTGTAGAAATGTTTTTCCATACGTATGATGTTTATTAGTTATGTGGGTGGATATTTGTCACTGCTCCTTAAGATGTTACGATCATAAATATTAAATTCCTTTACGTACATTGTTATGGTAAGTGGGCCCTCATGGAGGGGCAAATATCGGGGCGGACGTATCAAATTGACATGCAAGTTGTTCTATTCGGCGATCTGCGTATGAAACTAAGAACCCATTATCAAACACAATGGGGCTGCCCGGCGTTTTCATCTTACCGACAGAGGGCGCTCTCATATGGTTCCTACTAAGAGTCCCTTTATACGATATACTATATAGGAACCCTAGTTCCTAAAAGATAATACAAACATAGATCACCCAATCCGGACAGTTTATCTTGTAAAAAAAGTTATATTATGCACGAGATGCCAGTCATGAGACGCAAATGTGATACAAAACGGAACAAAACGTAACGATTTAGTGCATAGATACCATTAAACTCCTATACCTACACTGTAAGACGCGCTGACTTTGCATGGAGGCTCAAATACCGGGGCGGAAGTGTGGATCTGACATGTGCGTAGTTTTATTCCAGATCTGCGTACAAAACTAAGGACGCGTTACAGAATATTCCATTGTTAAAAGAGTTGACGTGTGTGCACATTACCAACGCGTTCTATACGCGCATAATACATTTCTCTGTGCATTGTATGGTATAATTGACTCACACTACTGCGCTCTTGGAAAGCGAACGCTTGGTTGCTTTTTCATTGTTAGCGCATAAGAATTTAAATGCATGTATTATAAAGTGCGCTGGTGAAGATACCATAGAAACAGACCAATCAGTAGGTCCATGAACTTCAAACCAGTCACTGTGCGTTCATATTCAAAGGTACTTATGTGGAAAGCCTGGAAGAAGAGAAAAGTGTTCCATGTAAGTGGAATTTATTGAGGAATGATGCTTCTTAGTACAACTACCGGGCTATAGCCGAGCGACCTATCTTTGACTCGGGCTGCAGTGAGTTGGCTACTAGGCCGCTACTGATAGGTCCATATTAGGGATGTAGTCTTCTTTTCTTCTGGGTATGTTAACACTCCTGATAATTATCCCGTATTTACCTTTGGGTACTGCCCAGGAACAATGCTTTTCGGTGTACTAAAACCGGGGAGCTCTTTAATATTCTGCTTCAACAGCAACTTATGAGAGAGTACGTAGGCCTAGACGTAATAAGCGATGTTTTTTTACAAACTTCGCGGTCGCGCTTACGTTTCGCGCAACTGGTATGAACCATATGAGAGCGCCCTCTGTTAATTTTTACTCGGCTGGTCAGCCCCATGACAAGAACAGCTTGGTGTGCCTGCGTGTGCTTTACACGCAGAATGAGCTTTACGCACAGAATACTTTTCTCCGGGTGTTTATCTTGAATACTTGACACTTACTGTACTGGGCACTGAGAAAACGAATGCACTAAACAGGAAGCGCGTAAGAAACCAACGCGACCTTAAGGAGTTGTCCAGCGTATGCTTAGGGCGTGTGACCGCATTGTGAATGGTTCCTCGGTACGCGATGACTACTTAACATACACAATAGCGACGTAAATGTCAACTCCAATGATGTGCATGCTAACGCGCTATAAGCATGCACACGTACTGGTTCAATCATATTATGTGCACAAATTTTCACCATATGCGGTCCCACTGATCTATATGTAGATCTTGCACAAAGATCAATGGGTAGTCCGCGTTTGGTGTTTGAATGTTATACATGTATCTTTCCATTTAGCACAAGCCCTATTTACAATAAGCGCTATTATGTAGTTTGTAGGTCAATGGACTTTTAAATTTGTATTCTCTTTGCTGAATTTAGACTTATACACTCGTACAGAAAACACATAGGCAATAATCAGTGCTTTCGTTTTTGTCTTACATTAGTGTTATTACATTTGCGCCAGGTATTGTGATGTTAGCCTTTTCATTAAGTAACTAAGGCAACTGTACCTCAGTGTAATGATAGGTGTAATAAGGTGTCCCCCTCCCCTTTGGAAAATTTTTGGGTATTTTAGGGTCCTCAGATGCAATTAGGTGCAACATTTTGGACAAATTTTAAGGAAATTTACTGCAAATTTTTGACATTTCTTACAGAAGAGAAAAATAATGGCTAAAAATTATACCGCCACTTTTACCTAAAATCAGGGGCGCAAATCCCGGGGGGAAGGGGGCCTTTGCCCCTCAAGTGAAAAAGTGGGGGGCCAAACCCTAATTTGGTCCCCCAAAAATGTGAATCGCAATACTCATTTTTTTCGCCGCTTGGTCACTATTGACATCCCTTTGATAGCAACACATGACAACAATACAATTATAGGCTATAACTAACATAGTACTTGAATGTCTGTATTCAATGTAGTATTTTCAGTCGAAAACACATGTCGAAACTATACCTTCACTTCGTTTCCTAATCTAGGCCAGAGCGATCTATCTCTGCATTTTGTGCCCCGGTTCGTGAAGCACATCAGTAGTATTAATTAACTTTGTGCCCTAACTAACCCTTTTGACAAGTGTAAATGTTCTAAAACCCAGGAGCCTTCACACTAAAAACTTCCGTTCCAAATAATCCTTCTGCAGCTTCTGAAATACTAAAACCCAGGAGCTTCCTGGGGCTTAGCCCCCTGCACCCCCACCGAGGCTTTGCCCCTGGACCCCACCAGGGGCCCTAAGGCGGGCCCCTGGACCCCTCCCACGAGGGCTTCGCGAATCGGGGCTCGCGGTGCACGCTAGGCGTGCACAGTTTCAAATCCACGCGTACACCATATTCGTTTTCGCCCCCCCCCTAACTCTCAAACAGAGATTTGCGTCCCTGCCTAAAATGTAGTTTTTCTTGCGGTCTATAAACATGACATACTAACAGAAGTGACGATTATAGGTAACTGTAACGTACAGTGGCGCCGCCAGGATTTGGTGATTTTTAGCTACTTTAATTAATGTCTTCTGTTCTGGGAAAGCTTTTACGTAAAAATACGCCGAAATTTTTCATTAAATAAGATGACCATGACCAGACCTGCATTCATGATCCTCTGCATCGAGACACTTTCAATTCCTCAACAAACCTATATGCCAATCACAAAGCCAATCTTTTACCTGATAATTCGTTAACAGCCTTCAGCTTTTGTTACTGTGCTTCTGCGGGAGTTACTACCAGAAATTATTGACAATAAGAATGTTACTGAGGTAAGGTTTGGAGCGCGCGGAGCGCGTGAAAATTTTGATAGTTTGAGAAAGATTTGGAATTCTGATAGGTTTAGAACCATTTGTGATAGAAAAAGACTACCACAGATCCATCACTTGGTTGAAAACACACCTCACTCTACCCCCACAGAAATCTAAAGCTTAAACGGCTTTTGAGATCATTTTAAAATTTTCAAAAAAAAATTCTGAAATCGATTGGGGGGCACGCGCCCCCATGCCCCCCTCCCGTGACGGAGCCACTGGTAACGTAACAGACAACTTTTATGTAGGCCTACTATGAAGTAAAAACTGTTTTCGAAAATGCAATTTTTCGGTGCGCCAATTTTGGCTTTCTTATTACTTCTACCTGTAGGACAGCTTGAGTGGCATAGGCCTAAGTCTTTCAAAGCCCCATGCGACCCCTACCATCTTTCTTCCTCCCTTCCTCAGGAAAAGTCCCTTGCAGCATCAGAAACTTCCGTTAGCTACTATTGAAATACACACTGTGGGTAATTTTTGTAATCTCTTTAAGTGCGCTTTTAAGGTTATCAGAAGATAGTCAAAATTTGACTGAGTCATGAAAATGTGACTCTATCTATCAAGACAAGAGTATTGAGAATTCTAACCAACAAGTTAGATTAACAAACAGAGGCGGATCCAGAAATTTCGAAAAGGGGGGCTGGTAGCCCCCTTGAATATTCTCCTAGATTAACATTATGCTAATTTTCGCGTATTTGTTATTGTTGATGTGGCGAAAAAAGGGGGGCTAAGCCCGGGAAAGCCCCCCTCCCCTTGGATCCGCGCCTGACAAAATTGTTCTTGCTTAACTCACAAGTTACATAAGTAGAAAAAAAAGCCTACGCGTGTTTAAACTAGTAGGCTTTGTCTTAATTACGATTTGTTAATGCCAAACTTGTGTAAATTCTCTTAGAACACCTTAACAAGGCAAGACAGGTGAAACCTGGAACCTCCACACAAGGGAAACTAGTACGAAATAACTGCGGTGTACCATATTCATACACTTCATTCAATCTCAGACTACTATACAATGGAAATTTCTACGTTCAGCCAACACAAATAAGCAAGTATTAACGCTCGTTGAACCAAAGACGGCGAGAAGGGAGATATCTCTTAGAGAACCTTCCCCCTCGGAATCCTCCTGTGTAATGGAGAATAATCCTAGCCTGGGTTCAATCATATAATTGAGACGGAGAGTGACTTATGGTAGAATGAAAGAGCACTTTTAATATGTGAATGGAAAACGTAGCATCAAGCAGTATTCCAACAAGAGACATCCCGCATATCGAGCGAATGCTCTGACCACTGAGCTAAGGCTGAAGCCTATGTGGAAGAACGCGGTCAACATAGCCGATGTTTGTGAAGTAAAACTGCTAAAAGCAGATGTCTTTATCGCACGGCAGAGAAATATTAATCAAGCTTGCATGGACAACTAGGCATATTACTGGTTGCCTCAGTTTTATGTGTTGATACCCATTAATATTAAATTGTGTTGGGCCCACCTCTATACCGAATACGGCGGCAAGCATATGACACTAGCGATCTCTTTAAAATCAGAACATTTATGAATCAGCGTATTTGTGTCTCATGATTTTCCCTGGACATCCATTTACAATGCAAAGGGTTGTTGATTTAAAGAGTTGTCTCTGTCATCCGTCATTCCCTTCTCACATGTTCCTATATGTTTCAGTGTTTCATGACTTATTAATGGTTGCAAATAAGAAGAAATAAAATTACAGACCCTCGGCAAAAAATATTCCTTAGTCCTTACCATTCTGGATTGCAATGAATAACACGCCATCTTTCTCCAGTAGATCAATCAAATACCCCATGATGCTCCCATCTTTGCCTGTATAGTAAAGCGAGTGTACAGCACTGATGAAGTGGAACTTCTTTGTGGAGCCAGAGCTTCCTCGTCGTTTCTGGTACTGTTGAAAGGTTTCCTGGTACCAAGAAGTGGTTACTCGGTCGGATAAATCTCCCAAAATAAGAGACTTATAGACATCCATTGCTTCCAACGATGGTTCGACGACAGTATTATCAATATGTGAAACACGAGTCAGCATTCGATCCATATTGATGCAGTCTAATTCTCCTACGGGTAAAATTAAAATCACTGAAGAACAACGTAAGTCAATAGAAAGCCATCCTCAGATAAACTATTCAGATTTATATGATAAGGTGCTATTTAGTGGAAAGTCAAACCTGCTTAAAACTTTAATGCTGGTGGATTATGGTCAGGAGTTTCATCATAGTAGGTCTGTTAGAATGGAAGTACCAGAACTGATCCTTTATTAATTGAGACTCTCCGTGCATCCTTGAAATTCTTAGTGTCGCGGGGTAAGTATTTACAAAGAGCTTTAACCCAACAGACAAATTACCTCGACCTAAACTATGGCTTCGTATCACTAACTCAACTTTTTGATGTAATGTCCATGAAACATAAGATTTCACAAATGGAATTCGAAGTATCAATGATGATAATTTTGTTAATTGAGACTATCCTGCATCTTTGAAATTCTTAGTGTTGCGCGGTAGGTCTGTGCATAGAACTTTAACCTAACCGTCAAATTACCTGCACAATATGGCCGAGATCTCACCACATAATAGGAGATCACAAAACTCGGGCTTAAAATGTCATGATGAACAGAAATAACGAAATTGGGTGATTTCCTTTCATGAGGTGGAAAAGAAAGTTGCTGCTTGTTTCGTGGTAGGTGTTGAAAGAACAATTGAGCATGTGATGCATGGCGTGTAATAAAGACACTGATGTTTTCCTTCTTCCTTAAAAAGATTTAGAATTTCAGTAATTTGGGGATAAAATACTTCCAATCGTGAAACAAACATAAACAGTGAATGTAAGGTCATTTTTTAGTTCCTAGAAATATGGCACCATGTGTCTGCAGAATCGATAATACTTCACCGCTGCCCATCGCAATCGATTTGAAAGAATGCGAAATCTAAAAAAATGTAATTGAGAACCAGTTGGTAGGAATATCTATTCGATATCTATCTAATATCTATTCGATAATTATCGCATCCAATCGTAGTCTTCAATAACACAAAAAAATGTTTTGTGTCACGTAATATACCAGGAAAAGTAAAGTAGTTATAACCCTACCTTGTCCACTTCCAATCCCTAGTGTCTTTAACGATTCCTGCTTCGGCAGAACGTCCACAACCATTTTTTGGAAGGCTTCTTCACCGATGTCATATTCAAGAGGACATTTGTAAAACTTGTCTCTCATGCTTCTGTATGATTTCCAATAATGTGATGGGAAGTTTTGGAGGCACCTCAAAGACATGGTTGGTACTATCCTACAGTATGATGACGTGCTCACTCTAAATTCGTTCCTGAAGAAAGATGTAAACAAAATGGAGCAGACATTAACCGAAAAACCGTGCCATGGAGGTCCTTCACCATAAAGTCCTAGTGAGCTTCTCAGCTTCCTGAGGCAAACAGTAACATACTATATGTCGTAGAGGGTCATTAGGGAAAGCTGTAAGAAAAATACTCCCGGACATCGGGAAAACGAAAAAAAAAAAAAAAAACACGAAAAGAGAGAGAGAGAGCGGAAAAAGAGAAGAGAACACATGAAAGGAAAGGAAAAGAAACGTATAGGAAAAGGCAATAATAAGGAAATAATTATAGGAATTATTGACAAGGGGGGGGGATAGATAATTACATATTCTTGATAAAGACGGGAAGAGGAAAATTGATTAAAACTCCGTAACAGTGTCTTTTATTCCGTGCGGAAGGTAAAAGAAATTTATGCAATCAAGTGGTAGGGTATTATGCGCATATGTATGAGTGTGGGTGTGGGATGTGCGTGTGTATATGGGTGTGTTTCTGTCGCTTAACTTGCGAACGCGATACTTCAAGAAACGTGCAAAACTGTATAGGTTTAACTTAAGAAAATAAAACCCGTTATTTTTCGAAGAGATCACGGCTCATTTGAGATCACCAGAGGTCAAAACTGAAACCTTGCAAACAAAATATCTCAAGCTACGAAGCACGTATAAAAATTAACCAGGATTCGTACCTTTAAATATCGTATTTACAAGGTGTTAACCTTTTGACCTCTAGCAACCATAAACTCTGACCTCCCTCAAATAGACAATAGCGTCCACTTCCTTTACATGTCAAACCCATACATCAAGTATGCAAAGTATTTGTTATTTCTATTTTAAGCTTTCGTTTACAAGTTAGGAGTTATAAACCCACGTACACACCCACGCATTCACGCAAATACGTACGCGATCTTAGTACCATTAATTTCTTTTGACTTCGTCAAGGAGTTGCAAAGGTTTAAATTGTGATAGTTGTGACCGGCTTATGGGTACTTTGAAGATATGGAAATACACCATTCAAATGACCACAATTTTTAAACAATGCAGTTTCTCTGTTTCGTCACCTTGACGGCCCCCACAAGGTTGCGTTTGATCTCGCGCTAATTTGGAAGGGAAACGGCGCCTCCACCAATAATTCGTATACCATGTGATCACTACGATCTCTTTACTTTGTCCCCAAACGACCAATTAGAATACCTACGAGCCGGTAAACAATATTTAAAATATAGCTTTCTACAGACTTAATAAATGTGGTTGGTATATGTGACAGAATCAGAAACTTGATAACAACTTGATAATTCCATCCTGCAATGTTTGTGGGATTTAAACCTGTGATGAGGTAGAGATAATACAGCTAGTCACAGAGTGATGGCGTTGAACTCATTCCTCCAAAGGACGCAAATGGTGTTGTCCATTCTTTTTGCTTTTTGTGTCTCCTGTTTATTTCCCATTTTATATTCTGTAGGATATCGTTCTGCATAAAAACACTTTACTAGGCAATTTATATTCAAAATTTAGAAATGTTGTCTTAACACCAAAATCTATATTGCAGATTAATAATTCCTACAACGAACATTGCATTAACTTAATGGTGTCAAACCTCAAAATGTTAGAAGTGGAATCATTTGGTTACGTAAGTTGCGTTTGAACCTACACATACATATGTACTACGATGGGTTGTCGAAAACTGAAGGTCATTTGGAGAATATTGAAATCAAAGTAAATAAATGGAATAACTTTGGAACTGTTACTGAGATGTTGTCTCGACTTGATAGTTAAAATCATCGTTTTGTTTCAAAACGAAGATTATGTATAGGTCATCAATGGCTATTTAGTGTAAAATTCAGCAGCTAGCGCAATATGTTCAGACGTATAATAAATTCCCAAAATATGTTATTCAAACTTTGTATGTGTCATTTTACCGAAATTATGATTTGTATGTTACTAAAATATTAAGTTAATGCAATTAGACATTTTTACTAGACATTTGTACCAATGTGATAGTAGAGAAAAAAATTCACCTTGATCATTTCTTTTCCACAAAGATTGTCACAAACTGCTCTTTTGATTCTTTCCTGGAGGAAATTAACCAGACATTGAAGTGTATTTTCTCCGAAATAAAGATTACATGATGTAATTGTGTGAAAAAAAAACTGCTGACTTCTCTCATTGTTATTTTCTCCCCTCCCCTATAAGGATATCTTTAACCTAATCTATAAATGGAAAGAACACTCGTCTAACTTTGCTCAAGATCATTGGAAATGCTGTAATGTGCTGTGTTTGTTGACGAGTAAATTTGCCAGAGAAATAAATGACATCCGTCACTTTTGGGTTAGTAGTAGTAGTAGTCCCCACTTGGCTTCCTGGGATGGTTTGTCGGTACATTTGCTGATCTTGTCGGCGCATCCACCCGGTGTGAACGACGACTAGTCTCCCGACGGTTTACTAGTCTTTGCTCTCAAGAGGACAATATATCTAATAAGAACTCAAAATTTTCGGGGCGCTACGCGCGCTGTGGGGTCACTCAAGTTTCTTCAATAGTTCTTTTCCACATAGTCAGATAGCGTAAGTCCTGTCACCCTTACCAAGTAAAATGTAGGCAGAGCACGCAGGTTATGTAGAGGTCGTAAATTTCATCCCATATTGCAAAGCTATTTGCTGTTTTTTCGTGTGTGTCATGCGGTAGGGTTAGTTGGTGAGAGACTAACGGAGCAAAGTTTGGCCATTCTATCGGGCAGTCCAGGTGCTTTCGACACAATGTATGTTATCCCCGATCCGGTCTACAACCCATACAGTATTTATCTTTTTTCTTTATCGTTTTTACTGATTACATATGTTTTTAGTGTAAGCCTACTAAAAATTTTCCCGCGTTTCGCGCTCTTAGCAATTTCACGATTTAGACTCAAAAGAACACCATCAGTGCGCAAGTCGGCTCTTGAATTAAAAAGTGATTTTGTGCAAAATATGCCCTGCAATGGCATGGGATAGTCAGGCACCTTCATATCTACTTCTCACCATCCCCTCGGTAAAGGAGCTGACTTAACTTGGGGTCGCTGGCATGGCCCGGCCCCCTGTCGGGAAAATTCTGTCGCCACATATGGTCAATTTATTTATTTTGGCTTTCCAAAAGGGTCATTTCTGAGATAAAATGTAAAATTTTCGGCACGCTTTATGCACTGGTCCTCAGTTCCGTTACTTGCAGTTAAATATAGTAGGCTACAAACCCTTTCCATCTTTTCAAGTAACTTCATAAGTGGAATACATGGAATTATGTAAATATCGGGAATTCTATCTCATTTCGCTAGACTTACTTAATTTTCTCTTGTCTGCTTGTATATGTTTTGCGGTAAGGCTATTGACTCGAGGAGGGGAGTAAAATGCAATTTGTGCCCGATAGTGCCCAACTGCCAGGACAATTGACCTATGTAAGCTTTCATGAGGTATTGGTCTCCTTAAAACTACTAAAAACTTCTCTTCCCCTTCTCAATTACACCAATTGCCTCAAGGCTGAACGTTGCCGTTGTCCACATCATGACATGTAAAACAGCTTGTTGGAAATAGATGATTAATTGGCTCGGCGATGGAGGTAGCCTCGGGCGTTAGAAAGCGACATATAATCCACGAAAGTCTTGGGGACGGAAATCTAACATTTTCAACGGGTTCAATACGGCATGTAAATAATCACGGATTCTTTCTAGTGTACAGGCTCACCCAAAATCATTCCGTGTGCTTCACGCGCTTTTTCACAGTTTAGAGTCCTCAAAAAACATTAGATCGGTGCGGAACTATTTTCCTTTAGTAAATACAAATTTTATGCAAAATATGCCCAGTAATGACATGGTAGAGTACACAGGTTTTCTTCAAATTCTCCCTCACCAACCTCTCGACGTAATCGGAGCTGTCCGAGGCTTCGGATCTTTGGCCCTCCCGTCGGGGAGTCTGTCCCACCGTCGGGCAAATCCTGATCCCACCCATGGGTGGATGGGGGTCACGGGTGCGGGGGGTGACTTGTTAAGTGATAACCCTTCGACACTAAGCGTCAATACATTGACTATATGCTGTCGGTACATTTACCTAATGTTCATCCCTGCCCCCCCCCCCCCCACTTCAAGCACCCCAGTTACGCTACTGTAGAGAGTACTCTTCAGGTTGTATAAGGAATAGGCAATAATCAATTCTTTAAATAGCGAAACTTTCACATAATCAGCAAAGAGGCTTTTGTTACATCGAGAGGGCAGGGAAGTCGTGTCAGAGAAAGAGACGCAAAGAGGTCAAGAAAAAAAAAACAGTTGCAAGAAAATGTAGGAAGTGTAGAATAGGTTACGGTGCTAGGTGAACATATACTGCATGGACCATTTTCTTTTATGGCCTAGCCTAGTGAACTTTTTCATGAAGATCAAACATCACATTCCCAATACGACAGCTTCATCCACTCAATAATAATTTTAAGAAGTTTTTGTTCCTTCTTTGTCGTCTTTTAGGATCTCATACCAGTCCAATCTGAAACAGCAAAGTTGATTGGTGTCATGTTGGAATGAGTTAAGAGTCCATCCTTTTACTCTTTATTCTATACTTGATTTCTTGCAGAATCGCAAGAGGATCCTTCCTATTCTTACGACGGTAACTCACTTTGAAGCATTACTGAGAGGACCTAAATTTGTCCTTTCCAACGAGCCTATGTCTGTCCCTCCATTTTTTACTGGGGTTTTGCTGTTTCTTTAATTTATGATCAGAAGGCCCGATAAATATCACAAGTCTGTTTTCTTTCTGTTTAACATTTTTCTCAGACCTTACTCATACCTTTTGCAAAGGAACCACCATTAAAATTAACAGATTAAATTCAGTTCTTAATTAACTAGGACCATCACCGCCTTAGCATTTTATATCGTTATCATTTAGTGAATATCCTTACCGAGGACAGGTTCACCCAGTCCACTGAATTTAAGCCAATCTTAGAACGTTTTTCAAGTATCGGCCGTAAGGTACGACAAATATGGTTAAGCACAACAACTTCATGTATAGACTACCTACCTCCTTCTGTTTAGATTTAGATTGTGGCTTTAGCAATGTACAAAAGATCACAAATGTGACCACTAAAAAGTATCTCATTGTTGCTTTTTTCCTGTGCTTCAGCTCCCGTATACTCTGAATAAATATTGATGCTTGATAATAGTGCTTCTTCGATACTTTGGTACGTGCGCAAATGTTGATGCACTTGGACACTTGATGTCACTAGGAGAGTTCCTGCCCTAGGAATATACTGAAGTAAACTTTCTGCGAAATGAATATAGTTCTAGAACTAGTTTGAAAGTTCTATTATTTATTCAAATGAACAGAATAAGTTCATGTGGTACCTCAATTTCTTCCCGCAACAAACATCCGTAGATGACCTATCTTGGAAAAAGCTACAATCCTGGACAAAATTATTGGGACACTTGCGGACCTTCCCCTCCACCCCTCGTTCAATGTTGAGAAGAAACGAAAAGCGCGCTCTTTTCTTCATCGCTCAACTTTAATTCACCTTCAAAACCAACATTGAGGTGGGGCGCGGCGATTTGTCCCAGATAATTTTGTCCAGGATTGTAGATGTCCCTTATAGTCCATGAAAACTAAGATTTAGCCTAGAAATAATAATTTTTTTCGACCGATATACCAACATATGGAGATAATCGTGGTTTTTCGACCAATAAACTTGGATGTTCGACAGAAAAACTTGGTTTTTCTAGTTATTGGACACTTCGTTTGCCATAAACGCCCAGCCAAAAACTAGGAAAAAATCACAAGATAATGATTGTCACATTGTCCAAAATTTAGCTTCACCAAAGATAGCAACAATTCACACCTAAGCTGAGCCTTACATGTCACCCCCTCCCCTCCGGCGCAATCCCAGTCACAGGTGAAAAAGAAAGGGTCCGTCTGGTTGTCACTTTGGGTTTTTTCTTAGATACTATTATAAAAATGCTCCTACAGCCCCCAGGGATTTAGCCCAGGTTACTGCCCTAGGGATCTTCCCAGAGGTAAATTTTGAATGCTCTCTCAGTATAAATAAACACATTACACATTATCACTTCGAGTGCTCAAGCACCTCGTAAAGTTTTAAGGCCTAGGAACCTATATAATCAGACGATGTGTATTCACAACTTCTTGCAGGTCTAAGCGTACGTAGGTTGTCTGCAGTGTAACGAAAACAGTTGGAAATACGACCAACAAATTTCTCCACGAACGCAAAACGTAAAGTTATATGGGAATTACTTTCAATGGGGAATAGCACTAGTGTCGTCCCTTTGCCAGAAATGTTAATGCCTGTCTGTCCGCCAACACTGCATTATTCTGTCCCAAAAATGACAAAATTTCTGTCCCGATGGGGGGCTATGCAACCCCGACCATATGTTTCCCACTCCAATGAATTAAAAAAAAGAAGGCTGACACCCCTTTCCCGGCTAAATTAAATTAACCAGCCTGAGAATGTGAGAGCTTAGTACGCGCTGCTGGTCTCGAGAAACTGATTTGGTTCACAATTTTAATTGTAAAACTACTTACCTCAGCAATTAATATTAAATAAGGGTCAACGCTTAGATCAAACTGACTAATACACAGTGTAATTGCGTCCGGGCCCCCACAGCGCAAAGATAATATCCAAGAACATGAAGCAAACCTTCTTGTATCTGCCTTTCGGTAGGTCTGCTTCTGTCTCGTGCCTCTTCTTCGATTTCAACCCACCTTTTCCTATCTTTGTACAGTAAAAGAAGCTGAACGTCCTGGCCGACTCACGCAAACCAGTAAGACATTCCCTACATGGGTAATCATTGAATGTGATACAGGACCTTCGCACGTAGTGTCCTGTGCGAAGACCGTATATACTGCACGCGAGCAACCACATGAAAGAGGCATACGGCAGCAAATAAGGAGTTACACTTTAGAACCATTCTGTAAATATTAGGGTCACGACACAATGAGCACCGGGTCATCGCTCTGACAACAAGCCCCAATTTTACTAATCGTGCATTTTCGTCGTCAGCTAGCTACACTGCCCTTTCGGATGCCCGACCGGCAGCATTGAGGCTTGTACATGATTATGTACCATCTAGTACACATTGGGTTTTTGTAATGGAGAATTGCACAAACTTTTCATGCCACTATGTATTGCCCGACCCATCTTTCAATGCAAGAAAAAAGTCAATTGTAAGTGAGTCTCCACATTCCAAATTTAGAATTGTCATGCATAGTGCGAGCGAAATTAAGTGCTTCAAAGGGTTTGGATCTTATCACATATGTCACGTTCATGTTGCAAACATTCTGGTACCTTGCTCGTCAGTAAAATGCAGTGGATTGCCGAATCCTTCAGATCGGTATCTAGTAGCCAACAGGTATTTTCTTCAACAAGTCCACAACCACCTGTTTCTGTTCAATAAAACTGTGAATATCTGACCGTAGTATGACATATGTGAAACTAGTTAGCATGGAAATTAAAACAATGAGTGTGACATTGCAGTTAAGGTCAAAATTTCATCTTCATTTGCAAAACAACATTTTGCAAGTTCTAAATATGCCTCACATTTAAACCCAAAATTTCATCTCTATTTGCAAAACAATATTTTGCAAGTTTTCAATATGCCTCACATTTAAACCCCAAAGCAATGAATAATTATAAATGTGTTTGTTAAACTTGAGACGTTCGACTTTTGCGTCCAAAATTACCCTCTAAAAATACAAATAATCAGCACATTGATCGCCTTGCATTGTGGTCTTGTGAGGATTTCAGAAGCATTTAAATCAGGAAAACCACGCTGGAGAATAAAAACCACATTTTCTAGAACATTACTTTTGTTTTAAAGGTCAGAAGCAGTCTCCCCAAACTTATTTTGAAACAACAGCTAAAGTCACAAATTTCTTCTTATTTCGCTTCCAAGTAACTTTCGTGATATTTTAGAACATAAATATTGCATATTCAAGGTAAATCAAGCAGTTGCTCCTTGTAAATTGTACATTTGAGTGAGAAAAATACTGTCACATGATTCTCAAGAGCCATTCAGGATATAGGATAGTCTACTATGTAATTCTTTTTGGGGGTGACTGCATTCTCCCTTTAAGTTCCAACAAGTCATGTGCGTTTTCACCTGATACCGCAAATAATGCCAGTAGTTTGCCACGTTTTCCTTGAAAAACAGCTTGATGTTATTCGAGCCGAAATTATTATGTAACTGATTGATGTAGGACAAACTTTGTACCCCCCACTACTCTCTCCGTTATGATAACTCTTATTTGAACAGGGAGCTGTAAAACAGGGAGCTTACAGCTCCCTGGTTTGAACACTTACATGACAAGTTCTTGGCATATTTTCTTGGTACCACTTGGAAGGATAATCAGCCAGTGTTTGAGGACAGTAAATCTTGTATGGACACACAACATCGTGAATATTTTTCGCTTTCTTTCTTTCAACTACCTTGTCGTTAGTTTCTTTTTGCAACTTCATAGCTTTTAAACCAAAAGGTGTATTCTTTCTTGTAAACGTCTGGTCTTGCTTCCTGAAGAAACATGCTTCTTGTACCGTAAAGAGAATTGCCCTTCGATAATTGAAAGCACCCAAGTCACAAGGTGAGTCGGTCTTTATCTTGGCAAGTATGTACCATTTACCGTCCTCCGTCATGTTGCAACCATCGATGGTAGGATATGTCATAATTGTGTCACTTTACGTCACCTTCGTTTTCACAAGCGTACGGAGAAGGAAACCGACGTCATGAGATCTGTGGTAAATGAGATCTATCTTAAAATCAAACAGGGTGGCTCGATAAAGTAGAAATGTGCCACCTTAATCAATTCAGTGTCTGCTAGAAATGTTAGTCAATCCGCCCTCCATACGAGTTATGTAATCGTCGGGGTACCGATCTCTACAAGATGTCTAGCATACATCGAAGATGAATGCATTAAACCGCTCATTTATGTACATGTCATTTTCGTAACGCCTTCCTCCTTGTTTCGCAAACTGTCTTTGCTTAACTTCTTCTCAGGTGGGAAGGTGGTCCTGAATATGCAACACTTCACTTCACAATCGTAATTCTTCGTAACTTGGAGGCACAGTCTTGCTAATTATCATACATGTAAATTAAGTTTATACAATTATTAATTTCCAAGGTAGATGTATATTCATAGAAACATCGTGGTGTAAAAATTACTAATTCTTAAAACGAAGGGTAAAGAAATCCTTGTCGTCGAAGTAGATAAACAACTCGACTAATTTTAGGTAGTATAATTACTGCAGTGATGCTTTACCAGGTCAGGCGGTATATTTGGAAAGTAAGCCATGTAAGCTCGTCCATATTTTCCATTTTTTTTTCTCATAACAGTCTTGTCGTTAGTTTCCATAACCAATTGCATGTACCTTTAATAGCAATAAGTTTGTTTTACTGGTAAACTACTGCTCTTATCTGGTGAAAAAACACGATTTCTTCTACTGCTTTCTACCTGATCGTCATCCGTAATTTGAAGGCGTCCACATCAAAGGAGTATCGATTCTTATCTTAGGAATTTTACACTATTTACAGGCCTTCGTTAAGGTGCAACCATCAAGAGGGAAATTGACGAAAATGGTACCACTCTATGACACCGTTCGTCTTCACAAATCTATGTCGAGTGAAATCGACGTCACATTCGATAGAATCTGTCTCAAAGTCAAACGGGATGACCCGAAATAATAGACATGTGCTACTTACGTATACCCAATGTGCGCTTGAATGGCCAGTCAATCCGCGCACTACAATGGTCATGTGCTCGCCGGGGCCCAGAGTTGTTACCATATGTAAAATACATCAAAGTTGAATACATTAGGCAGTTCCTTCATGAACATGTAATCCTTGTAACACATTCCACTGTGCTTCGGAAACTGTCTTTCCTTGATATGCTCCAAGTTAGGTAGGCGACGCTGACTGTGCGGCACTGCCCAGAAAGTAACATCTTGCCAAGTAGGAACGACATTTTGATATGATTTAATAACATTCAAGAAAGTAAGAGAAGGTTTTTTGTTCAGCAAAGTGGGTCGGGTACCTTGAGAACATCCCCAAGAAAAGAGCCTCCTCTCTGCCTCCTCCTTTGACAGCGCCATCATACTTCGTTTTACTCTGTCTCTATCTATAGCAGAAACAAATTAAAAAAAATAATTTATTTGACCAATTTAATTTTTCTGTTCCAGCCATGCATCACATGCCAGGCTCGGATCCAAACTGGGGATTTTCGGGCTTTTACGGCTTGCCGAGCCCCCTCCCTCCCGCTTTTCTCCTTTTCTCGAAATCAGTTTTTTCGAGACGGTTTCAAAGCTGTACTACAAAATGAACTTTGCCCAAATATTAACCCCCCCCCCCCCGTTTTGTATAGTTCTGGATTCGCCCCTACATGCTCATCATATTATCGCAAACCTTATAAAGCAGTGTCTGCATGACAATATAGGATTACCACAGCTCGTTCCCCAGTCAATTCGGGCCCGGCGGACAATTCCCCTCCAGAGAACTCGGAACACACTCCCAAGAAAATGCCTACCTTTTGAAATTACCTCTCAGGAAACTTTCCCATTACCCGAAGTCGTCCAGAGGGGGACGGATGCTTTCTAGATGGATACGGTATCAGACCTACAACAAAATAACGCATGAATCCCATCCAGCGAATGGAAAAACCTGTAACGTCACAATACTCTAGTGAAACTCAATCTGTACATCTGTCCCGATTGATAGGTTAACGAGTACATCTTCTCATTGCAGCTGGCGACTGGGAGATAAGATGCCATATGCTTGAAAGTTGTTATGGCGCTTCAGTCTTGAGATCATACAATATACCCAGTATGTACAGCTTATGACGTTAATGATCGAACTTTATTGTACTGAACAAACTTAGTCTAGCACTTGGGCGAAGGATAAAGCACATTGTACAACACTTTCATTTTATATTTCCCAGTGAGGCCTGATGTGAATTAAGGGCAACATGACAAATTCTCGTTGAAAGATAGTAATATTCACATTGTTTAAATCATAGAAAGTATCAGCGCCATCTATAACATGTAATATACAAAAGCAAACTTACGAAATTGGATTCCAGATGCAAGTTCAAACTTCAAAGTTCAAACTTCGCTGCTTGAAAGATCTTTATCAAATGCTAGTGAATGATTATTGTAGTGCACCGCACTACAATCTTGGCATTACTGCTGAATTCTTTTGTTAAGCCTTGCATTGATTATAACTGAACGCCTTTCCTGCGCGTACTGTAACTTAGTTCGTACAAATATTCATGTTTGAACTTCTGAAAACAGCAGTAAGTCGATCTGTAGTCGTCATTAAATGTACCAAAAGCTAATACCATGACCGTGACTATAAGAAAGGTTTACGAGTTAACTCGATAAAAGAACTCCAAGAAAGTTTCTAGAAAAGGGAATGAAATGTGAGTCGGCCTGTTACCATTCAGGTGGAGAGCCTGAAGTATATTTCAATTACAGCAATCCCTGCTTCTTAGTTGGCACGCAACAATACATATATCATGTACTTCTTGAATGAGCGTTGGCTTCATTGCACTGGACTGAAAGAGTTGTGCTGTATTTCTCTCACGTTTTAGGTCAAAGATGCGAACAGAGAAATATATATGACAACAGCCATCTGGACGGAGTTTTTTGACAAATTCAGTAAGAACGTGAAAGGGGAGATTTGTTGAAAGCTACTTAACAAGAAGAACGTGAAAATGTAAAAACAATGGAAAAACTAGGAAAATTGGGTAATGTCTATCTGAATCACAGAGAAGTTAGTGGAATGGAAGCTGTGTATAGAGCTTCATGTAATAAATCCACATCAAAACTGGCTTACTTCAAACTTCAAGGAATTGCCTAACACACACTACAATTCTGCGTATTGCAAGCAAATGCTGTTCTAGTTTCATTCAGGGATAAAACATCATTTTTATGAAGAGAGTCCTGACATTTAAGAACTGTATCCGTACCAACACATGGGCCCCTGAATGGGGAGATTATAAATTGGACACCTTTTCCAACCTCTTACTATTAATATAGTAAACTTGACGTCATTCTTGTGTTTGTTGTGCACTATGCTTAGATGCCGAGGTCATACTGTGTAACCGTACGTAAAATGTAAGTTTAGAAACAACACAAGCAGACAGAAAATTTAGTTTTTTTACATTCTTGCTATATTACAAGGGACAAAATCCAAAAACTGCAGATAGTAAGTTGAAAGCGAACCACAATTTCGGTGATCGGTACCCTCAACCTTGAGGCAAGTTGTGGTGGTGAAGCTATAACTTAAGCTATCAAATTTCTACTCTTCCACTTCCAAGGGAGGGCCAAGGGTGCAAATATCGATTTAAATTGGGAAGGAATGCGGAATGCTGAGGCGATTAAACAGTGTCCAAGGCGTTACGGCGTGTTGGACGTGGGACTGAGCGTTACGGGCGTAGGGCTCAGGAAACAGTCTCCTTAAAGGCTCTGAGATTTTGCCCCAGACATTAAAAATTCTCCCAACTAAGTCACTTCTAGCTCCCCCTTCAATTTAAACAAAACACATCTGTATAAACTGGCCCGTAACCAGACGTGGTGCTGTAGGGGCCACCTTATAAGTTAAGTTCTGCGTGGTATTTCCACCACAGGAGCAACCTGAAACTACTTCCGAATAGAGTTAGGACCCACTTTGCACCAACCACCTGGTGTGCCGTTTATTTAGGCCCACTATGTACTATTTACTACATGAACGCTCCCGGTGTGCAGCTTATTTACAACTTACTACATGAATGCAAATAATGCACGCAGACCAACAGGTAAACTCTACAACGCGCAAAGCCCCCACCCCCCAAAGAAAGGAAAATGGGGATCCGTATTGAAGGATTGGCGCTCCTTGCCTAACTTACAAGGTAGGTCGTCAGAGCGACTGGTTGCCATTGAGGATTTCACACGATATCTTATAGTTAAAATCTGTCTTGGAGACTACATCACGAAGAAATTGGAAAATTCTCCCACTTTCCCTCCTATACTGCCACCTTTGGCAAACGGTACAACAATAATCATTATGTCAGTATTTAATGAAAATGCAATAGTTAATTGTCTCGCAAACAGGATCAATGGTTACTCCAGGCTACACAAGGTCCGCGGGTCGAATGTTCTCTGTGCACACCACATTGCAAATTTTAGTTAAATTCCATAATATCAAATGTTAAAGTGTAAAGAATTAAGCCAATTAACAAAATAACAGCATGAAAAACCTATCTCGACAACGATATCTCTTTAAAAAATGTGAGTCCCTATACACTTCAATCATAGTTTTCATTACAGACAGATAAAAGTTGCACGTAGCCTCCCTTTTTGTGCAAAGGACGAAAACAATTTCTCCACAATCAGACAAATACTTCATGTATCAAAGACATAAATATTGTGAAGCAAGAGGGGCGATTTGTTCTTACTATTGGGGGGTTGGGACATGACAGCATTTTCAAAAAAAATTGTGTGAAAATCAATGTCAATGAGCGATTTCTCAAATATTGGGGGGGGGCATGTCCTCCTGCCCCCCCCCCCCGAGATCGCCGCCTATTTTGTAAAGAGTTGTACAGTAACTGCTGAGTACAAGGCAAACGTAATATAACGACGGTTGAAAAGTGTTAAACAGTGGCGTTCTCGATCCTGGTCTCGGAAATGTTGTAGCCGAGTCACGAGACGGACTGTACGAGACCGAGTCCGAGTCCTTACTTTCCCAGTCCTAGTCCTTAAAATCGTGACTCAAGACCGGTCTCGAGTACCACAGCACTGGTACTAAAGGTATTTATACGTACACACTTACGATCTCTCCATGTTTAATGATCGATGCGCATCTTCTTGGTTTCCAGAGGTGGGTTGGATCCCAAATATACCATTTCCATTCCTCTAAGAATGTTGCCTTAGAAATATCGACTTTTTCTTTGTTTTGCTTTCTTTTCCTCTTTTCTTTTTCTTTTGTTTTTTCTTTTTATTTTTAGGTGCCAAATCTAAGATGGACATCCTATTATGGTTTCCCACGCGTAGCTAGGATATTTGAAATGCACCCGCTTCTCTTAACTTTCTTACACACTGATGCATGCATGGGAGACGAGGAACTGTAGTGAGTTTTGTTTCAGTATGAGGTTTCCTGCAATTTATACACGTAAGTGATAGACGCAATGATGCAGTGACACGCTCGCATTTCACAGTGCGATTTTTTGCAGCTAAGGATATTTCGGATGTGAGAAGCGTAGTAAGCGTAATAAAACTTGCGCTTTAGAGCGACGTTTTCAGTATAGGCTTCTGTAATTTCCATTTTTGTTACTTCATCCCAAGCCTTGGTGGTCAAAGGTTAGGTCAGGGTAGGTCAAGGTCTTCTAGGAGCCGTACTCGAAGGGGGACATGACCAAATGCGTAGGTTTACCATCCCCCAGTAAATATCCTGACAGTTTCGCCATCATCACCTTCGTGATGTTGAATTTAATTAATTCAAAAGGAACCAAAAAATTTGAGCTAAGTACTTTACTTTTTGCATTCATACTTCATTAGCATAAATAGAACAATTCCACCCTTTACTGAAGGTCATCTAGACACACTTTAAACATTTTTCTGCAGAAGTAGAAAATTCATCTCAGATCTAAGAGTTTAATTCTCATATTTTTCATGTACGGTGCGGTAACCAAGACGAGGTTTGGTCACACGGGTCGATAAAATACAGGTTGTGCATATAATTCCCGAATAGGGGTCATCTGTACCTTCGGCTTATCTGTTTTTCATTTCTACGAGAAAAAAATTGTTTAAATCAGATTTTTCTGAAAGAAAAAAAACCTGAGAAAAAACCCCAACGTAACACCCAGTACATCAAGTACTCGCATTGTTCAAAATCTGCCAAGACATGTAATGATATTGTATGAAAGGTTTTACCTTTCCTGGCACCCTCCTCACCCTCGCCCTTGTCGGGTCAAATTGAAGTATATATTAATAGAGTTCACTTGATAGAACAGTATAACGGAATTCACCAGACGGATTGAGATAACTTGTGATCGGCATAAACATCGCATTCCGTACAACATGAAGTACAATAAAAACTATTAAAAGGAGTAACTGTAGGCCATTTTCTCCAGTTAAAATATGAAATATTCCTAGAAATTGCGAGAATTTTGGCACACCCCACCAGAGCTCCGCTTCTGCATCCCTGCGTGCAATCTTACTCTTCGTGTCGTAGTGCACCTGAGCTTTCCCATCGTGGCCCACCTCTCCAAAATTCCTGGATTAGCATCTTCATCTTAGCCTACTCAAGAAAAGTGTTGACCTGTATCTTCTTGTTCCCAGACTTCATTCCACAACTAACTGTGGTGAATGTCCGGGTGGGAATTTTTGGTAGGGGTTGTCCGGTTGTTTGGTGGCCGTTGTCCGGAGTAGGACTTGTCAGGATTGGCAATTTTCCGGGTTGGAATTGCCCGGGAGGATATTGTCCGGGTGGGAGTTGTCCGAGTCAAAATTTTCCCGAAACCCTCTTAAAACCTGCAGATGGTAACCCTCTGCAGGATCTGTACGACGTAAAAAATCGGAAATTCTATATAACCAAAAACAAATGAACAGTCGTTTAATATTACACCTGTCTAATATCATGGATAAAGAGTACAAGAATGCAGTGGTACGCGGACCAAACAGAGATGTCTCCACCATATTGAGTTACAGAACCCCTATGGAAAATAGTAGGTATATATGTTTGATTCGATAGCTTTTGGTAAAGCTGATTTACTAAAATCATTATGGTTAAAACAACTACATAATAGATTAAAGTCGTAAGAAAAAGTCATCACACATCATTCTGGTCTCTACGTCTTTCAAGGGCTTTTAGATAAGCACAAGATGTCCCATTTCTGGGGCTTTGGGATTCGCTCTTGAAGGGGTTCTGATCAAGGTCATTTACCAACCCCCTTCCACTTTTGGGAAGCTGACGTCACTCTTATCGAGCCCCATGGGCCTGCGGACGCACCACCGATTTAAACTTTTTTAAGATAACCAAACATATATCAAGAACCTTAACAGGTGAAGTATGTACTGATGAATATAAAGATACACTTTACTAACCTAGATCAAAATAAATATTTACATTTCTTTAACCGAAGAAGCGTGGCGATTGAAATCCCTTGATTACCCATCCTATTAGTGATAACTTCTGTTTCAAGATGTCAAAACGGGAACACTAGCATGGTAGTTTCCTGGCGTTTTGTTTCTTGTTGCCGGCACGAGATCGATATTCCACCGTGTTACCCTTCTGAGGTGAACACTTTTGAATGATCTCAAATGCATTTGAATGTCATTTAGTGGAACAACATCATTCTGCATTATGGCCTTTTCCCTTTCACACTCCCACTACACAAACGAATTGGTACACAATTTCAAACTGTTTAATTTTAACTGCAAATATTAAAATGGCCGAAAAGGAAAATTCGAAGGTAATTTAGGTAAAGGCCGGTAATCCGTTTACTCTAACAAGTAATCAATTTACATTGATGAATGCACAAAAAGTATGAAAGGTCTGACGAGAACTAGCAAGGCAGTCAACAGAAGGCATCAAGACATCCCACAAAATAAGGTGAAGAATCGAGAAAGACCAAAATGCCCGAAATCATGTCAATGCAAATTTCCAAATTAGTGCATGGTCATTCAATTAACAATCTAGCAGACAATCTTATAGATAGGATCATCTTACCATTATTCAGAGAAGGAATATTTTTAATTTGAGATTCCAGATAATTAAATAGGAACCCGGTCCGACTTTTCACCACTATCCTATGTTGTATTAAAACGTAGGTTCGTTATTGTTTGGTTGAAATGAACCTTTACATAAGAGTGCCAGCTTTCCGTGTCTGACAAACATAGGCATTAAAAAGCTAAATTAGCGATTGGCACATACAAATATCGTGCTCTTGGAAAGTTTGAAACGTTTAAAAATAGTTGAAATAAACAGCGTGTTCAGCAAAAAGTTGCAATGGTAAAAATTTTGGGAAAACAGAAACTTTTTAGTGTATGATTGAGGAGAAAGTATTCCCCTTCTGATTTTATTAAAGGGCAGATAAGTAAATAACGAAATGAGATGAGAACCTGATAAAAGATAAAATGGAATGCCTCTTTGTTTGGAAATTCTACTTACGACGGCTACGGTAGGAGAATCTGAATAAAGACAACGAATTTTACGAGCACTTTAAGAGCAGTTTCCAAGGTTTTTGCAGTTTCATTGCAGTTGACCTTAGATTTTTGTTGAATTCTACCCAAAATATCAGGGTTTCTCTTCTAAGTATTACACGTCCAAATTCCAGTTACGAAAAGTATTATGGATTCCTAACTTGAGATATCTAATTTACAAGGTTTTCGATTTTTGACCTCTGGTGACCTCAAATGGTGATCAACCTCCATGAAAAGCAATACACTTGTTTCTCTTGATGTGATAAATCGATTAAGTATGAAAAGGATCCATCATTCGTATCTGGGAATATCCTATTTATAAGCTAAGTGTCAAAACACATGCAGACATCTACACACGTACATACACTCGCCACCGTTATTAAATAGGTTCCTTCCGCCTTCGGCAAGGAATATACAAAGGAAATGTTCATCTCCATATGGCCTGATTTGTTGGCATAAATTCACGCATTTCCAAAACATCTTTCTTTAGTCCGCCTTCAGATACTGATCAAATTACTGCAATGTGCGGCAACAAATACTATTGGATGAACCAAGGGGTTTATCCGGTTCTCTTAATGATTGCCTTTACTCTCTTTCTATCTGAGACAACTATTCTGTGCACACTTTCTAAACCTTTAACAATTTTAACAAACAGTTTGGGCTTACTTTGCAAAAATGAAAATCCATCCTTCCTAAAGGAAACTGACATATTTTATAAAATGATGAAAAGTCCTTAAAATAAGAATTCATTTTAGATTTGATTTTTGATATAGACAGTTGGTAAAGCTGGTTTCTGTTTCAGTGCCACGGGATCCTGGTTAGTTTAAAATTTGAACCGAGCGGTTTTAAAGTATAGATTTTGTTAAAGAAAATATGCTTAAAATTAAGATTCCCAGTAACCTGAAGATTCAGTCTTGACAACCATCTTATCTTTTACATTTAAATACTTACTTAAGTTTATATTTCCAAGCTACTTACATTCAAGTTTTGATAAAACCATAGATTTTTTTTTAGTAATGCCTATTAGAATGAAGAGCAAAGCCTAAGCAGATCCACTTATTTTAAACTAGCATAATAATTTATTTTTGTTGATATGTTTCACTCCTTAAAAGCCTCCGCTATATTTTTCAGTGCTTCCTTAACAACCTCAGAAGGTATTTGCGGAAAATAAGTCTTATAAGCCTGTACAACTTCTTCAGTACTTTCCATTTTCTTTCTCTCAACTGTATTGTCGTTAGTTTCTTTAACCAACTGCATACCTTTTATAACAATAAGTTTGTTGTTCTTGTGGACTACTGTTCGAGTTTGGTGAAAAAACACATTTTCTTCTAACATCGTATACCTGAACGTCATCATGGACTTAAAGACGTCAACATCACAAGGTGTATCGGCCTTCATCTTGGCAATTTTGTACCATTCACCATCTTTCGTCATTGTACAACCATCAAGGGGAGGATAGCGTCGTGAATGTTGCCACTCTATAACGCCATTTATCTTCACAAACCTTTGCCGAAAGAAACCGAAGTCGTATTCGACAGAATCTGTCTCGAAATCAAACGGGATGGCCTGAAAAAGTGGGCATATAGTACCTACGTCTACCAAATGTCTGCTAAAAGCGCCGGCCAATCCACGCACAATAACAGCCATGTGATCATCGGGGTCCCAAAATTGACAGGAAATATAGTGTACATCGAAGTTGAGTGCATTAAGCAGTTCCTTCATAAACATGTTATTCTCGTAACACATTCCACCTTCCTTTGCAAACTGTCTTTTCTTTATTTCCTCCCAAGTGGGAAGGTGACGCTGACTGTTCGGCACTGCCCAGGAAGTAACGCTTTGCCAAGGAACGACATTTTGGTATGATTTAATAATACCATTCAAGGAGGAGAGAGTAGGCCGTTGTTCAGAACAAAGTGAATCGGGTACCTGTAGAACATCCTGCAAGAAAAGTACTGCTTCTTCCTTTGTCAGCGACATTATAATGTACAAGTTGTAGAATGGTATCCAGAGGAGAAAAAAGGCGGAGGGTGGCGATCTAAAGAGGAACAAATAAAAAAGAAACAATTAAATCTATTTGGCCGTTTTTATCTGTGTTAACAACGTATTGGAGACGCCACTCATATTTCTCAAGATCGTCATCCACCACCCATATGCATGATGCACAGGTCTGACGGTCAAGAGGTTGGTCAGTTTCTTTTGGGAGCAGACCTTCGAGTTTTTGGGAGTAACGTTTGGTTTTGCCTTTTGGCTCTTCGGCAGAGAGTCTAGGAGACGTTGGCAAAGGTTTCACAACTAAACTTCTTTGTGAGAAAGCTTGTGATTGGTCACATAAGGAATAGTAAAGTGACTGGGCTAATGACATGACATAATTATGAAAGCAGGATTACCGAACGACGTAATTTACGCTGTGCCGTTATAGTATTCACACCACGTAAATAGTTGCGTTATGTCGTTATTCAATCAGCAACACGACCTTGTACACTTACTTGTCATGCACCTGCTGATGGCTTCTCAAGCTGAAACTCGTGGCACATTCTTGAGTGTTGTACACTACAGTATTGCCATCTTGAGCAACACTATAACGCCCAAAATATTAAAAACATGAGGTACCGTATTGATAATCAAAAAGAGTGCCACACAGCAAACGCGGGGTGAGTATACAGCGTAGCCCTTTGCGTTGAAGATGCAATGAAGAAGAAAACAATCAACTTACACAGAAGTTTTGTCCAGTCTTGACAAGTGAGATAAAGAATGAATCCAGTATATGAGCAGATGGCTTGAAGTTTTCCTTTTATGTGTTCTTGTTTTAATCGCAGGAATACTACCGTAAAATTAATTATTAATAAACTCTATTACAAACCAGACTTGCAAAATTGTATATCAAGATGCGAGTTCGAACTTTGATGTTTGATCGATGCTTATCAAATGCTTGTCATTGGTAACTGATTACGGTTTACGATTTAATGGCAGTTTTAATAATGGTCACTGAAGGACGACCTCACATCCGAGACATCGTTTCTCATCTTACACTTCGGTTATCAAATGTGCATAGAATTAAAGAATATCTTGTTCTAGTATTCGAACTCTCGGCAAGTAAATTTTATCTCAACTTTTATCATGTTTTGCTTTGAAGATTTAAAGGATAACGATCCCTCTTCATCCCGTTCAAAATTTTACTTCTCTCGCTATCACTCTTCCTTTTTCTTTACCAATCATTTTCTTTAACCACCCCCCCCCCTTCCCCACCGCTCATTTCTTCTTTATGCCTAAATGTTTACGTCTTAGCACTTGAACAAACCATGATTCCTCAACAGCATTTTGTCTGAATCAGCTATGTGTGTACTTTCACTTCTGCAAGTCCTTTCTCTCAGCCAATGCTTTTTTTGCGACCGAATCCCCCTCCTTGTCTACGTCTAAATTTCATAGCTGAACATATCGTTTTTGAAATGCCCAAAGTTTGGGAGTTTTAGTGAAAATTTCCTTTTGTACAACAACCAACTCACAGGTACACTTAAAATATTTTAAGACATTCTTCAAGTTCTCTAAACTTATAGTGTTTTAGACTGAAGCAATTTATTTTTTATTTTTTAGTTTGTAAGAAACATAAAAATCTTGATTTTTAATTAACATATTTCTCTGCCTTTTAAATCGCGGCCCTGAGCAATTGATCAATATGACGTCATTACGGCGCTTAGAGCTTATGTTTCTAAGGTAACGCATCATAAGTGTCCAAGGTAACGCTTCGATGAAAGACCAGGGGCCGCTGCCTCCAGAGGGCAACCGCTACTTAAAAGTGATATTAACATTTAGGAACGCTATTGCATGCACAGAAGGATTGAAAATTTGTGTCGCAACGGCAGAGACCGACTGCAGAAGCTTGTATTAAGAAAAAAATAAAATTTTCTCGATAAATTTTCGGTTTTCGACATCAATTACGCTTTAAGTGATTGTTTTTGTAAAATATTCTATTTTAAACGAGTAGAAAGGTTGAAGGGTTACGTTTTAAAGTACATGGAAGCAAAGAAAGTCACTCGATGTGTATAGTTTGGTAGGTAAAAATCGCAGAATCAGTCGTTTGGTAAAACAAAATTCCGGGCATGCATTGGAGCCTTTAACATCAAAATCGTTTTTCGTGGATAAACAAATGGAGCACCTAATTATCTTGAAAGGGCATTGCGTACGTACTAATTAGAAGAAACCAAATATCACGATTTGAAAAATATTGTTACACTAAAATCACCCCCCTATCCCTGTAAAGCTAGCAATAATCCCAAGGGAAATTTAGCACTCCTGAAAAGAATGTGTAAATATGAATTTAAAGCGAGATACATAAGACATCCTGAGCGAGTTATTACAGAATTATGGACACTGAAATTTCGTTCATCCACCTCGCAAAGATATGGGAAAATGGCACTTTTCAAAAATTTTCAATCTCAGCCCCTTGATCGTTTGTTGACGGCCACCAACGGTCGATTCCATGATACAATTTGAGTGTCGGTGAACATGCATTACTCCTAGTATCCTACACTGATTACACTCCTAAATTGAATGAGTGACTATGAATTTAAAACGAGATACACAAGACATCATCTTGAGCAAATTTTAGAAACTGAGATGTTGGAAAAACGGAGATTATCAGTGAGCGTGAAGCGCACGGAAACATAACATCTAAATAGCGTTTTAGGTAGGTCTACTTTAGTTTACATTGCAAAAGTTACTTACTAGACTATACAAAAGTGTCTTGACAAAGATTGAGAGGCATTGTAGCAAATAAGTTGGTCCAACCCTTAATTTTAGTTTGTATCTAAATTTGCTTCGAGGGCCGGATGGATAGGATGTAGCTCATATTCCGATATTTTTGAAGTCAGACATTACAGTATCCGTTCTTTGATAACTGCATATAGGTGTTTCAGAGTAAGACTGTGTGTGTTGTACAACGTGTTTTAATTAATGATGTATAGCTATTTGAAAATGATTACATATACACTCTCATTTGAATCTGTTCATTAAAAAGTTACTAAAGTCACGGTTTTACTACAACTTAGTAGCCACTGCATGTGCCTTTTACTAAAATGCAGAAGGCATTTTTGGCAATTGAAAGCTCTTCCGAGTAGATTTTCACGAGAATGGCGGCTTGATTGAGGTCTTACATATCCCCCTTCCCCCCATCCCTCCATAATATCGCAATAAATGCCCCAAATAGAGGTTCCTAACCTGAAGGGCATCAAACCCTATAAGATCCAAGTCCCCCTCTCTACTCTCCAGGTCCTCCATTGGATCAAGCCACCAGTGCCCCCACGTCCCAATTTAGTTATTTGAACAGTAAGACTCCAAGAACAAGATCTCCCCAAGAGTTTCCTGATGCGAAGTGACCCAAGACTCGTATAAAAAAATAAAGTGAGATGACATTGGACTAGGGACAAAATTTCGTTGCGGGTTCTTGATTAAACATCGAGTGGGAGCTTGGATACACTACGGTATAGGGTCAAGGAACCCGAAACTTCACAGCATTTTAAACATTTTTCTCAAATTGTCTTAGAAAAAGTTCCCACAGTGTAAGTGAACGTTTTGTAAAATATTCATTGTGAATGTAAAATTAAGAAATAGCTGTTATAAGAAGAATTATGAGGTTGGCTTGATACCAAAATAACCAGCTTAGTTATTTTCTGGTGGTCTATTGTTGGGCCAGTGTTGAGCCGCTTAATATTTGCCAATCGAAACCAATGCTGTTAGCGTTTAGCAACCAATGACCAATGCTGAGGTTTTATTTACCATACAAGTAAGTTGTAGGCCAATTTTGAAGGCGCCCTTCAGATTCATCACATTAGTTGAGGGATGGCTTCTAATTGACTTTTTCAATCCACATACGCTGTTGTTGTTTTATATTTAACATAATAATATCACAGATAAGTACTAGTTTTGATAGGTCTATCCATACAGTGTCTTATACTGTTTTATCACGGCATCACTGTTAACGGCCTATGGATATTTCAATAGTTTTTAGTGTTGGTCCAGTGTTGTTTCAATATATGATGCCCAACAGTTGGTCACTTAAAACTGGCTCAACGTTGTTTTATTACATAATACCTGACTTGGCCAAATAAGGCTGGTTCATTGTTGGTTGAACACATAATGACCAACGGTTGGTTTCATGAAAGTGCTTCAGTGCTGGTTAAATGTAAAGCCAACAGTTGGCTACGCGAAGTTGGTTTAATGTTGGTTAAATGTAGAATGCCCTACAATCCAGCCTGATGTTAAAAAATTTTAAATCAAGGAATAGAAACCCTCTCATCAGTACCAGCCTAAATGATACTGGCAAGGTTTTTTTTTTTTTTTTTTTTTTTTTTTTGAGGCTATATTTGGGTTGACCAGCACTATGTATATCTTCGAAGAAATAGACACGGGAGGTAACTTGTCCTTAACTTTTCCAGAGGAGCTTCTTAAAAGTTCTTTGAAGTTGGCATATGAGTAACTTTTCCCATCAATGTTTGGGATGGCTCCACAAAGGATGAAAGTGTGTGGAAAGAATAAGACACTTGTCACCTGGTCATGTTTGTTTTGAGAATTTGAACCAATGACATACATTTCAACTTACTTGACTGTAATCCCTGTTGGAATTGCAGAAGCGTTTACACTTTGCTCAATAAATTCAGCATATTTCTTGGACTATTTAGCACTAGTGGGAGAATCATCACCCTAATTTACAGCAAATGAAATCCTCTTATACATATTATTAAACAGAGCCAGAATGAGATCAACTCTATTACTTCCACCATGCCTTGTAGTGTGATGATAATAAAAGCTATTGTGCAAATAGTGTGCATGTTCCCTTCCTCATTTTGGAACCTTCCCAGAGAAAATGGTAAGGAATTTACAAGCAGGGGGGCTATATCGATGAACTTCATCATGTAAGCTGTTAGATTTTTACAGCCATAACGGAGGGTAAACAACTGGTAGAAGCATTCAGAATTATAGTTGTAATCCTCTACTACCTTTCCAGAGTAACCAAGCTTGTAATCATGTGGATCTAATGATCCTTCAGTCGCAGCTTCTTTAAGTATGGGATCAAGATCTTATTTCAATATTTCGTAAATTTTAGTGCTTATAAATATTTTAGGCAAGGTCATATGAGTAAACTTTTTAGAAGGTTTAAAGACAGCTGTCACAGCCACTGCCAACATATTTTGAATACTACGAGAAGAACAGACACCCTCCAAAACATGGAGATATTCATCACCAAATCCATGTGTTAGTGGGAATAAGATGGTAAGAGTATGCCCCTTATTTAATAGGGGAAATGTTTCCATTGTTATCAATGTCAACTGAAAACACACCCTGCCTAACACCTCCGTTCTGTTTTGTATTTACTTCTAGCGATGAAATCTTGCTGTCAATATATGCTTATCTTTTTAGACCAACTTTATGAGGTTTTACCCCCTCTGAAAGTAAGTCTTCAACTTCCAGAGTTAGAAGCCTTTCAACAGAAGGAGCAAAACCATGCATGATACACATTACCACATACGTTTTTGGCATGCTTGGAAAGAGATTTCCAAGATACTTTTTATCAATTATAATGGGTAGGTAAGTCAAAACCTACATTTATCAAATGTCAAACCCATAGTCTCCTTGCTCATTTTACTGTAAATGGTCTATCTGCATATGGAATTTGGGGCTAAAGTACCACTGTCGTCTAGGAAATCCTCTAAAAACGTTTCATCCCTGCTTAGGTAAACGTTGTGCCCCTCCTTTGATTTTGAAGTAATATACTCAAAAAGCAAAGAAATACAGTTTTTGCTATATTATCCATCAAATCCTTTTAGGATTAGGCCTATATTGTGCTTGCGCTGTAAACACAAACGCTCAGCGTCAAATCGAATCTTACCACAAATTTCACAACATCTGGTAACGTGTGTATATCTGACTGCAGTGTTACATGTCATATCTACAGTTTTAACATTGAAAGGGAAGAGGGGGGATGGGATTATTTTGAACAAGTGAAGCATGTCACAATTTGGAAGATTTTATTTAGTCCGATTGGGGGTTGAAGCTCTTTGATAGTGTAAGGCTGACGCATATTTTTCGTTAAAACTGGAAGTGCTACTAATCCTTTAAAGGATTTTGTTAAATTGAAAAAGGGATACAATTGGAAAGAATTGCAGATTCATGCTATTTTGTATCAAAATGGTATAAGTGAAAAAAAATTTGCATCTGACACAGGAGAGTCCAGCGTTTCAGGTACACCTGGGGACATTTTCCGGCCTTCCGACAGAAATCCAAATTTATTCATCCTCTCTTCTGCCCTGAACTGGCAAACGAAGATCTGATTAGCTTGCTTAGAAAAGGATAACGTGTTGCACGTTACGAACATTCTTGAGGATTTCTGGTTGTTTTACTATGTAAACATTACAGTTAGGTTTCTATCACGAGGACAGACCAGAAAGCCAAAATGCTTAGTGATTCCTTGCGAATGAAATGTAATTCTATTATATTTTAAAATTGACAGTGTGTCACAAATTACAGTCTTTACAATTTTGGCATAGAATGTCTATGATCCCTGGGCATATATTAAACACACTAATACTATATTAGGCCTAATAACCTTTTGACCTCCAATAGCTTCAAATGACTTTTGACCTTTACTTTATACAGGCCATCCACACGTCAAGTGAATGTGTTTCATCAATGTTTCTCTGCTCAAGATATAGTGCTTATAGTGTTTACAAAGTTTCAACCTTCTGAACTCTGTTGACCCCAAATGACCTCAGACCTCCACCAAAAGCATGAGGGATCATCTACTCAATGTGGGCACCACACATGTCAAGTAAAACATCCCTTTAGGTTTCCCAAAATGAGATATATTGTTTACAAGGGTTAAACCTTTTGACCTCTAATTACCCCAAATGATCTTAGACCTGCACCAAAAATGATGAGAATCATTTACTCATTACGGGCCATCCACATCTTAAGTAAGAGACTCATCAAAGTTACCCTGCTTGAAATGCCATGTTAACAAGATTTACACCTTTTGATCTCTAGTGATCCCAAATGACCTTTGACTTCCACAAAACAGCAAGGATCTTCTACTCAATGTGGGCCACCTACATGTCACGTATTAGATTCCTTCAAGTTCCCTGCATGAGATAAAGTGTTTACAAGGTTTTGACCTTTTGACCCCCGATGACTCCGAATGACCTTGGACCTCCACCAAAAATGATGAGCATCTTGTACTAAACATGGGTCATCCAGATGCTAAGTAAGAGATTAATCAAAGAAACTTTGCTTGAGTTGTAGTGCATACAACGTTTTAACTCTTTCGACTTCTGGTGACCCCAAATACCCTTTGACCTCCACAAAAACTACAATGATCATCTACTCAATGTAGACCGCCTAAATGTCAAGTACGAGATTCCTTCAAGTTTCCCTACATGAGATAGTGTTTACAAGGTTTTGACCTTTTGACCTCCGCTGACCCCAAATTATCTTTGACCTCCACCAAAATGATGAAGATCATTCACCCAATATGGACCATTAACATGCTAAGTATGAGATTCATCAAAGTTACTTTGCTTGAAATATCATGTTAACAAGATTTTCACCTTTTGGCCTCTGGTGACCTCAAATGACTTTTGACCTCTACCAAAAACAATAATGTTACCGGTCATGAACGGCGTGTCAAGAATACCAGATCGAATCCTTCGACCCGTGAGAGTTCCAGAAAATGATAGGTTCCAGTCTTTTCTAGAAGTTACTGTGTATCCGCTTCGACATCATTCTGGAAAGGACTGTGAGTCCAACTCTAGATAGGCCTACTACATAAATATAGCAGTGATCCTGCCTAGAAGCTTCACTTCCTAAGTCGGGATATTCTAGACATGCAGCCTATTGTGTACTGGGATATTCTAGAATCGGTTATTTCGAGAGGTTTCTTGAATAAAGGCTGGCGAGTATAAAAGGAGAGTCCCTCAGATAATCAGCGAGAGATCAACAACATTGGCAGTTATTATTTATATCATCATCAGTCAGCCGTTCAACTGTACTTAATGCTGCCAAACGCCTTTTTACTGTGTTCTGAGTTGCTGAATAAAGTTATTTACCAATTCAAGTGATTTCGGCTTCGCCATTAGCCTACCCTCCTCCGCAGAAACCCAGCCTAAGCCTATTACAGTGGCCTACCATCGTAGACGTTACAACGCCGGCCGAGACTAGCGATAAGTATATAAGCTAATAATTGTAATCAGGCCTAAGCTAAGATTTAATAATTGTGTAAATTAAGGAGAGAGGGGTTTTAATTTTAAATAATAATCAAGTTGTTGAATTTTATTCTCTTCCTTCTGTGATTCTTTCGCTGTTATTGGTTTGAGTGCCACATCGAGCAGTAACAATAGTAATCATCTTTTCAATATGAACCATGCACATATGCCAAGTATGAGATCCCTTGAGGTTACTCTTTTTGAGATAGAGAGTTTACAAGCAAAGCGACACATACACACATACATACACAGACGACATCACCTTCGCATAGATTCCTCTGACTACGTCAAGGAATCAAAAAAGAAAAGATAAGCAAAAGAGAGTGCAGTACACACCAGTGCTGCAGTCGAGTTCACACCTTCCGAGTCCGAGTCTGAGTCCTCACCTGCCGAGTCCGAGACCAAGTGACTGGCATTCGAGTCCGAGACCGAGTTCGAGTCACAAGCTCCGAGTCTGAGTCCGAGTCTTAGACCCCATATGGAAAAGTGTACACTAAGGAACAGGACTATACCAGTGATCAATTTATACATTGCCTTTTACACAATGTTGCCGTGTGTTATCATGAACAGGATTACGAGGGGGCAAGCGGGGCACTTGGCCCCCACTTTTTCCTAGACCTTAAAATTAATAAAAATAATTTAAAGAAAAACAAATGAATGAAAGCAAAAGAAAACAGAGAACTATGAGGGAACTTTTGACATTATGGTCAATTTTGCAATGTAAAATGAAGGAAACACATTAAATCAAACAATGTCAGAATTTTTTTACTAGGCGCACTTCGCGCCCACCCGCAATGAGTACTAACAAATACAGCGGCAGTCTCAATACGGGGAGACAACAATTTATTGTTAGTGAAAGGTTTATTAATTAAAATTTCTCCTAAAGCATAGTCGTGTGGCTCCAAACCACACTTTTATGACATGAAGCCCTGAAGTAAGAGTTACTCAAAGTAATAAATGTACGTCATTACCCAACAATGCATGGTTCTTGCATGCACATTTCAGAAACCTAACCCTGTATAGGAAATCGTGATTCTCAATACATTTTTCTGCATAATTTGCATAAGCTCAAGGAAAGTAGGTATATTGTTAATACTACTGTCCGTACTCCGTAGTAGAACCTTTTTCGGTGGAATTGTCTCCTGATAACTTCCTGTAGGATCAGTGCTTGAGTAAATTTCTATTTCAAAACCCATACAACCTCTCCTGCTGTTCATGTTCCACACCAACGTCCACCATCCTCATACAATTGACCGAAAGTAGCTATCTGAAATTTGCATCCACGATAGGAAAAGTATTCTGTTAGCATTCAAATTTTACCTGGGGACGCTAGGTTTTTTCCAGAAATGGTCCAGAATGGCCCCCAAAGCCATCAAATTTAAAACGAATTCTGGGAAGGATCCCCATTCTCCGGCGTCTCGCCTTCGTCATTCTCAGTTAACCGCCTCCCTGAACACACCTTACGAAGGTGCAGGCTCTAATCAAGATTACGTTTCTGGCATCTTTTAATGTGAAAGCCCATGGCCACGACTCTGTAAGAGTTACCCATAACATTTCATTCATTTTGAAAAGTATTATACACCATCACCCTCAACCTTTAATCGTCCTTACAAGTTTATGCTACAACCTTATTATTAACAAATAATGAAAAACTTGAGGAGTCCCTTGTCCCTTGAATTGAAGAATAGGTCTGTTGGGAAAATCGGTGTTGGCGGGAAAGCTGTGGCTGGAGGTAGGATGGTTGAAATTTTTAAATGATCGATTTTTTAATATTTTCTATTAAAAATTGTTGCAAACTCAAACTTTTCTTGCTCTGCTCATTAAATTTGAATCAGAATATATCGACACCTTTTTGTAAATGTTCCGGACCCAACGGGCCCTGCACCCTCAGATGTACCTTTGGTGTCTTTTGCTTGATAGCGAGAATGTGCCTCATTCTTCCAACCGTTTCGCCCTCCTAAGGGTGACTAGTACCGATCGCTTGTGAAGAGAGCGTATTTGGGATAAAAATTTGCCAACAAAACAATTTTGCCGACAACCTGGCAATACATCTTTTTTGGAAGCAAAAGGGGGTGAGGTGGAAGTGAGGTATCTGGCTACATCTTGGTTAAATTAAAGGTCTATAGATTGACCACGGCAGATGGAATTCTCTGGCTTCAAACCCACCTTTGAATTTCAGCTCCTACCTACCATCACTAATCCCTCCGCTACATCCCTTATGCAAACCGTATCATAATCCAATAATCCCCCACGCACCCACCCACCCATCCACCCACTCCAATGCTCACTCAGGCTGCAGTCAAATCGACGGGCCACATAGTTAGACGTATGTAATCTAGTGGTGGTGAGGGGAGCTGACAGGCCACTTGAAGTGAACTGACGAAATCTTAGGAGACCATATGACATTTGATAAAAACATATATAGGCTAAATATTATTTTATTTCCTCTTGCTTGCCTTTCTTATTTGAACTGTGCATTTCAAAATAATGATATTTCAGAAAAAAGAACACGTATGGAATCGAGGAACAACTTTTGTAGCCTGGTAAATTACAATCTAGGAGGGGTTTTTTTTTTTGGCAAAAAATATTCTTGTTGCGCATACGAGCCAACAGATAGTGACGCTCTGCTAAGATAAAGTCACGTTAAACCACCTTCTCCTTCAGAAATACACTATTCAAGAAAGTTACACTACTTTATCTGACATTATTTTATTTGTTGTCAGGCCTGGATTGGGCCTAATGGTCAGATTTTTATATCAAATTGATCATCAATTGAGTGCGCATTCAATGTCATTTACAGATAGTGAAGATAAATTTTCAGGTTTATGTGCACTACTTTGTAAATACCCTCAGAGCTTCCGGGGTCACGCCCTTTTATTCCATTTGGTGCTGCTCTGAACCAGGGACCTTTCGGCGGACCCCTAGACACCACACATTTAGGTGAAACGCTAACCATTTCAAATGAGGCCCAGAATTGAGGATACGCATCTGCCTGTGGCCCTGAGATCTTCCCGATTAAGCATGTGGGCCACCAGGGGAAATAATTAAGGACCACCCGTGTATGTTTTTATCGTATATAATATAAGGATATCATCTATCTTATACAGAGCAAAATGCAAAGACGTAAATACCGTGTGTTCAGGGAGTTGTCCCTGACAACTCCCTGGTATGTTGTATAGAAACTGCAGAGGACAAGGTAAAGCTATGTGACGATGGATTAATTGCATAAAAGTGATCCCCAAATTCTGCCGGGCTCGAGCCCGGTCTCGGAAAATTTGGAGGCGTGTCACGAGTCCGAACTGTACGAGACCGAGTCCTTGCCTTCCGAGTCACGAGTCTTAGTCCTTAAAATCGTGACTCGATACCGGTCTCGAGTCCGAGACCGGTCTCGAGTACTACAGCACTGGTACATACTGTTTCTAGATGTCAACTGTGGGGATCCAAATAACATGTAGATTAATCTCTGAACATAACGTTTAAAGCTGCTACCTTAAATACTGTATTAGCCTAAATTGGTACTTTTGTTGGACAGTTCAAGTGCTACAAATTTGGTCATTACGTTACAAAAAAATGTTTCATGACTTTGTGAACTCACATAATCACATGTGGCAGGACATATGAAAATACATAAGGAAACAAGTGTGGTGATGAGTTGTGACACATGTGGTGTTGGAGTCAATTTGACACACAGGACTACGCTTTTCCCTGCATGGTTGTCAAACCTTGAAATCTGAGTCAAAGTGGGGAACGCTGTGTCAAGTTGACACATGTGGCAAACCAGGACAAAGTGTGACAAAAACGGCCAGTGAAAGTAATCGAATTATTGAATTTACTTTACTCGGCACCACACCTCTCCACACATTCCACACTTGACCTACTTTACCCCAGTTTACCACATATTACCCGTGTCGAAACGTGTTTTTTTTTTTTTTTTGGTTTTCCACACTTTGCCTCATGTCCAACCTGTGGAAATGTAGGTCAATGCATGGCACTTTGGAAATGTGTGTCAACTGCCTATTAATGACACAAATAGTCATGCAAAAGTTCACAAAAAATTCACGACTCTTCACACCCCACCATAGTTTACCATAGTTTGACACAGCATTTCACGTGTTGTATTGTAACTTTTGCCACATATTTTTTGTAAGGGTTTCCTCAGCTTTTTGTTATATGGACATGCCTAGTGACAAAGTAATTACATCCCTGTCAAATCCACACAGACAATCTGTGGTGTGCAGGAAATAATTAATCCGGTATCGCATCGCATTTTGCTACACAAGATGGACAAAGTGCTATACAAATGCAATATGGGGAGCAGATTTTGTACATATAACATTAGGGTTTATAATGATTTTGTGATAGAGAAGCCCAGAAGCCGCAAAATTGCTATGCAAATTTTGACCACTAAATTTTTCCCTGGGTATATTTCCCTCACGCTTGACAGTGCCAGTAAGCACAGAAATCCAATTAGACTACAGTTCTTGTATGCAACAGCTTTAGGAAGGAGAGACTGCAACCAAAATAGAAAAACATGATAAAAGTAACTTTTAGTTTCGATCTACACTGTAGGTAAATATGAATGTTTCCAGATTTACAATATTTGTTTGAGTCTATATTATCTTGAAGTTGTTTATGAATAAATATGTAAAGAAAATTTGTGGGTTCTTGATGATCCGTCTGCACAATAAATTTGGCCCTGCAGATGAAGGCCAGTTAGGGTTGATATGGTAATGTGCATTAGACTACTGCAGACCTAATCAGAAAGCCCAAAGGTTTATTTCCTTTCCGAAGGAAATAAAAGGTGTCAATTTTTCATCATTGGGCTATTGCATTTACTAGCAATTTCCAAGGTTTATGCTGTTTCACCTCCAGAGACCTCTTGTAACCTTAAACCTCTGTCAAAAAATAGGGTTCATCTTCTGACAATAACACATCCACAAGCCAAGTATGAAAAGCATACTCTTCCCACTTTGGGATATTCGTAAAAATGATTCAGTTTTTGACCCCTGGTGATCTCATATGACCTACAACCTCCACCAACAGCTATATTATTCTTCCTCCTAATATGATAAATTTATATGCCAAGTATGAAAAGAACCCTTCATTCTAAACTTGAGATATTCTGTTTACAGGGTTTCAGCTTTCGTCCTTTCATAACCTCTCGTAACCTATCGTTACCTCTCGTAACCTCAAATTTTTCACCTCTGCCAAAAACAATAGGGTTTATCTTCTGATAATAAAGCATCTACATGCCAGGTATAAAGAGTTTCCATGCTTCGTACCTTGAGATATCCTTTCTTCAGGGTTTTCGATTTTTACCTCTGGTGACCTGACATGAACTGTGATTACTATCGAAAACAAGAATCAAGGTTCTTCTTTTTACTATGATAAATCCACATATCTAGTATGGAGAGTGTCCATCATTTCTATCTTGGGATATCGTGTTTACAAACAAGTTCCAAGGTTTTTGAAGTTCTACCTTCCGTGACCTCAGATGACTTTTGACCTCTAGAAACAAAAAGGTTTATTTGCTAACTATAACACATCCACATGCCACGGATAAAAAATATCCATGGTTTCTACCTTGAGACATCCTGTTACAATTTTTTTGTATATGATATACCTTTATATCAAGGTTAAAAAGTATCCATCATTCCTATCTCGAGATATCGTGTTAACAAGCCAAGCGCCACAAATACACACATGCACACACATACTGTACACACAAACGAACACATAAACACGCCATCGGTACTGCATTGATTCATGTTGCCTTTGGCAAGGAAGGAACAAGCTACAATAGCCTATTATTGTAATTAAAACACTGTAATTTGTTTTGGTTTGTTTTTTAGTCCTTTAAGTTATTTTAGTGCATACTTGAAGCCAGATTCATGTTAAGACATAATGTTGATGTCTTCAGGACCATACACATGGAAAATGTACCAAAACCCTCTGCAGCAATTGCATCATTCAGGGTTTTCGACGGTTTCTTTTCTACACTTTTCGATGTTGAAAAGGGGTTTTTGACAGGCTTCTACCAGTTTTTTGACACTATCACATCATAAAAAAAATTTTGACTGCCGCAAATCCAAGACTGGACAATGTAAATAAGAGGAGATTTTAAACAGCCGATGTGTCAAAAGAAGGTTCGCCCGGTTGACTGCTTATTACTTTTAACTGTCCTGCTGAAAAATGCTTACAGCCAACTGTCACGTTAGAGTTATTTGTCAGTTCTCTAAACAGCTTTTTGGGGGTACGCCACTGCTTAGAGTATGAAAAGTCTGGATAGTACAGTTTACAGACAGTCAAGAGTCATTAACTGTTATGTGATACACCTGTTTCACTGTAGCATACCAGTATAAGACGATGTATACTGTAATGAAAATGTACAGTATTGGCAGTATTTCTTTTTATAATTCCAGCCTGGAAAAACAATTTGAAGTAGAAAGGAACTTCCAAACCTACCAGAGTTTATAACATGTAATAAACATTTACATGTGTGTATTATGTAAACTTGTGCAGGCTATAGTAATAGCAACAGGCTTAAAATTGCTTACACAGCTACAGTACTGTACAGGCATTTGCAATCTTTAGGCTATTAGACACCTCCTTGGCAATACCTCTACATTAATGGCACAGAAGGTTTGCTAAACACTTATCAAAATGTACATAGTATAACTGAGTGTGCCTATAGGCTGAATATGATCTTTTGAACGAGCAGGCCGCACAAATACCTCTTGAGGTAGTCACATGTATGAGGTCCAGATTTTAGCATGTTGCCTTTATGCTTTCTTACATAGACCCTTTTCCAAATAACAATTACAAAGGACTGTGGGGTAGAGTATTGGTACGCATCATTTTTGGCCACTATAAAATGCCATTGACAAAAACGACGGATAAGAAAGCTCTGTCACATAATCCTTTGTAATTGCTATTTGAAAAAGGGTCCATTTACTAAGGGATTCCCATGGCTCCCCTCAAAATTAGAGTTTGAAAAGATAATAATTGTTGCAAACAGCTACCTTCAGGAGTTCCACTCATCTGTACACTTCTATGACAAAACCTTCTTAAACGTTTTGAGCTGTAACATAGTCATTTTCCCAGAGTGACCTCTGAAATGCTTGCCGAATTTTTTTTACAAAACATTTCTAGAACCAGTGTCTAGACTGGGTCACTGACAGAATTTTTAATTTTTATTTTCTAAGGTACTGGGAATTCCCATTGAGAAGGTTTGTGATTGTAAGATGGCTCGGATGCAAAGAATGGCGCTTCCTGTATCTAAGCTTTGAACTGGTTACAGGTTTAGAAATTTTTACTTTTTATGCCTTTTTCTATTTTCTTCTTGGCTGGGGTAAGAGTGTGGTTGACGCCTTAAGGCCCCTCTCCCATTGAGAAATTCTTGCTTTTTAAGGTTACTTGGATACAAAATGGTGCTATCTTTATCTAACTTTGAACTGATTATGTTTCAGAAATTTTCATTGTTAAGTATTTTCTCGGTTGTGGCATCATGGCAAGGTGCCATGCCACAGCGAAAGACTGATACCAGGTCGGCAATCTCCTTGCTACATAGTGTTTGAATGCTTCAAGTACGACCTAACAGCAGATGCCTTCGTTCCACAAATTCAGCAGTACCTTTTTTCATTGAACATTATGTAACCCAGCACTCTTCTTTGGCCTACTGATCCGTCTCATGTTATGCCCCTCGTATTTGGGACAAGCTGCCAGAACCCATCCAAAACGCGGGATCTATGAAAAATTTCAAAAATCTACTCAAACAATATCTTTTTGATCTCTCACACTGTGTGTAAGCAGTTATCGTAACTTGTATATCTATGTGCTGTTTAACTTTTTACATATTTTTTGCCAAAGTATATGGCTATAGTGCTATATAAATTGCAACGACTAATTGATTAACCTTCCACGAGTGATGCCCTGCTTGCAGAGTCACCGTCGGTTCATTCATAGTATACAGTCTAGATTGTGTCAAAAATGCCTGTCATATTCATAAAAATGGCAATTTTTAGTTGCGTCTAAACATTTTTCAGACTTTATGCTTTGGACACGGAGATTCCAAGAAGAAAAGTAACTTGAACCAGAAAGCCCAAGGGCTTAGTGATTCCTTGCTGAAAGGGAATGATATGTAGCACTGAATTGGTTTATACCTCAAATTTACACTTCTTGACTTCTTCATTTTTCACGATGTTCTCACATCTTGACCTCTGCTGACCTCATATGGTCTTTGAACTACCAAAGAGTGAATAACAAAAAAGGAAAAAATCATGTACGAGAAGGAAATGGAACTCGCGACCGTCTGCGTGAGTAACCGAGGTCTAATCCACTACGCCATCAAAGAACTCGTTCAGCAAATGGTATTTCTAATCATCCTTTAGTCATAATATCCTTTACACGTGTTCATAGATAATTCAAACCGGTAACTCAAATAAGATTTATTACTGTAATAGTTAGCTTGTGAAAAATAAATATTTTCCCTATAAGGGTATAATTGGAATGGTGCAAAATTCAACCTCAACTTTTCGTTTGTAACCAAACGCAGGAAACAATTTGGAGGTACCGCCCACTGTCTATTTAGTTTACGAGGTTTTCGTAGCTTCATCTCTGATGACCTCAGATAATCTTCGACCTCCAACAAACCCAAAGGGTCCTCTTTCTCTTAAAGTAACATATCTTCATACCAAATATGAAAAGGATCCATCATCTCTGTCTTGAAATATCGTACTCTTTCAAGTTTTATAGTCTTTTACCTCTGGTTACCTCAAATAACCTTTGATCGTCACTGAATACAATAGGGGTCTTTCTTTTAACATGCTTAAGTCATATACCAAGTATGAAGATTGCCCATTGTTATCTTAAGTTATCGTGTTTACAAGCAGTTTTTACGAATTGCGTATTTTTACTCCCGTCATCTCAGATAACCTTTGACCTGTACCAAAATCAATAGGGTTTATTTTTGACTATGACCTATCCACAAGCCAATTATGAAAAGCATTCATGCTTTCTACTTAGAGATATCGTTTTTCAAGGTTTTCGGTTTTTTACCTTACATGAACTTTGACCTTAACCGCAAACGATAGGGATCTTTCTCTTAATATAATAAATTTATATACCAAGAATGAAAATTATTGTACTGTCCATGACGTCATGGACAGCACCCTAGGCACGCTTCTCATTTGCGAGAAGCAGTTCTTTCGTTCAATGTTTCTTGATTCTCATTGAGTGCTTTGTTTAACCATTGAGCTTATTATGTATAGTGAATCAAGTAGATGGGAACGAGACTTCTTGGTCACTTTTGATTGGAATGGCGCTGAGCATGATTGGTTTTTATTTTGGCTGTTTTGTATTTTATTGTTTTGTCAAGGATGGCTTGAGTAAGTCAAACTACCTAAATAGTTTGTACAGTATATTGTGGCACATGGTCGTACTGTCGTATTTTGCACAGTACTCTACGAACCCTTCTTATGTCGTAAAGCACACACTGTACGGCTATAAGTGCTTTCGCGTTTGCTGATTGGTCGATTGCTTAGAGTATGTAGGCAAGGTTAATCACGAAAGGTGAGATTTCTTGAAGCATTTTGAAGCAAGAAATGAAGCCTGCAGCCTACTATAAGCCCATTGTGATGATACCTGTGGAAAAGTACAGCTAGGCTCATTGGCAGCTCTCTACTACACTAACAGCGCCTAGCTGCGTCGCGGCCACTGGGCTATTAGGCCTACAGTGCTCAGCGCATAGGCGGTCCCTCGTTATCAAGAACGGATGAAGTATACTGCATGCACGTGTACGTGGTAAAAATGTCTCAACAAGGGACGATTTGTTTAGACATGAAATATTTTTGAATACTTCCCACAAGACCTGGAGAGTACCATTTCCTGCATGCAAAGCCAAACATTTGTGCTTCTCAAAGTCAAACAGTAAAAGCAAAGTGATCTGTCCCTCAAATTTCGGTACATGAAGAGGATGAAGAAGTACATATAAGCCTATTGTCTGACGGATTTGGTTGAGCTTTCTCACATCTTTACTGTGCCAACAGTGAAAATTGAAAGGGCGATATTCTAAAGCTAGCATAACCACTGAGGACGTTTCAAAATACCAGCACAGAAACAATCATGGACAGTAAGTGGTTACGATTTTCGTAACCACATTTTCTAGTTCATCGTTGCTATCTTGAAATATCGTGTTTACAAGCCAAGAGCCACAAACACGCATACATACACACACCAACACCCTAACGCACATAATCGCCCGCGTGATTGCATAGATTCATTTTGCCTTCGGCAAGGAATCAAAAACCTGTTTTGTAAAGTCAGTATGTAAGAGAAAACAGGATTTAAAGGTACTTTGCAAACTCATTGATTCGAATTTGTAAGTAAAGGTAATCATATGCTAGTTTTTATAAGCTGGTTGTGGCAGCGATCCGTGAGAAACAATCCTTAAGATCTTAAACGTAGAGGCTTCAGCAATGTTGTGTGCATCATGCATAAGGGAAGAGTTTCATTTGCCAGTGTAAGTTACCCGGCGCATAATGCGGCATTACTTCCCATCTGCGGTGGGGTTCCAGGGACCTCCCTGGGAAAAGTTGGGAAAAGATAGCTTTACATGCAATTTCCCGGGTTGTGGAGGTGCCTTGAAAACATAATTAGAACAATGGAGTTTTCAGCATTTTCACTTGAAAAAGATTGAAAATGCCGTTTGCTCCCTTTGCCCCCTTCTGGCAGAATACCGCCTGTGTACCATATTTACTACTTATAAGCAAGTGTAAAAGCAAGTTGATGATGTACCAGGCTCCCTCTGGCACCCTTGATCATGTAAATTGCACAGTTACAGCGTGTTTCTTCCTAAAGAAAATGTACGCATTACAAAATTCATCAAAACTTTCGAGCACTTATGATATCATTTTAGACTGTACCAGGTTAGGTAAATGTGCCCTTGATGCAAAGTTCACCTGAATTATATTTCAGGGATATTTCAAAATTCATACGTACCTTAATGTACAGTGAGACAAGTTTTTCCTGATCTAAAAATGCAATTTCCCCCATTCCTATGATGCTATTGCCATTTGCTTTACCATTATGACATCAATGCATAGTTCATTTTATGCATTTTTATAGTTTACAGTAACTGTTTTATATGAAATATCACAACATGCAGTGCGACAAGAAAGAAAAAACTTGCAGTCGACAAAGCTGAAAAATATTCCAAAGGCCAAACTAAATATTGCTGGTATGCTATCAGATGGAAGTACGTACTACAGTACAAATTACTGCAGCTTTGAGAACAGCATATGTAAATTATGTAAATTATACTGTTCCCTTTTTGTACTCTTATCACATGTAAAATTATATCATACTTTGTATGTGTACCTAGCGCTCAGTGAGTAATTTGTCAATGGCAACCACAAAGTACTGTGCAAACTGTGTGTACTAAATACAGTACAATATGAAACACCAAGCACAATGGCAGTTGGTTCCATTTTTAAAGTCTTCTAGTTGTGGCTTCAATGCTTTCAACCATTCTGTTTCTGAAATAAGGACTAATTTGACTTGATCTTTATACGTACTTAACCGAGGTACAAAAATTCTTGGCTAAATTCATATTCATCACTGCCCTTTTCTGTGTGCCAGCCAGTTATGAGACCCCTTCGGTCTTGGCTTTGATACCACAAATTTCTATCTCATTATCTCATCACTTGGAAAGTTTAAACTACTTAAGGTTTACAGTACTACTTAATTTCCCTGATTGAGCTGGCTTTTAATCTTGATGTATTAAAGTTAATTGTATATCACATGACAGACAATAATACTCTTATGTTGTGCTCAACACCAATTGGACCTGTCCATTTGTATGAGCTCCTCACCTAGTGATAGTTTCGGTAAAAAGGTCTTGTTGACTGCGGTTTTCACACCTTCTGTACAGTAGTTAAAGTAGCTGTCAGTCTTAGACCACTGCCCAATGTGCAGCACACAACTACATGTAGCCATACTCTATAAGCAGACGTGTAAAGTAGACTGAATGAAGTAGTTCAGCATGTCATTTTAGGTACTTCAAAGAAATGCATTGTGAGGAAAAACCAGGGTTTACTCGAAATTAGTTCTATATCAAGTCCAAAATATTTTCTTTCTCGAACTAAATATGAATTCACTAAAAAATTGGCACTGGAAAGGACGGATTAATCACGGAAAACAGCTCTTTCAACTTATGGTGACATTAAGGTCTGATATGAGATCAGTGCAACATGAGGAAGTCTTTCACATAAAATGTTTATGTTCTTGGTCTTGAAATCATGGAAAAATTACCATTGCAGTCCTGTATTGCGCTGAATTTATCGCCGCCATCCTTAAGTTACTACTAAAAACACTGTATAAAACGACACACTTACGAAATTGAAGCCCAAATGAAAGTTCCAACTTCGATGTTTGACCGATGTTCACCGAACGATTTTAGTCCCTGAAAAAGTCAGTTTTCATCAAGGACGCCCTCCTAATCAATAAGCTACCCAAGCAACTACTAGTATTCTGCATTCTTGAAGGTTTCATGTGTTTTCCATCTTGTATATGATCTTTTGTTTACTATCACTCTTGCAGAAGGCCCTTACCTTCACATTGCGTGAAGAAATCTACTTCTGGTTTTGTCTCCCTTCCTTTTACTTCTTTCATCCTTTTCTCTGACCAGTATTTGTTCGTTTTTTGCACCCTCTTTCACAAGACCTTCATGTCTTAGCACTTGATAAATCTAATCAGGAAGTTATTTGGAAGGATGTTTAACGTGTTGTTTAATTTGTGTTAATACTCTAAGGCCTTTTAAATCCCGAAGAGATTATCAATAATAAGCTACTAATTCTGTTGATGGAGATATCTTTCTTTTATTTGTTGGCTTCAATTTGATATCGATATGTTAGCAACATCATTCAGGTCTAGTAATCCTAACACAATTGGCTTACTCATGACAATACTTTGATGAGTAGGTATAAGCCGCCACAAATTTAGGGGCAGGTGTTACAAAACTCGAAACGACTGTCACGCAAATGAGCTGCTGAGGCAAAATCTAATTTTTGTTACAACAATTGGGAAAGTTTTTGAAAGTTTCCTGAAATGGCCAGTTATAGAATCATGTTCATATTTTTACTTAAATCCTTATTGGTATGCTATCAACCGCTTCACCGAGCATCCAAAGACGCAATATTTTTAATTTTCCAGCTACTGGCAATGCTATGGCAGTAGCGACGAACCCCCAGTCTTACTGCAGATGTACGTAGCAGACAACAAATCCCTTTTGTATGAACTACTTAATCCATTGTAAATCTTATAGAAATGCCGAGGAATATGCAAGAGGCAGATTAATGTATGACCTTGGCGGTGCAAACCTCACTTCAAAACGAAGTATCTCCTTCCTAATAAAAGCTCCCTGGTTTCATCACTACCACCTTTGGAAGTCCTTTCCTCTGGCCGATGCTATCTTTGCAACAATTTCACCTCCTCGGTGTCCACGATTAAGTCTCCTGCGTGAATATCTCTTATGAATATGTCGGTCTGATACAACTAGCAACTAAACATTAAAGTTTCAACGTTATTTTATGTTTTGAATCGAAGCCCTACTGACCAATGTCTTTTTGTTTGACACTACCAAGCTATTGAGCTGATAAGCGTATTTGGAAAGCAATGGATTTGAAATAGTTGTATTCTCTTTGGGAATTATTGCCTCTGTGATTAGTGTAACTGTTCCCTTAAACCCAACCTTTTTTCAGTATAGTCTACTGGGTTGCAGAAAATGAGATAAAACTACATTAAAATATTTAAGCTTGTCATTTCTCAAATCCTGCTAATTTTTGTCTCTCTATATCATTTAAATATTTTGAAAGGTAATTAACAACCATGTAAAGTGCAGGTGAAGAGCTGCCTTTTTTGACGAGGGCAGTATTCAACATTTAGATGCTTTTTGCCAGATTTCCTAACAGGAATAACTTTGGTCTGTGTGCCTCATGGACCTGGAGAGCCCAGCATAGTACTTGACCTACCATTTATCACCAATTTGACAAGAATACCATCACATCTTACGTCCTATTGCGTAAATTGCCCACACCACAGTTTAGTTGCCCTCAGTTATTCAAAAAGCATTTCTTCCTACGAGAAGATTCAAAAGAGAAATATTACAACTGGCGGCGTTGTAAGTAGGTGTAAAAACAACTTGTGTCAATCGTATAACTGAGTGTATCAGTGTAGTGTGTTTATTATGCAACGCCATATATGTATACGGACCCAGCCTGCAGTATTCTTAGCTCCTGTACAAGGCCAAGAAAAAAAGCTATTGTATTAGAAACATTTTGGTTCTTCAATTCTCAGCCAAAACACATTTCATGTCTATGACTTCAGTTTAATCTGTTATGGTTATTGACGTAATAAAGAGAGTCTTATCTTATAATTTAAAATTTAAACAAGTAATTAATACTTTTTCGAGCTGATATAGTAATAATTTGATCAATCATCTAATACAACATAATCTCGAAACCGAGTCTTGTTTAACGATTGCAATGATTTACATTAAGTAGATCCAAAAATGTCTTCTCTTCTCCTAAGCAACATTGGTGTACCTCAGGGCTCAAAACTCGGTCCTCTCTCCTTTCTAATTTATGTAAATGACATTTGTAATTCGTCATTAGATGCTCAGTTTTATTTTTTTGCAGATGACACCACCGTATTTTTTCAAAACAAAAAATTGAATACTGTGCTTGAACTGGTTCAGCAGGAATTCTCACACATTATGAAATGGCTAAATTTAAATTTTGTAACTTTGTCATGCAACATCCGATAGCTTTTATTTTACCATCAAAATAAAGCCAACAAATAGATCTATCGAATCATGCCACCCTTTGTATGTGGGGGAGGGGGGATATACTGAATTTTTGGGGCAAAGCATTGGTAAATATGTGTTTACATTTGAAAATATTGAAAAAAAAACAAAATATGCTGAAAATGCCGTCAATTTTTTTAAAAAATCAGTTGAGGCACTTAGAAGAGGGTTACCCTGCTTATATTTTTTTCTGGATACCTTAGAACCTAAAAAAACACCATGAGAGATGAATAAATGCCAGGGGTAGGGAATTTAGAGTCATTTCAAATATAACTTTCAAAAGTTGCTCAAAAAAGTTCAAAAATCTACATTTCGTGCCCCAAACCCCCGCATAAAGTAAAAAGTCATAACTCAACAATGGAAAGTTCGATCTTTTCCATTTAAACACCAAAATGTTTGTTATAAGATTTTTTAAAAGGAAATAACAAGATATATGAATAAAGGCAAGGGTAGGGTGAGTTAGAGAGGTACAAAGATCCAAACAAATTCATCTTTCAAAATAAAGAAACTGAAGAATGGTGGGAAGCGGACACTGTCGCACTGTAGCGCACTGCACGCTGAGTAGTAGGTCGTTGGTTCAAACCCAGCTCGGACCTCAGTTTTTCATCTTTTGGTGGTATCGTCTTTCTTACTAAGGCAAAGGTTGCCAATGTTAGACGCATATTCCACAGGTTCAAAAATTATGCGACAGTGTCCACGTCCCACCATTCTTCAGTTTCTACACACACATATTTATATATTTATACATATATATATATATATATGTATTTATACATATATATATTCATACATATATATATATATATATATATATATATATATATATATATATATATATATATATATATATATATGTATATATATATTTATACATATATATATATATATATGTATTTATACATATATATATTCATACATATATATATATATATATGCATACATATATATCCAAACGAAGAATTTCATTACAAGAGAAAGCATAGCGCCAAAAATATTAACAGCAATTCTCTACTGTGAGACTTCTAGTATTATGTTGCCACAGATAATTCATCACTCAACAAAAGAAATGGGATGAGAATCTGTACCAGTCACGTGGATTTCCGATGGAAGATTAGCAGGCTCACAAACGCCTTTTCATATATTACTCCTGAAATGATCTACCGTTACGCACTTGTCCTTCCCTGGGAACTTCTTACTTTTGCATTGTCACACATTGCCAGCCCTCAAAAGGCCGTGTACCATGGCTTGTACCTAGTTTTGGTTTGGTTTAACGACTGCAGAAAGGACAAACTTCACTGTGGGCTTGAAAAATCTACTTAAGTGTATAGGATCCCTTCACTGTTCTAAGAAATCTATGGTTCAAATGTTCAACACCGGTCCCTGTTCACATAGTATCATATTTCAGTATTGTGCCATAACATTAAAAAGATCAACAATGCAATCGTAACTGTAATTTATTACGGTACCACGCAATACAGATGCGTAGCAATATTATTGGTGATGTTAAATAATTCAAGCTGCACACAAATACTCAACATGCTTAACACCCTTGCCATAGACTCATGGCCGGACGGTACTGGTTTTCTCAGGGAGGGCGGTAATTTTTCCCCGACTTCAGACCTAATTTAACTGTCCAATTTTCCGCCCGATTGAGACAAACTATCTGCCCGATTTAGTCAGATTCTGCCGGGGGGGGGGGGGGGTGTCCCCAGCCTGTACAACTATGCAAAGACTACACGCGAGGTAACACCGATTCATTTGATTCTGCTTATTGTAGGTTTAAAGTACACATCTGTCGAAACACAGTTTATCGAGCGCAAAACACAGTTTTTTGATAAACATAATCTTTCGGGAGAAAAACTCAATTTTTCGGTAACTCGGTTTTTCGACTGAAAAACACAGGTTTCAATAAACAGTTTATTGAGTGAAAAACATTGTTTTTAGATAGACACAGTTCATCAAGCGAAAAACTCAGTTTTTTGATAAATAGTGAACAGTATTGAGTTGACGAAACTATTGAGTTTAAAGTACACCAACTCTTTGTAACATCAATTACAATTGGCATTGCATTGTGAAGGAGGCACTTTACACCAATGTGAGCAACTTCGGTAATACACATGATATAAAGTAAACCTCTTACTGCTCAAAAATTACTTATAATTATTTTTTGCATGATGTAACCTTCAATTGGTAACTTATGTTTATTAGGACACTCGTTACATGACCTGATTGTTCGAAACAGATCGTGTCAATAGAAGTTTTAGTTATACGGTCCTGCTTAAATATCATAAAATAATGTCATGCCAGGTTGCATATCTACAAAGGAAAAGGAACCCGCGAGGGGGCCCGATTGAAGGCTAGAGTCACCACCTAAAAACGGAGGAGGTCTAAAGTATGTTTCCAGCCCACTTTACAGGACCAAAACTCCTTCGTCTACTTTTTGAAACTTTTTTCAATAACATGTCAAACGTTATTGAGTAAACGCATTTTATCAAAACTGACTTAATGTAATGAGGGAAAATAATACAATAGTATCGTTGGGGTTTGTTGGAAAGGATGCTGAGACCAGTTGGATGCATCTTCTGCTTGCCCCTTCGACTAAGAATAAACTTACTTTGTCCCCATAGGGGTAGGAACCCAAGTTGATTTGGGGGGCTGGAACGACTTGCCCGAAAAATATGATCCAAATTTTCCGCGCACTCCACGCACGTTCGACATGTTAATGTGCATGTCATATAGACATCCATCGTTTTATCACACCGAATGTCAAATACATACAATAATTTGCCGTTTTACTACCTTCTTTACTGGTTTTAATTTTGGCCGAAGTCGGTGATCGCCGGCCTGGAGGAGGGGTCTAAGGGGAGGGGGTTTCCCCCTCCCCTTTGAAAATTTTTGAAAAAATAGGTGTCCTTACATGCAATCTGGTGCCACATATGCTACCTTTGAAGTAAAATTTGTGTTACAACATTTACGTATTTTTAGGTACAAAAAAAATCGGCGTTGCCCCCTCCTCTTTGAAAATCTTTGAAAAATTAGGTGTCCTTACATGCAATCTAGTCCCACATATGCTACCTTTGAAGTGAAATTTTTGTTAAAATATTTACGTATTTTAGGTAGTACCCAAAAAAAAAAAAAACAATCGGCATTACCACCTCCTCTTTGGAAATTTTTGAAAAATAAGGTGTCCTTACATGCAATCTGGTGCCACATAAGCTACCTTTGAAGTGAAGTTTTTGTTAAAATATTTACGTATTTTAGGCACCAAAAAAAAAGAAACAATCGGCATTACCACCTCCTCTTTGGAAATTTTTGAAAAATAAGGTGTCCTTACATGCAATCTGGTGCCACATATGCTAACTTTGAAGTAAAATTTGTGTTAAGAAATTTTCGCATTTTAGGTAGAAAAAAATCAGCATCAGTGAGGGTGAGGCATGGCCCAATGGCCCCTCAAATACACCATTGATAATCATGATATAAGTTCAACCATTAAAACACACTACTGACATAATACGGAATATATAGGTGCTAGTGCAAGTCAAATCAGAACTTTACATTAATTATCACAGAAGTTTTTTAAATTTTTAAACCCTTTAACTACATCATTGCATTATTTTTCTTTCAGTAGGTGCCCAAAAGATTCTCAGAAGTTTGCCCGAATTTTCACAAAAATTTTTGGTTGGGGGGCTGCACCCCCAGCCCCCGCCTCCTACGCCTATGTTTGTCCCCAACTCTACCCTAACCTCGTCAAGTTACAAAGCTTACACGGAAAACTTGCGATAATAACCTTTTTCGACTTAAGGCTATACTGTATTCTAATACTGATGAATAAGATCGAATGAGCTTGAAATTTTATGGGGTTCATTGCATCGTTTGTGGTTCAAACAGAATAAATTACACGGACTGTTTTTATTCAATATGGTGGACCTGCACAGTGTCTAGTTACCTAAGTCCCCATCTCCAGGTTGTCTAGTGACCACAAGTAAATGCGGTTAGTCTTTAAATGTTTAGTTGAAACCAACAATTATAAACTTGCATCTGATCAAACATACCAGTTTTGTTACGGTCACTGAATTTTTCAGTACCATATACATGGGCTACATAGCCCTGATATTAATGCGGCGGATATGGCGTTATTTTGTTGAATATGATGCTTTGCGTTAGGTAAAAGTCTTGGAATTTATTTAAATCTTCTTTGGTAATATGAAAAATATGACAAATATAGAGCATACGACGTATGATGGTATTACACTTTAGTCTATTCAAACTCCCTGCAGTTTTTAAGATTACCGTATAGTCAGCATGACAAGTTGCCCAAGTGTCATACCAATTACAAAATAAAAATGTACAACAAGGGGCATATACAATCCAAATTCACTGCAATGGAACCCTAGCGTGTCTGGCTTGTAAATTTAACTCCTGTTATAATTCCTTATTAGGAGTGAAAGAGAAAATATGGAGCTTGCCAACTTCCTAATTTTACCCTTAATGTTAACACCCACTATCCATTTTCAAAGCTTTGAGCAAAATCATGTTAACAAGTCGACTTAATGTAAAGAAAAATACAAGGCACCAATGCAAGTTTTGAAATATTCTGGATACATCGACTATTTGAAATCAGTAAAATTCCACACATACCCATTTAAGTATTTAAACAAGTTGATTCGAACAGAACATAGTATACTGCAATGGATGGGGACATCTTAACGCCATTGTATTTAATCAGAGATATATAAGTTGTTCCCTTGTCTATAGCAACCAACGTTTGGTGAGAGCAGGTTCTTTTCCTGAAAGCATCCCAACAACCTATCTCTATGTAGGTTATCAAATTTGACCACTTTATAATTAAGCTTGTGAGTGTAAAGATTTGTGGAAGTACGTCATGTGGCTTATCGCGGATTTTAAGGAAGCATGATTTTGAAATTGTTGTATACGTATGCAGTTTTCAGGTTTGGATTTTTTGTATTAAATGCTTAGCTTGGGTAAAAACTTGGGAGATTTCGATTTGCCACTAGTTCATAGTTATTGGTAGCAAAGACATGTTTACTATTGTTTCTTCAGAAAATTCACAGTTGCAGAAAAGGTCATATAAGACGGAAATACCCTGGCGGATGAAAACTCCCTAGGATGGTGCAATAGAATGGTCTCTTGCCTTTGAAAGTGTACCTTGTGGTGAAATCATGCATTCAGAGAATGGCCCACCGTTTTCAGAAAATTTGAAGTGTCAGGGCGGGTTTCTAGAATAGGAAGTGACCCAGTCTAAAATTATACCCCATAGACCCTTTTCCAAATAGCAATTACAAAGGATCATAGGACAGAGTTTTGGTATGCGTCGTTTCTACCAATGGCCAAAAACGACGCATACCAAACTTCTATCTCACGATACTTTTAAGTGCTTGGAAAAAGGTCTATTGTGTTAATGGTTTTGTACTTAGCTTGACTAAAAAGGTAGATTAACTACATGATGGACTGGGTGGGTCCGTGGCCAAACAAGGTACTGAAGGGGGGTGGCTTTGAGAGGGCTCAATTTTTTTCACTGATGAGGCGAGATATACTGAAATTCACGATGACGGTTAAAATTTTTGTTCTTCGGAGGAGGGGCAAAATTTTTCCAGAGGAACGTTGTCCCTGGTCTCTTTACAACAGACTTAGGGGTGGGTACAACAAGGCAGATAGGAAAGTGATGAGTAAGGTAAAGAAGTTGGTGAGAAAACACCTGCATAGATTGGTTGTGTTTACAGAGAAACTTAGCTGTGATTTCTCTGACTCTTTTTTTTTTGTTCTGTTTCTGGCTACTAAAGGGTATTTATTAAGGGAAAAAATGAAAAAAGGGAAGATCTTGACAACTATCAACACAGGTTTTATCAAAGGCCTAAGTAAAACTTGTGACAATGCGCGACACTGAGAGGCAATAGTGCTTGCAATTCTCGGACAAAGTATAATAAAGTCAGTGTTATTTGATTAATAATGAAGGGTACAGACCCGTGGCAAGGCCCGAGCACGGGGTCGTGCCACATGCAGACGACCATGCCCTCATTCGACAAATCGATCGGCATAATATTTTAGTAACTGTTGCTTCTGCAAAGAATATGGAACTCCCGCAGTACCATCAAGCGATTATCGGCCAACACTAAAGATAAACCCATCAATGTGTTTGAGCTACACACTTTGGCAGGGGGAATTTTATTCGAATATAATAAACGCTTCGTATCTGCAGTTCATCGCAAATATCTCAATTTTTGCACCCTTTGCTCGCTTGCAATTTTGGTTCAAAACCATCGGTTTTATTCACCAGGAAAAGTTTTCCAAATATCAATTTTTTACTGCAGAGTCATGAATGATTGTTGGCACCATTTGCCCTTCGTTCCCTCCCCTCCTTGGATTACCCTTGTTTTGGGCTAAGTCCAATAGCAGACTATCAGTTCTATTACTACGCCACCTAGAATTTGATTGGAATGCCATGCTCACTTCATCCCACAACATTGGAGCATGTTGGCCATTGTTGTAATTTAATTCTGATAACTGAATATGCCACCACAGACAATGGTAGGTAGTACTTGCCATGTGTCCGAACACTTTACATAGAAATTCATAGTCTCCAAAGAGGAAAAACTGTTTAATTAAATGTAATGTAAATTATCGACACTAAGCTTGAAACGGCCTTCTTTCAGAAGAAGAAAGAATTAAGTGACCTGTAAATCGTCCAAATACTCTAAGGTTTTCAACACTCTAAAAGGCTTCAAACATCCCAAGCAGATGGGTGTTGTGAGATGAGCTACAAGAAGGAATATTGGCTACCTGCATGGCAAGCTTTGTGGAGCCTCCACCCTTGTCACCCTAAAAAAGAAAAACACGCATGTTAATTAAACGCTTAAAGGAAGCTACATTGTTTCCTATACTTCTGAATCTGAGTCCATATGCACCCATGACACTCGAGAATCTCAATATTTGGGGGGATAGGTGAAGGTAAATGAACATGGTAAAATGCAAATGGCCCGAAGATTTGGACATACCTTTGGAAAATTTCAAATAAAAAATGCGACGTGTTTACATGGATTAGTACATGCGTGGGGAACTTTTAGAATGACAACATGCTTGCAGGGGACCATTTAAAGGAGAGGGTTTAGTTTTGTAAGCACTGACCAAGAGAAAACATTTCTTGATATAATTTCAGCACTTAAAATTCCCAAAAGGCTGCATGATAAAATCACAATTACTGGCTCATATTTCAACTGTTACCCTTTTGGTTATTTGCGATAAAGTTTAAGACTGCAATTTCCAAGTCCCACAGAGTATACTGTTTAAACAAGCTTGGAATTAAGGCTTGTTTTTATTTAAAATTCAATTGTAGAAGAGGAAACACTTACCCCAATTTTAAGCCAAATTTTTCCTTTGAATTTTTTTTTTGTCCTCCTGCAAGGTCCCCGACTCTCGTATTGTGCTATCATGATAGATCGTGCATGATCCTTCAGACACTTTACCCTTACAACAGCAACTTGGGACCTTTCAGCTGGAGAACACTTCTTCAGTGTTGCTGTGCCATCCCCCAAGTTTGACATTTTGGCCACCTTAGATATTTCGTCTTTCTGGGCAAAAAGAATGACAATAACAACTGGAATATAGATTCATTGCCTTCTGCACTACTTTCAAGGCCAAAAGACCACTATCCCACTCTCCTATCAAAATGTCAACAAGTATGTAGTAAAGGACCATTATACAAAGTCAATGGACTGATAAATGCATCCTAGTTCAAGCAAACCCGTTGGACTCTTGAGAAAAGCTGTCACTTTGGTTATGATTCAATAACATAACACTGCATTTACCACAGTAAGATGTTTAATATTTCCAGATAAAAACAGAGAGGAATGAGAGTCATTCAAGATAGCTTCTTTAATGTACAAAATTTTTTCATGATTTTTATAGTATTATCGATATTTAATGTCATTGAAAAGACCTACTGTAAATATTAAACCTACATTCCATGTAAAGTTCTGTGTTTTTAACAAGTCCAGGGTAAACCAATATAGTTTTGCTCCGAGTCAGTTCACCTTTACAAGGTTTGTCTGTTTTGATGATTACAAAATCACGAGGAAACCAAATATCAACAAAATAATCTGGTCTGGTTCAAACTGCCACACCAATGTAACCTTCTATTACAACAATGTCTGTACACAGGACTTCAAATATTACTGAAAAGCACCAACACCACACTCACTTTGCAGTTCATGGCGCATTGCCTTCTCACTTGGCATAATGTCAGAGTTAATGCCCTTCAGAAAAGTTCTCAGACTCCTAAACTTTTTCATGGATAGAGAAAGAAGAACGTTCATGTCAGCAGCTTCAGTAGGACTAAACTCTGAGAGAAGATGTAAATGTTACTATCAGTACGTTTGACAGATGATAATGCAGAATTGTAAACGTAACACTCTCCCATTGTCCAACGATAACTGCAATCTGTTGTAACCATGAAAACCCAAACTTTGATCTCGTGTCAGTGCCCAGTTCAAGTTTGTGAAGCACTCTTTAACTCTGAAATTGTCAAATTTAAAAAACAATCAGTTTGGCTTAGGCATCTAATTTTGCCTGTGGGCAGGTCATGGGTCCCTGGAAGCCTACCCTGCCACATGCTGTTAGTACTTTTCAGTACAAGTACTTCACCAGTCTAATCAACATGGTCTTGTTGGATTCACCATCCTGGCTAATTGTCACATTTTCATGTCTCATGTATGAAGAATACACCATCCATGTCATGAGAGTTTCACAGTGGTCATTACAAGGTGTTTACTGCTAGTATTGAACATCATTGTCACTAGAATTCCCATCTAGACTTACACACTGATGTTTTTAAGTACACATGTTTGGCTGACTTTACCGCCCAGTCTTCATGATTTTACTCCAGTTCGACAATCTGGATTTACAGAAGTTTCAAACCAGTTGTAAGGAAAATAAGGTCTTTTCTGCAACCCTAAAATTACAATGCAGTATTCAATTTATACTACAATCCTTTTCAGTCAGTTCTCAGATGCTTACCACAAAGTCATACTGTAACAAATGTATGTAGGCTACACATAAAGTAACTACACATGGAAAGACATACTGTATACTGCACTGCATCTCACTCATCATTGGCAGTTGTATGTATACCGTAGTACCACGAATTTATGAAGTCTTCAGTAGGCAGTATCTTAGCATAAATAATACTTTGCTCATGTAAAATTATGTAGGGACTAACCAGTAACAGATGTTTCACAAATATTTGCTGCGTCAACTTTCATGGCAGCAATGTTTGGATTCCGCTTTAAGTGCTTTGTAACAACAACCACTACATCTTCATCTGAGGTTTCCTTTGACTGGAAATGAATTCAAGCATCTACAGTAACAACACGGATTGTGTAACTGAGAACGATAAATATTGGCATCTGATTTTTGTTTCTTTTATTTAAGACCGAAAGATGTTCGTTTGTGCAAAGTTGACATGCATATTTATGCAAATGTTTAAATATAGTGTTATTGGCCATTTTCTGTGTTTTTTTTTTCAAATATTTACCTCAAATGACTGGACCAAACAGTAATTGTAACATACAGGTATCCATGAAACACTATACAGTCGAAGACTGTACACATCAACCATTGCCATTGTTCTAGACACACCAGAGATGAGATTAGATACTATAAGACTATTACTGCCATGGCCCTACAAAACTTTTAGCAATGGCCTATGTGGCACACTTTTTGCCACATAGGACTTCATGCTTTTCCAAAGGAATTGCTTCTAAATCTATAGGCAACAAAAGGACACAAAATGTTTTTAATTGGCCTTGGAAAGCCTGTGAGCTGCATACACACGTACACACCATAGCCCATTAACAATATACTCATTACTTTGCCTAAGACACTGATACTGTATGTAGGCTCACTTGTCTTAACTGTTTGGCTCTATTCTCAATGGATTTTGCACTAGCGTGGCTATCAGCAGCCTCAGGTAGCACAACGGAATTGGTCTCTTGTTACTACCTGCTTGCCTTGTCATAATGAAAGCACCAGAAGTATATGGGGTGTTGGGTCTAACTTCCATTAACTTAGAAGCAATAGCCGCTCTTTGCTTGAGCTCTGTTGTGTAGTGTTTTGGAGAGAATTGCCAAGTGAGATTGCAATAACTCATTTTTTATTTGGGACCTTTACAACTTCCTTCTGTCCGCATTCCGCTGTTATGTTGTTTCTGTGAGGTTTTTGTTTTCTTTCTTTTTTTTTACTGAATGTCAAGGATTTATCTCAACTGCACTCTCTCTACTTAATACGGCAAAATCTCTTGTACTTGTGAATAAATTCTTTTTCTTCTGAAACAATCTGCTGTAAAGTTTAGCTTTTCTAGCAGCTGAGCCCTGAGCATTAACATTAACAAGGGATTGCCTGAGTAGCATAACAACACTGGATGCCATCTGAAATTGAGTTTGCAAATTACTCAGTTAGTGGTCTTAATACTGTTTGTTCATTTGTATTGTGTAACTTTTTTATGTAGAACTGTACAGGGAGTACATGGCTTGTAGGTCAGATTGATTAGTCTTTAGAAAGCTTGAAGGGATGTTTAATGCACTTGGGTCAATTTTATTATGAACAAGTTCTGTTGGACCTTGAAAATCCTTATAATGGTTGATACAAATGTCATTGGTACCAACCCGGACTGCATTCTTGCATATATAAAGACCAGGTTGTACCCATATAAACTTTGTTGAATTTGAATTACTCTTCCGGGTAAAAGTGACAAAAATGCAACACTGTAATCCCAAACAGTGAGCACATCTAACATCAACTTTTAAACATCAAAAGGTATCAGAAGCTAAGTCTGTCAAGTTGACAAGCTTTGGCATATTTTTAGCAGTGATGGAAAGATATTCTTGACACAAATTTCTTTGACAATATGCTACTACATAGCACTCATTTGTCAGTGTCTTACTGGCAATCCCCACAAGAACTTATAAATCAACACAAAACACAATTAAATCGCCAACAGAAAGTTCAAAAGCAGATCATTTTCTTTACCGAGGGTACCTTTCTTTAATTTAAAGTACCTTTGTGTCGTCTTGATTCCCTTTTGCTTCGTATCTTTTCCCAGAAGTAGAACTTTTGTTCCAATGAGGCAGGAAACTGAACTGTAATCAAATAATTTACAAGGCATCATCACATGTCGAGATGAGGTTCTTATTACACAACCACAACAAAATTTTCCAATAAAACAAAACTTTGCAAGGAGAATGGTATCATTTTTCCGTTACAACTACAGGTTGTGTTCAGAAAATGTGAACAGTGGCGAGTAACATGTTATGTAACAGTTGACCTAACACTAGTCATGACAGCTGGCTATATGTACAAAATCTAAGCCAAGTCCGCAATGGCTAGACAATAGAGACAACCTACTGTTAGACTTCTGTACTTTACCAAGAAATAAATCTGTAAATAGAAAAATGAATAAAATAGCTCATAATAGGATACATTAAAAATTGAAATTAGCACACAACAGGTTACAATGTAACGTATACACAGCATGCATTGCGTAGTTGGTAAACTGGTCCGAATAACTCATGGACTCGCGCCTTAAAATAAATGTCCATTTTTGGTACTTCAGTACGGATTATACGTCAGAAGTCAACGTGGTGTCACCTGACAACTACATTATTTGAAAACTTAGGGCTGCCCATTTGGATGTTCTGTATAATTACTTACAGAGTAAATCCAAAGTAAAGGAAAACTATGCCGTCAAATAAATCAGGCATGGAAACTCCTAACCGAAGACGTAGGATATTCCACGAAACCTGCATTTTACTTGGGCGACTCCAATATATATATATATATATATATATATATATATATCGAGTAGGGTACTTTCGGCCTTATTTGTCCCCTAGAATGAAGTTTTATCTGACCCAAGAAGACATTTACTCATCAGCTATAAACTGTTGATTACAAATCTACAAATATTGGTTCACATCTTTCATAGTTTCCCCATGCAAAAATCCCCCCCCCCCCTCCTCTTGAAGCTGTCTCCAACTAGCCTTCATGGGGGCATTCTGGCGATACCAGGGCCTGCAAGTGCTGTATTTAAAAATCTTTGAACTGAAGGCATATAAAGAAATTCTTCTACTTTTTCTCATTCTTTGGCACTCTAGGGTGAGGGTAAGTCTTATAAGCTAGGGAGAGAGCCCATGCCCGTTGAAATTTTATGCGAGATCGCTGTGACCATGCTGTTAAAAAATAGATAGCATCTTTGACACAGCTTTGGATCATACTATTTCATGATTTTTTGTTCGTATGAGTATAGGGGAGGGGACGATCATCTATGTTAAGAGTAAGATCCCCCCCCCCCCCGTTTGAGTTTTTAATTTCGCTTATTTAAAGTTACTTTGACAAACCGTAACATAGGTTATAATATCTTTGAAATGATTGCATCTCAAAGATGTTCTTGTAATTTAAGTGATGGCCGGGAGGGGTATGACATGGTAGTCCTTCAAGACTCTAAATAGGGACACATCATCATATAGTATATGCCCCCGTTTACATGACTTCGCAGTTATTTTGAAACCTAAAGTTACCGAGCTTACATTTAATTCAAGTGGGCTAAATTAGTAGAGAATTCTGCAGTGTCTCATTCATGACAAGTAAATCCTATTTGTCTGGTATAGTCAAACGAGACTTCTGAAATATCTCATTAAAGGGAATTGAACTCCATTGTTTCCTGAAAGGTCTCATTCATACCCGTTGCCAACCAGCTTTTCTCATTGAGTCAAGCAACACTAGCTTAATGAGACCACATAAATGTTCGATTTAAATGAATGGGTCCGCATTACCCCATTCCACCTCATTCACACCCATTAAGTCTCACTGATAATTGTCAGGAGACTGAATGAGACCTAATGAGAATATTCCTGTGGGTATAACGTGCTATTGCGCCCTATGTTAGAACTCCTGTACGCCGACCTGCATATGGAAACAGTGGTATCAAACGGGTAGTACACCGTGTGTGTACAAAATTGCAATTTCTAGGAATAAAGGACGTTTGGGATACCCTACCACCAACCCCCTCCCAACAAACACACTTTCTTACACACTAATGCGTGCCGCATGCAAAAATTGTAGTAATAAAAACTGTTTATTGGAATGCGTATTAATATTGCTGCAATGAACATATACTAGCGACTTACGTACATGAAAGACACAAGCTGCAATCACACGATTGTATTTAAGAGTGTGATTCCCTGCAATTTTGGCACATTTGGGAAACCAAGGTCTTCCTTTCAATAACAGTCTACGCAAGGTAAAAGAGTAATATAGTTGAAAAAACTTGCAGCTTAGAGCATTATTCCATAAAACTGCGCATGTGTAATCTCTTTTTTACTTCAGCCCAAACCATGATGGGCGAAGGTCAGGTCAGGATGGGCCAAGGTCGTTGAGGGGCTGAACTCACAAGTAATATAAAAAATTACTTAGGTTAACCTCCGGAGGTCAGTCTAGTGACGGTTTTCCCATATCTACCTTTATACACGCTGATTTCTTCAGAGGAGTCAAAAACTTTTCGTCGCGCTTTGCGCGGTGTGCATTTTATTTTATTTTTTTTTCTTTCGTACTTCAGCAAGTTTAGAAGTACAACGTCCAACCCTTTTCTGAAGGTAATCTAGACAAATTAAACACAGTTTTCGGTAAGGGGAGGGGGGGATCATGTTCCACAACAGACTTGATTTCTCTTTTATGTCTTACGATACAGTAAACAAGTCTGGTTTGCCATTTTGTCAGGAAGACGGGAGAGACTAATACAATTCAGCATTGGCACGTTATCTCCGATAGGGGTCATCTGTCCCAACAACTGATCTTTTTTGTTTGTATGCTTGTTCACTTGTTTGTTTTTGTTTCTTTTTTTTTGTTTTTGTTTTTGTTTTTTGTTTCCGTGAGACTGATTTCTTAGGAAAAAAACTAAAAATATTAAAATAAACCAACGAAATACTCCGTACAATATTGCGTTAAACCTGTTTAGTATTTTAGTAAGAATTTTCTGCTTACATTTTGTTTCAATTGATGGTTGCGCCGACATTCGGTTTACCAATGGGTTATCTGGGTGGGCATACGACACCATTCTCTGCGTTTTTCCAGTTGTTATTCCTGGCTGTGTCTATGTCGATGATGAAAGAATTGCTTTTACTCATGACAGTCACGAATGGGAGCACAAAAAAATAATGATTGGGGAATGAGGGAGGACATAATTAAGCATATTTACATGGTGATACAAAGGGACAAATCATTGAAACCTAGGCAGCACTGGTGTGGAAAGGTAGCACAAGAGGGCCGTGGCCCCCTGTATGTTCATCCCCGCCCCAAAAATATACATTACTACAGTCAAATAAGTACGTACGTCTGCCTGGCCTAAGCTGTCCAAGGTATTTCGAGGGTAATACTATATGAATAATAAACATTTTCCAGGGTACGTTTCTGCATGTCTGGTGACGTCCAAAGGTGGAAGCACGCGGCACGCATTCAGAACATCAATATAGTACTATAGCCAACCCAATATAGATAGTTGATCGATCGCTGGCCGACATTCATCAATCAAATGTCACAGCATTGATGCAACATAATGATTACATGTAATGGTCCAGCTGTGCATGTACAAAATGTTCACTCAGCTAAATCTTTTTCAACATTTGATCATAATCCCCACTAATCGTCATAACTTAGTCAACATTTATCCATATAGAAAACATACTTTTACCTTGTGCACAGCAGGATCGTTTTGATCAATATTAAGGACCTAACTTAAAACACAATTGTGAACTTTTGAAAACTGAGAACAGAATTCATACCCAAAAAGACTCACAAAAATTGTTCATTATGTAGTAGGCCAGTGTATTGGTATCAGATTTACCCCTTTCTTTTTTACGCATTTCCTCCACTGATTTCGGGTTAGGTGTGTTCTAACACTGGCCTCAAAACAACATTTTCTTGATTCATATATATATATATATATATATATATATATATATATATATATATATATATATATATATATGTATATATATATATATATATAGTATGTATATATATACATATCATGAGTGAGAGTTCCACGTGTTGGAAACATACAAATAAACAAACAAAAACCACTGGTAATGTCCTTGGTTACAACATGGTATATTGTGATACACAAAAAGCAGAAGGACCAAGGGTTTGAAAATTTGTGTATTTTGTGTATCACAATATACTATGTTGGAACCAAGGACATTACCAGCGTTTTTTGTTTGTTTATATATATATATATAAATATATATATAAATATATATATCATAGCCTATATAAATTGAAACGCTTTTGAAAAATTAAAGACCCTGCGAACCTTGGCGCCGGTACGGGGGGCATGGGGCGGTGCCCCCAAGCGAATTCATATTTTTTGAAAGTTTTAAAATAATCCCATAAGGCGTTTCAGCTATAGATATCTGTAGGGGGTAGGTTGAGTTGTGTTTTCGACAGAGTGATGTATCTATTGTAACCATTTCCTATCAGAAACGGTTCTCAAACTGTCAGTATTATCGCAAATCCTTCGCAAACTATCAAAATTTTCGCACGTTCCACCCGCTTCAAACCCTACCTCAGTATTGCCCTTATTATCAATACTTTCCGGTAGCAACTCCCGCAGAAGTACAGCAACAAAAGTTAAAAGCTGTTTACGAATTCTCAAGTAAAAGAATGCCTTTGTGATTGGCAAATAGGTTTGTTGGAGAATTGAAAGTGGTTCAGTGCAGACCATGAATGCAGGTTTTGTCATGGTTATCTTATTTAATGAAAAATTTCGGCGCGCTTCGCACGCATTCGTCTGGGTTTTTACTCCATCTCATGACAATTATTATGGTTATAATATATGCAACTATTCTGATCGCAACACTTTTCCGAAAAACAGAAGATGTACATTTTCAACCTCTGTAGGGGCCTGTGGGATCTTTCAATCTAATTTGTAGCATAATGTGGGAGGTTGAAAGTACGTATTTTCCGTTATACACTTTTCAAAATTTTTTTTACCCAGCGCAGCCATTACCGGTCTAGATGGTGATTGCAAACACACTTTCGACGAAAAAACATTCTGAAGCGCTCTTTTCAGTCATTAACAGCTTTTGCTTTACCTATCAGGGAGGTCTAATATCACCTCCCTGCACCTATACTCCCCATCCCATTGCCCATTGCTGTAAGCTGTTTGTCTGGATTTTCGTTCAAACTTAATAAAAATACGATAGTTTTAAAGAGCTCGGCATCATACTCTTTACGATCATTTGGATGTCAGGTAATAATCATCATATCAGTTCCCCATTTTATATAATTAATCCAGAGCTTCCAGGAGGCACGATACCGGTTTCTGCCAGCCTTAGATACCCTTTTACGATGCACAATGAAGCAAAAGAAAATTTTCGTAATAGTCCAGGAATGTTTCTGTGGACTCCACTAACGTATTTTTACGTGAAAAGTTTCCCCGAGTAGAAGGCATTAAAGTAGCTGGGGGGGGGGTTCAGGAGGTATGTTGACAACATACCCTTCTCTAAGACAACATACTCTCCTCTTTTACCTAACCAAAATTTAGAATTCACTAAATTATGGATATTTTCTGCCATATATAATCAGTTCCAAAAATATCCCAAAGATAGCACCATTTTGCATCTAAGCAACCTTAAATTAACAAAATTTCCCAAACAGAAGGGGTACTCCCCCTTCCCTTATACCCTTTCTCATAACGGGCACGTTCATGTAGTGACAAAGGAAGGATCCTACACTGCTGCAGCCCACGCTGTAGCCCATTTGGACTGGGGGTTGTAGAATATGCCCACTGTATTCCCGGCCTGTCGTAAGAGGCGACTAAAGGGAAGGACTAGAACCATATTTGAACTGTATTTGAAACCGAACTTGAACTTTACCTTTTTATCTAGCTGACACATTCGTGTTGGTGTGTCGTTAAATCCCATCAAACAACTAACTAACAAACTAACTAATTATCTAACTATCTAACTAACTAACTATCTAACTAACTAACTAACTATCTAAATAACTAACTAACTAACTATCTAAATAACTAACTAACTAATTAACCCACACTGCTGTATACATGTGCGTCAATCCTCACTCGATGTGGGGGGACATGGCCACTTCTGTCAAAAATTTACTGTGTAAAAATCTTAAGTCAATGGGTATATTTTCAAAATATTCCCCCTGTCCCCCAGGATTGACGTCCATGGCTGTATACAATCGCAGGGACGCACACTCTCCTCTTTCACCTAAGCAAAAATTAGAATTCACTAAATAAGGATATTTTACAGCCATATATGATCAGTTCCAAAAATACGCCAACGAGAGAGCCTTTTTGCATCTAAGCAACCTTAAATAAACAAACGTTTTTCAAGGAGGACGGGCCCCTTAGACCCCTCCCCCAGGACGGCGCCTGTATGTAGTGACAAAAAGGATTCCACACTGCTGTATACAATTACAGGGAAGCACAAAAAGGTACAGTTTATCAGACTTTGAGAAGTGGCATCAGGACGTCATCTGTTGTGCCCCCCAATCACCAAACCCTGGTTTCTCCACTGCAAGCATTACGCGACTCATCGCGCAAAAACCACTTTTTATGAGCTATTTTGGTCCCGCGTGTATAAAGCAATGTATTTGGCCTGTATATGGTCCTTCGCTGAGTTGATCCTTTATGTTTGGCGCCCCTGTTGAATAATCCTGGCTACGCCACTGCTAGGCAGTGCATGGTGACGCTGGTACATGAACAACATAATATGTAGGCGCTCTCATAAACTTTCATAAATTAGTCAGAGGCATAGAGGCATTCAAGACCTTCAAGACAGATTTCTCAATTAACAAAATATAAAAAAGAGAGAGACCAAAATAGCCTTAAAGCATGCCAAACAAACTTTCCCAATTAGAACAGGATTTTCAATTAACATTTAAGCATACAATTTTGTAAATAGGTTCTTGTCATTATTCAAACAAGTTATATTTGTACCTTGAGAATCAAGATAATTTAAAAACGTTTCTTACATTATTGTTCGGTTTGAACTAGTTATTACGTAAAAGTACCAGCCAAAGATATGAAACAGGAAATACTCAATTGGCAACTGGCAATTAAAAATATCATACAACTGAAAAATATTAAAAGAATTTAAAAAATGGTTCTGAAAAGGCGCCTTATCTGAGTGAAACGTCACAACACGAATTGCTTACTTTTGGAGAAAGAGAGAGCAATTAGCATATGAGGAGAAACTATCCTCCCCGCATTAACGCTTCAGTGAGAAATTTAAAAGAAAACTTATAAAAATAAATAATACTATAGCGGTGACGTCACCCTATCGCTGGGTTTGTAGCAGTAAGTAGGGCAATGATGAAGATGACGTGAAAACAAAGTGAACACAAAGAAATGAACTTCTAACCCATGTATTGAACTCCTGCTCTTCTTCAATAAATCATTCGCGGCAACAGATGCCCGCAGAGTTAGATGTAATGTAAGTTTGACGATAACAATCAATGACCGCTATAGTCTACGTACGGTATGGTAGTATTTATTTCGAAAAATGAATGCAGCAATCAATAATATTCCGAAATAAAGTTGAGAAATTAACACAATTATAAGTGCGTTGTTGTCAAAATTAGTTAAGCCTGAAAATGAGTGAGTGGCTGAATCTTTGTTTAGAAGTTCGTGAGGCTCTTGAGTGAGGTTCAATCTGTAACGAATATACGAACGTAAAACTAAGAAATCGTCAATTTCACAACTTCACTACAGACATAATAGTTAAATACAAAACTAATTATAGTCAATATAGTTCCTTTGAGTTAAAAAAAAGCCCTCAAAATTTGCATCTCGTCGTTACCAAAAGTACTCGATACATGAGAGTATCAATATATGTGGAGAAAACCACGACCAGTAATCGGTGAAATTCTAACTATGGCACTGTCCTAATGAAAAGCAAAAAGATAACTACTTACGAAGTTGGGCCTTCTGCTCAAACCCCGTAACAAATGACGTGCATTTCCAGCATGAAAAGTATCGAAACAAAATGGTAAACACAATGGAGATCACTCCTACAAAATTACCCTGGCAATGTCGACGTGGCGAAATTTATAATACCTAAGACACACCTAGCATCGAAATACCAGACCCTGCGGTATCCAGGGTGAGTTCAACGACAATGATGTGACGTCATTTCTTACCGAAAATAGCAAGCGTCCTCGAGTTTTAGATACACTGTTTCCGTCCCTAACAATGCAATCTTGCCCCTGACTAGACAAAGCAGTGAAGGGGAAGGGACGCGATAGCTTCCAAGGGCGAAAATTTTTTCAGGGGCTGCTCCGCTGTGCCTCCCTCTCTTGGCTAAAGGCTTGAATACAATAAAAGCATAGGTTCAGAGATCTTGTTAGGGATGCCGTGTTTTTAGAAATTTTTTATTAAAGACGGTAACGGTAATAGTATCTAGATGAAGACCAAGAAAGAAGGCAAAATTATTTTGAGGGATAGCAGAATCAGTCTTCACAATAAAGTTATAATTACGCTCGACCTTTAATTAATGAAAGGTCATGAAATATTTCTTTATAACTTTCGAAATTCATTATTTGATTGAACAAAACCAGTTAAAATCAGCACGGATTACTTAAATACTAACTGAACCCATAAAAGCTGTACTATGACTTAGGAGAGTGTATAAGTGGCATTGGGAAACATGCACTGAAAACCTAAACAAGTCAGGATGGTGTTTTTCCCGACTAATTTGACTGACTAGCGTAAAATTAGTCGGTGGATTAGTCAGTGATCACAAACTAGTCAGTGGGTTAATCCGTGTGACACTGACTGATCAACTGACTAGTTTGTGATGACTGACTAACCCACCGATTAATTTTACGCTAGTCAGTCAAATTAGTCGGAGGAGACACCATCCTGACTAGTTTAGGACTAGTTTAGTTTTTCAGTGCATGACAAAACTTCAGCTTATCAGACCACAGAGAAATGTATATTACCATATTAAAGAATAGTGCTACGATATACGACCCTGCAACACACAAAAAGCCACCACAACGGTTATAGAAAAATTACAACACTATGAAGAATACTCGAGACCCAAATGTATTTCTAAAATGTCTTAAAGGAACACAGGTTACACATTCTGGTGAGAATTTCTTTCAGTTACTATGTTACCTTGTACCTTTGTAAGATTTGGTTTATGATGTAGCAAAGTTAACGAAGCCAGGTTATGTTTACGTACCTCTGGGACCCTGGCCATGTCAAAATTTGAACAAAACGGTTAGACATTCAAATAAAAGTGTATGCTTGAAATCAGAATCCTTAGCAACTTAAAGGTAAAGTCTTGATATTTACCATTCTTTTTACATTTAGAAACCAATTAAGTTCACATCTCTAACTTGCATCGCATTTTTATCCAAACCAACTTTGTCGTGATATAATTGTTCATTAACCGAATGGTAAAGAAGCACCACTTTGCAGATGTCTCATCTTGCAAAGGTTGTATAACTTTACGTTAGTTTGAGAAATAAATGTGTTACTCTACAGAACACGTAACGCCTCATGTGTACTCCAAGGGTACGCCAATAAAAAAAGGTGATAAGCCTTGCTTAAGCTGAAGGTCTGTCGAAGCTCGTTTTGGCATAAAAGTCGACCACATGAGGACACAGCCTATATTCTAAACTTAGCATCAATTAAGATTATTGCTCTGCATAACGCTTATTGTTCAACTGTTTTAGTTGGACCCAATTAAACCAGCCGACATACCAGTAAACAAGACAAGAACTTATTTGCAAGCCATTGCAATGTTGATCCCAAATCTCAATGAGCAGGATGAGACCGCAAAGCCTAATTTGTTACAATGTCAAAGTAATCAGATAAAAGCCCAAATTTTTACTTTCTACGCAAATATATTAGGAATTTAACACTTAATGAGTTATAAGTCCAAAGTTTGTTTTTAAAGAAAGTGTTGGGATAAAAAAGTTAAAGTCGGACTTTAAAAGCAAAACAATGAGATTAAATTTAAAAAATGGTAACAAAAGTCAAGGTGATGATATGGGTATGCCGTAAATTTTCACTTTTAAGACAAAAATTGAAAATGGTAGTTAAACTTGTTAGATGAAAAACTGAAATGTTAAAAGTCACTTACATAGGACGAAAATGTTTGAAGTCAAATCGGAAGATAAAAAGTCCAAAACTTGACTAATAAAGTCTCTGTTATGACATCCTAAGTCAATTTAATGAAGTTAAACGTCACAATTCCATGTTGATATTGGACTGTGACATCAAATAATTACACGAATATTCAAAGTCTTGAGTTCTAAGAAATGATAAAAAGGTTTACAGTCAATTAATGAGATCTCAGTCAACTCATCCACTTTACAAGTCAAACAATTTTGCAAATTCTCCCTTCATTTGAGTACTTCAAAATAGTCACAAGACGTCAAAACAATACAACGTTTTCGAATGACCTAATATAATGTGGTGGATTTTCTATTAAATCATTCACATCTTTGGATATATGGAGGCATGGATATCTCATATCAAGAATTTCCAAATTTCTATAGGGACGTCAAATGTTAAAGACATTTTATTATTCTGGAGTATCTGGAGTTGCAACACAGCAGAAGGTGCAATTCTATTTGCCTTTGTGTGATTTTGTTATCTACAGGATAGTCTCGTTATATCTCAAGTGTGGCCCGTCAAGCCTGCTTTATGATAGCCTTTCTGGACTTTGGTTGGTAAGTGCGCAATTTCAATAAAAATATGAAATACAAAGGCTATTGTTATCCACTTACAAACACTTGAACCATCGTAACTGTCAAACTTTACTGCGCTGCTAACAAACTCGCCGACGCAGGATCACCTTGCAATTACCATTGAGTTTAAGCATTTAGCCTTATATGACATAACCCTTTGAAAAAGGATTTTCGATCCGTGGTCTTCTCTTAAGCTGTGGAATGATAATTCTAGATTTACTTTGTTCTTAATCTGGCCCTCATTATCACAATCTCTATCACTATTACCATTAACATCTGAAGAAGAAGAAGAAGAAGAAGAAGAAGAAGAAGAAGAAGAAGAAGAAGAAGAAGAAGAAGAAGAAGAAGAAGAAGAAGAAGAAGAAGAAGAAGAAGAAGAAGAAGAAGAAGAAGAAGAAGAAGAAGAAGAAGAAGAAGAAGAAGAAGAAGAAGAAGAAGAAGAAGAAGAAGAAGAAGAAGAAGAAGAAGAAGAAGAAGAAGAAGAAGAAGAAGAAGAAGAAGAAGAAGAAGAAGAAGAAGAAGAAGAAGAAGAAGAAGAAGAAGAAGAAGAAGAAGAAGAAGAAGAAGAAGAAGAAGAAGAAGAAGAAGAAGAAGAAGAAGAAGAAGAAGAAGAAGAAGAAGAAGAAGAAGAAGAAGAAGAAGAAGAAGAAGAGGATATGAATAAATTTGGCTAAAAGTTACCAAAATTTATTTTATTTATCACCCGTCATCTTTAATAAACTTTTTGAGAAATTTGTAGCCAATTAACCAATACTCTGACCACAACTGTCTGGACCGTAAAGCCATCAAGAGAGCTTGTGTAACGCACTCTATATTCTTGATAAACAAAAAAGTGGTCACGTAATTAACATGTTTGGTCAAGTGCTGAAGATTTGTGGTTTCAAAAGTTCTAGCCCTAAGTTTAATTGTAAACGTGTGTTGACTTTTTATCTTAACAAAAATATAACTATGTGATATATGGCACTCAAACGAAGATGTGTCTTTACGGAAAATGGCACTGGCTGTGCATGCCTTTATATTTGTGGTCTACTCCACCACAGTTTTCTCAGTTTATTTACGTACCGCTAACCTATGGAAATTCCACCAAAGCCGTCAGACTTGTTCGAGTTATGTGGAAACCACATATTCCAAACACTGTAGACCTTATTGCATTGACGTCGCGCAAAGTTGTTTAACAGTACGAACAATGACGCTCATAAGCTGTTTTACATGATTTTGTGCACATACCTTACGCAAGTGCAATACGTAGTCTTAGCACGCTCAAATATTGGCTGTTGGTCGGTATAAGTTGCAATGATAGGCTCTTACCTCTGCCAAGCGCAATTTCTGTTCTGTGACATCATATGCACAAGGTTTATACTAGATAATCAAATTAAGAACGATTTACGAACCTTGCTTTGAGAACTGAGTATGCCGTGTCCAATGAAAGCAAACATTTTTTTTTAGACCGCACCCAAATATCCCTTTTTCTAAATAGCAGTTTCAAATGATTGCGGGATAGATTTTTGGTGGGGGTCCGTTTCTGGCCACAGTAAAATGCCATTGACAAAAAATGGGACATACCAAAATTGTATCACACAATCCTTCGAAACTGGTATTTGGAAAAGGGCCTATAAGTGGATTCAAAGTTGTCTTCCTTAATATAGCTAGAGCAAAATGAGAAGCAAATTTGCACATGACGGGGCTTTCCCTGTCCCTTTTTTATACTTTAAACGCTGTGGTGTGTATGTGCTCGCATGTGCGTGTTTTTGTGACGCTTAACTTGTAAATACGATATATCAACCAAGGGATGATGGTTACTTTCTCACGTAGCATATATATATTTTTAATAATAGCATAGTTTACCATCTTGTTATTGGTAAAGATAAGCACGCATTCGACAAGGCCAAAGGCAACAAATGAAAACTTTTTTAACACCGTGTCTTAAGATATGAACCATGAATAGTTGCCATTCTTAGCATGTGAATGTCTTTTTCAAAGATTTTACGTTATCCTCGAATAAGAAACTGAAAATCCTGTAACTGCTTAGTTTGTAGAATGTATGAGAGATTATAAGCGAAATTACATGAGCATTTTTATCATAGGTTTGTTTCAGTTGCAAGAAACCTTAAAAATAAGACCAAATTCCTTTACAGTGTCGTGTGACCCTAATTTGCCCAGGATTTGGAACGACGTTTTGAGAGCGCACTTATGTTAAAACGGCACAGGCTTGATATCGAGTTCTCTGTCACTTTACATGCCAAGTCCTTTCCACAGAACCTGTCGAAACTAAGACTGGAGTTACTCGGATAAAAACTGGAACAACTCGGATAACACCTCTTGTTTATTTGGCGAATTAAAAGGCTGCCGCATAGATTGGAGAAACGACTTCCCCTCCTTCACAAGAAAAGTACTTATTTAAAATGCTTTATGTTGTGAGAATCGTTTTCAGTGGTTAAATTAGATACATTTAGAGATGTTAAGCACGAAAATCGGAGCTAAAATGGCTTCACACTGAACGGAACAAAAAGACCAAAAGCTTCTAGAATGCTGTGGCCGCTATTTGTCCTACTCCCATTTGATGACAAACCACCTGCTTCCTTTCTGTGAGAAAATTTCCACAGAAAGGCAAGGGGGGTTATTTTGGAGTAACTCGGATAGCAAGTACTGACTTGTAATTAGGGTGAAAATGCACACAACCAACGACAAAAAAATTTAAAACGTGAAAAAGTGGATCAAAGGTATTTTAAATGCTTTTTAGACATTTTTGTTTTTGTCTTTGGAATAAAACATTTGGGATAAGTAAATACTGAAGCATATCAGACTCTCGTTTTCCGGTTCACAATTTTTGCACCAGGCAATGCAGATTTATACAGCTTACGTAAGTTGTTCATGAACTACACTTTGCTGTAATACACTACTGTGTATACCGCGGGGAGTTTATTTACAGGGTTTTAATGCTATAGAAGTCTTTGTCCTCTTTCTGCGATCTCTGCGGGACTAGTGCTGTGGAAGGCAGGGCTAGGAATGATGGAAAAGATTGAATGGGAAGCGAAAATTAAGGTTGAGAGTAGCTGGAACAGGAACGGGCGATTGAGTAAAGGTGCGTTCACACCAAAACCGAAATCTACTGCGTTTTGCGGGCTGGACATGAAATTTGTAACCACAGAAGAAATGGGGCGATTTTCTTAATTTTCATTGAAATAAAATTGCTCCTATTTGTCCTGGGGAAATAAATTCCGCTTCCCGTACGCAAAACGTAGCAGATTTCGGTTTTGGTGCAAACGCACCTTAAGGCTGACTTTGCAAATTGCAAGGGAGGACGGAAATGATGAGGGGGAAAAGGGGGAGACCGGCATTAAAACGGTGAGAAATGGTGAGGAATCCCAAGAACGAAAGACTGAGCCGAGCAGGTAGAGTTTCAAAGAAGGGACTAAAAGGAGGGACTGAGGAACGAATGGAAGAGGCGGGGAGTGTGAGGGAAGTAGGAAAGAGAACTTTTCAGTAGCGTAGCTAGAGGGGGGCAGGGGCGGTCGCCCCCCACAAAGCCTCCGAAGGCCTCTGTCGGAAATAAATTAAAAACAATTCATTTGAAACACTTACAACGCTTGTTGTAAGCAGAATTACACATCGAAATGTGAACGTGAAAATCAAAAGGCGGCCTCAAATTGCCCGGAAAGCAAAAAAAAAAAAAAAAAAAAGGTCCCCAGATATTAATCTGTGTTTTGCTTTTGCCCCCCCCCCACACACACATAAAGTATCTAGCTACGCCACTGGAACTTTTAGCTGAAGTTGTTTATCACTACTTCTTCGGCCGAGATATTTAATCACTTCTATGTCTTGGAAGATTATCGGGCAAAAGTAAACAGGGAGAAACCACCATAATTCCATTCCCCTCCTCTTCAGCATCAACTGTATATCATAGCGGCCCAGAAATTGTGGCTTTGGGTTCCCCTCTGCTAACTTGGAACTGTAAACTCTCCCCCTTGGCCTATAAATATATACTGCCACTAACTGAATTGCGGTCCGCCCCAATTTATAACATGGGCAATTTAAAGGGAAAATGCAGTGACCCCAATCAGAATTAGTATACCCCTTCATCCTATTTTACGAATGACTTTTTTGATCATATGACAATATTTTTGTTACTGAAAATTTCATGACAAATAACTCCTTGCTTTACCGTTTGTTTGTAATAGCTTTGTTAAAAAATCTTAAGAGGTACCTGTAAGGCAAATAAGAGAAGTTTACAAGCGGCCTTGCTGATTTTTCAAAGCAATTTTGGGGCGACTATTGCCTTTAAGTCTCGAACACGAAGTGAAGGGGTGAGAGAGTAACTCGATTGCGTCAGTATGCCTTGATGTATCAACTAACCAGGTTAGGGAAAATCACCGTGACTCAAGCTTGTGTCCAGAACACGAAGAAATGATTCATCTTGGATTAAATTGAGTTCCTTATAGTTTTCCCTGTTCTTCTTTGCTTTGATTATGCTGCCTGACATGCATGGAAATGTATGGTTTACCAACTGAGGCGGTAGCACGGATGGACTGGGGTCACAGAATTATTTCATTCCAGGCTCCAGGCATACGTCACTGTCATGACCGCGGGGACCCTCCAGCTCTAACCTTATCTCATTTCTCCTCCTTTACCCTAACCTTGTGACATGGTATCATGACCCGAGAAAAGAATATGACACATAACCAAACAAAATGGGAGGATTTGGTGCAGTCCCAAAGCTGCTAATGAATATGTAAGTTATTTTGATTGCTAGATGCCATGAAAAACCATGTAATTGTCTAAATTTCAAGTTTTTTTTTGAGATCCCCTTATATCGAAGCTTTGTACATTTCACGCTCGCAGGTGCAAACTTCGTCTACGTGGAGATAGCCCCCTTTTTGAAATCCTGGATCCGCCCCTGAGAAAGGTCAATGAAAGTTCGGTAATTTACCCCTCTGGGTGTTATGTTTCTGGTTTATATTATATCGGCGGTCTTCTTCCATGCATTTACCCTTTAAACTGAAAATACCCGCCCAAAGCAAAAAAAGCATATACGATTGAAATGGGTCTTAATTCAACATCACAGCCTACAACACACTCAGCTTCAAACACAAACCGAGTGTTCTGATCGAGCAAAAACTAAATCTTAAACGTCGTGTGGCCAAAAAGTAGGACCACTCATCAAGTTCCTACCTACGATCTAAAAAAAACTTTCTGTAACCCGTCTTCTCAATATTCTTTTTTATTTCGTAGCAAACAATAAATATTGCTTGTATGAAAGTTATTTTGCAACAGTAACTGAGCAGCAACTTATTAGGACTAAAGTCTAATATTCTTTTTGCCAGAGAGCGTTTCACCTACCCGAAAAGAAGTACGTATACAGTAGGCAGTACAGCTGTTAAACTATAAGCTCTGCAGAACGGAGGGAGGAAGTACAAAAGTTCAACAGCTTGCAGTGGCCAGCAGGTTTCCTGTCAAAACTGGACATTTCACACATGAGTGCACCTTCGTGTTTGCATTGCTCTCAAAGTAAACAAAGTGTAAATTTCGACTGGTTCTGTGCACAGGACCTCTCATGTAAGGTACAGTCATGATAAGTAGTTTGCTATCAGCTGATCAGTAGTTTTCATTTAAAATACTTCGCCATTTATCTATACGAATGTATCATATATATATAAATGTATCATATATATATATATATATATATATATATATATATATATATAGGTAAAAATGAAGTAGTAAATAGTGCTAAAAGTTTGTGAAAATTCCACGACGTTTCGGTTTTAAACCCTTCATCAGGTGGCAAAAATGCAACTGATCGTTGACACGGCCAAACGTTCAATTTAAAAAATACACAATACAATTGGGCACGGTAAACCTCGGCTAGGAAAACAGACAGTGTTAAGTGGTCAAAAAAATGCAGGAATTGCTGCGTTATAACAGTTCAAGTCTAACGTTCAGACCATGTGGGGACAGGGTTCCAAGTTTCATGATTAGGCGGTTTTCGGCAGCTAGGCGGTCATGATCGGAACCTCGACACGAGATGGCCGCTGAAACCATTAAGTCACGGATCGAGCATGTTGACGGGGGATTGAAGTGTGTGGCTACCGGGAACCCTGGGAGGTTCTGTTTGATTGACCTCAGGTGCTCGGTGACGCGGTCAGCAAGACGACGTTTTGTTTCTCCCACGTACAGTATATGACAGCGTTTACATACGAGAACGTAAACAACATTGGCTGAAGTACAGGTAAAATGCTGATGAACGTTAAACCGGTTGTTGTTGGGACCTACAATGGAAAGGTTTTTGTCATAACTGACCACCGGGCAAGTATTGCATCTCCCACGGTTGCAAGGAAAAGTTCCTGGGGTGTTAGGCACTACTGCTTGAGGTTGAGAGGCACGGACCAAGTGCTTAGATATGTTCTTTTCAATTCTGAATGCTGTGATGGGGGGTTCAGGGAAATGGTCAAGGGTGGATGGGTCATGACGGAGGGTCTCTACATTCCTGTAAATGGCACGTACAATAGGAGTTACAGATGGGTGAAAGGATAGGACCAACGGGATACGTCTGGTGGGTGTATGGTCAGTTTTGGGGGCAAGGGCAGAGGCTCTATCAATTCCTTGTATGCGTTTCAGGGCATTAGAGAGCACTCTTTGTGGATACTGGCGTTGTTCAAAGAAAGAAAAAATCTGCTTGGAAACTTTAGCGAAATCCTGGTCGTCGGAACAAATCCGTCTGGCCCGTAAAAGTTGTGAGAAAGGAATCGAATTGGTACAAGATCTGGGGTGGTTGGAAGGGTACATGAGGGAGTTGTGAGAGTCAGTGGGCTTAAAGTGGAGATTGGACTTGATTTTACGGTCGGAGATGGATAGTTCCGTGTCTAAAAACACTACTGAAGAGTTGGAAATACAGTGAGTGAATTTCAAAAACGGGCAGAACGTTTCAGCAAAGTTAGTGAACTTTTCGAGGACCGACTGCGACCCCAACAATATCTTCAATGTACCTTTTATAAAGTATGGGCTTGATCCCGGTGTATCGAGAGAACATCTGCTCCTCAAAGTGGCCCATGGTGAGGCAGGCCACAGAAGGTCCCAGTTTAGTGCCCATAGCTACTCCTTTAATTTGGCGGAAAAAACGACCATTGAACTGAAAGCAATTTTGTGTGAGGACTAGTTCTGTCAAGCGAAGAAAGGTGGTGGTAGGGATGTTAGGGTCCTGGCGTTGATCAAGGTAGTGGCGTATGGCTGCTATATATATATATATATATATATATATATATATATATATATATATATATATATATATAATATATATATATATATATATGTATATATAGAAGTTATGCGACGACTGTGTCCGCTTCCCACCTTTCTTCAGTTTCTGTATATATATATATATATATATATATATATATATATATATATATATATATATATATATATATATTTGTTGTTACTAACAAATTGATAGCAATTACAAAGATAATTACGTAACCATATATGAGCAGCTCCCCTAATACCGTAATTGTTTAGTTTACTTAATAGGATTTCGTGGTCCAAAGTGTCGAAAGCCTTTGATGGATCTAAGAAAGTACCATTGACGTAATGTCCCTTTTCAAATCCATCAATAAGTGAGTGAAAAAGGTAAACAAGAGCTTGAGAAGCTGATTTTCCAGGCAGGAAGCCAACTTGACCATCAAAAATAGCATTGTTTTATTAAAAATTCTAGCATTCTAGTAAATATGATCTTTTCAAGTATTTTGGAGAAACATGGTAATACAGAGATAGGTCTATAATTTGAAATAGCAAGAGGGTCACCTGACTTAAAAACGGGAATAACACGAGCAACTTTCATTCGGGGTGGCACGATCCCATGAGACATAGACAAGTTAAAAATATGGCAAAGAGGCTTACTTATTAAATGAGGAATACATTTAACTACTCTTGGAGAAATATCGTCATAACCAGGTGCCGAAGATGTTAGGGATGAAATAATATTAACAATTTTTTCCTGGGAAGAGGGGTCTAGAAAAGTTGAGAGTAAGAAGGCAGAAGGAAGATAACAACGGTAAGCATTAACATCATTAGATGATGTTAAAATTTCAAACTGACGTTGGGAGCCAATATTGATGGAAAAGTCATTAAAGTGAACACAAATTAAATTTGGATCTGATATATGTATTCCATCCACAGAGATCTCATCAACAATTTTCGGAGAACAATCTTTCCCTAACATGGTATTAATAAAATTCCAAGTTTCTTTCATGTTTCCTCTTAATTTCGAACATTCGTTGTAGTAAAAATGTTTCTTTTGATTTTTTTATGATACGAGTCAGGATGATTCGAAAGCTTGCGTATTCTTTGTAATTCTGATGGGTTGGATGCTTCATATATTTACGATAGAGTTTGTTCTTGGTTTCACACGAGCTTTAAATCAGTCATCCAATTTTTACGATGAGTAGAAGCCTTTCTATTATTCACCAAAGGAAACGAATTGTTGTAGTGTAGGAGAAATTTATCAACAAAAATATCATAGGCTCTATTAGGATCATTGCAATGAAATACTTCATGCCAATCTTCATTTGTTAAGGAAGTATTAAAAGACTCAATCTAAGAAGATTTAAAACTACGAGTCTTATAGAGTTTCGGAGCGCCACGGTCTATTTGAGCTACAAATTTTGATATGCTAAGGACAGGAAGATGGTCAGAAATATCCATAATCAAAATACGTGAGTGGAAATCACGAGGGTCATTAGTGAAAATATTGTCAACCAAGTAAGTGGAGGAGGGAGTGATACGAGTGGGCAGGGGGTGCAATTGGTAAAAGGAATGTAATGTCATGAGATTAAGAAACTCTTTTACATTTGAGTCAGTATTCAATTTCAGGAGATTACAATTAAAGTCACTCACTAAAAAGCATTTACAATTAACATTAGACACTTTACTAAGAATATTAATAAAGGAGTTTTGCGAAACATCATTATCGACACCAGTAGGGCAGTAAATTACACCAACGATATAGTTACCTAAAGTACTACTATTGTTAACCTGAATAAAATTAGGTTCAAAGAGGCACTCTTCAAAGATACTAAGCTCAGAAAGGATTTCAAACTTGAGAGTATTTTAAACATAGATGCCGACCCCACCACCGATCCTTACTGATCTCGGAGTATGTACAAAATTGTAACCAGGTATCGAAAAAGTCCACTACAAGAGTCACGTTTTATAGCCAAGTTTCAGTTATACCGATTAAATCAAAGGAGAGGTCTAAACCGTGCGTCTGTGAATAGAGGGAGTTGAAATTACTTTGCAGGCTGCGAGAATTAATGTGAATGAGAGAAAGTTTGTCACTAGGAAGAGCTTGAAAATGATTGTTAAATTTGTTGACATCGAAGTATTGACAAGAAAAAGACCTAAAAGAGCTAAGATTGCTTTCAGGGTCAATATTAATCAAGAGATCCCAGCTGTTATCAATGGGATTATGGAAATTAAATTCAGGAACAGGGGAACAATTTCTACAGCTTAAAGAGGTAGCATTATCAGGGTAACATGAATTATGGTAAATGATAGGACCTAATAATTAGAACATATACAATTATGGGTTTCAGAATCCCCGGTACCATCACGTAGGCATAACGCACAACACGACAAATGAGCCCATTTAACACTAATATCTACACAACAGGACAGAAGAAGAAAAAAATACTAACAAACTTGGTAAGGCAAAGAGGCAGTTCGAGGGCGAATTAACTCCATTGAAATTTGCTAGAACAAAGGAGGTCCGTCGGGCTAGAGTTGAATTAGATCATTTGTATTCCTGATCCGTTTACGAAATACTGAACCATCTTAAGATACAAGTACCATGATTTTGCGGTCCGTGGACCAAGCACTTTTTACCAAATCGTGGGCTTTACCTTTTTGAAGGAGGTCTTGGTTTCGTTTAGTCAGGTCCTCGCGTATTACAATGCCGGTGCCTTTTACTTTTCTTCTCTCTTTGATTACCCAGGACCGAGCTTGGTATGATGTAAACTTGACTATAATTCAGCGGTTTCTTGTTATTTACCGGATTGCCAATACGGTGGGATCGGTCGATGGGGTTGGAGGAAAGACTTATGTTGAGACGACACGAGGCAAGGTCCGTGACTAGGGCGGGAATATTGTTCTGCGTCGTCCATTTTACGTTCCATATCGTCATAAGCACTGCGGAGATGATCATAACAAACTTTGATGGATTCAGTTTCTTTACTGAGAGAGTCCACTTTACACTCGAGGTCATGGATTCGACCTTGGTTCTCTTCAATCTGCCTGAGGAGAGGCAATAAGTTTGACTCGAGGGCTTTTTTCGACAGAGGACTGAAGAATATTCTGGAAGTCACTGCTCAATAAGACTTGCTCTAAAACGCAAGACACAAGTTCGGGATCACAGGATTGACTTCTGGTCCTAACTGAAGAAGAGATCATTCTTGTTGTTTAACAGAGCGTTACCAGTTCGTAGAATTCCACTTAAGTTCAAGGTGGTGTCTTTATTGGCAAGCATCTACGTCACGGGATTACCAAAGGTATAGCCAGACTTGGGCTGACACTGAGACGTAGTGGAAAGCCCTACAAAAATCACACGGTAGCTGAACAATATGTATAGTGTAAGGATGATGGATAGGTTGGTCTTTCAAAGAGGCAGAAGAGAAGGAATCCATAAATATTCAAAAAAGATGTAAACGAACCTCATATATTACCGACACTTGGGATTACGATGGTCCTCGGACTCTCCAAAACAGCTTTGTGTAGAATTCTTTCAGTGGTCTTGACATTAGTTTCCATAACCAACTGCATATGACTGTTTGCCCCCTCCCCTTCTAAAAGATTTCAAGTGTTAAAAATTGCATTTTTCAGTGCCTCATGAACAATAATGTTAGTGCTTCTTTGCGAGAAGTCAATCTTGCATGCTTTTAAAGCCTCTTAAAGATTTTTCATTTTCTTTCTTTCAACGGTCTTGTCGTAGTTTCCATAACGAACTGCATTTTTTAATCGCAATAAGTTTATGTTTTCTTAGAGTACTGCCCCTACTTCCCAAAGAAACAAGATTTCTCATTGTACAGTTTTACCTGATCGTTAACCTGAACTTAAAGACGTCCACGTCATAAGCTGCTTCGACCTTTATCTCAGTTGTCAAAGTAAGTACCATTTATCGTGTTTCGTCATGGTGCAACCATAGAGGGTGGCATCAAGGATGCCATATTTGACAGAATCTCTCTCAAGATCAACAGAAGGCTATCCGGTTCCCAAACTAGAAAAGAGATGTACCATATATGAGAGTAGGAAAGCATTTCTTGCATAAAAATTTTGTTCTTGTTACACCTTCCTCCTTGTTTCGCAGACTATCTCAGCTTAGTTTCCTTCTAAGTGTAAAAGAGGTGCTCGCTATGCTGCAGCGAACAGAAAACCAGAATTCTCAATTTCGTCACTGTGCACTCCTCACAGTTATCAAAATTTGTCATTGAAATAATAACGATAGTTATTATTGCCTTGCTTTGTAACTTTCTTTAAACCAAACTTGCCGTAAAATAATTACTCATGAAACTAAATGTTGAAGACGCATCACTCGTGGGATAATTTGTACAAATAGAAGTAAGTTCGGTACCTGAAGAACATGTTGCCAATAAAGTGTTGCTACTTCCTTTAATAGAGTCACATGATGCTGTACTTATGCAGACCTTGACTTTATCTAGATGGCATGAGGTGCCAAAGACCACGATGATTGCAAAGCACGGTTGCAAAAGATATGTGGTAAGTCATTATGCCGTTCGAACAAAGATAAGTTCAGCAGAGCGAAGATCCCCTGTAAAAAGTGGTGAGGGTGCGTTCCTGGTAAACACCCAGGCTCGGGGCTGCAAAAACACATTGCCTGCCAGTTGAACGACAGTTCGTGCAACAAATGTTGTATGGAGGTAAGGCGCTTATCCAAAACACGTATTAAGTCTGACACCTACGATGTCTTGGCATGCTATCAGCACAATAGTAGATCGAATGTCCAGCACATACTTCAGTAGAGCACTATAAAGTTATGAAAGTTGAACACTGTTAAACTCTGAGCTATGTCCGTCATTGGCCCGGAAGAGCAAGGGATGACCATATATGGCTCTTATAGCTTTAGAACGCTACAAAATGTGGAAGTATAAAAAGGCCAAAATTGCCCATAACTAACAAGATATTACTTTAAAAACCATTAGTATAGAAAAAGCTATGGGCTACAGTACATCCCAACGGAATTTCTTAACCTTAGTAGTAAAATCTCTTCTAAATCTTTTCAGTAGTGTTTAAGTGGTGACATAATCACCCCTTTTTGGGCTTGTAGATGGAACACGGATATATGGGCTCAGAGTACAATTTCACAAGACTACAGAAATTTTTAAGTTTGTTGATGCATCTATAGTCAAAAGGCAACATTAATGTACATCATCAATTTCACTTTTACGGAAAAAAATTATGGTATCATCGGAAACACTTATGCAACTCTTGTGGGAGGATACGGAACCCTCTTGAAAACTAGCATAGAACACGTTGTTGATAAAAGAATAATATTGAAGACGATTAGCTTAATTAACATACATTACGTGTTGTTAGTTGGTGGTTTAGTGTCAGCCTAAAAGAGATAATCCGTCCATATAGTACCAAACATGTTGGTTCACAGACTAATTTTGTTAACTGAAATGTATTCAATCGAGTGGAAACTCATTTTATTTGGGACTTGAAACAACTGAGAACTAATGATGTTGCTTATAAGATAGACTGATTGGTATTAGATGACGTATCCGAGGCAATTAATGGGGCGAAACGTAGCATATTCGACAGTTACTTTCTTTATGCAAGATTTTTGCGGTTACTGAATTGGCTCATTCGTTAGCTGAAATGCTGTGATAACGGACATACATCAACATGAGGAACAACAACTTGCTGACTTACTTAGCAGCTCATTGACTGTCCATTATCGATGAAGCTTCCTGTTGAATTTTATCCAAAGTTTTGTGGTTTGGCCCTTTTTCAAAGTTCTGTCATACATTGCATACTTGGAACTGCAGTTGGGGCGTTGTGTTTTGGCTATGTGGAAACGTAAACAAAACAAGATGGTGAATTTGGTTGAAAGTTACAACATTTCAGTTACTATCCGAACTGCAAACTTTGGGTTCTTTTTTGTTTCGCTTTCGACTACCTTCTTGCGCAAACAGCACAATTACGTATCAATGTATTCTGCAGTGCACTGCATGCAAAGGTTGGCATAACCTACGGTCTAAGTAAAAATGCTACTCCCACTGGCACTGCAACTACTACTGCTGCTGTTGTACTGATAATACTTCTCCTAAAGCCTTTTTCCTAGCCGTATCGTTACCATATACTACTTAAGAGGCTATTAAAATGGCTACGTATATCATAATCCGGTGAGGCCTTCTATATACTATGCACGTGCATATCAATTTAACAAGATTTTTCTGCTAGATACTTCAATAGTAAAATGAAATTTTGCCAGTGTTGTTATTATTTTGTTAACATAAAACATGTAAGTTTTCTGGATTTTACAAAGTATTAGTAGTTCCTGGTGTATGAAACATGTAGAAAATGTGAATAATAGCACCATGTTTGCATCCAAGACATCTCGAAGAGCAAACTATCTTATTCACGCTCCTTAAATTCCTATCTAAGGATGACGTATACACTGATGAAATTTTTAAAATTATTCAAATTATCTACCCACGTTTCTACTCTAACATGGCCTCAGGTATTGACTGAATGTTGGAATTAGGCTAAGAGAATTCTCCCTGAAAAAAGTCCATTCCTGATAACCAATAAATTGAAAAGGGGCACAGAAGACTAATATAGTGCACTATAGCTCTTATATGGGACTGAGACTGGGTGTTGCCTTGAATGGTAATAAATTTCAACACTGAGAAAACGGTACATCTTCAAAAGGTAGTCCTGTAGTTGACCTATTTAGAGATCTAAACTTGAGCAATTCTTATAACACACCACACCATTGTCACCGAAGGTATAGGAACCTTTTGCCAGATTCTTTGAATGATTCTTTTGAGCATGTTTTGCTCTCTTAAGTCTGTTGGATAATACCCGCAATTCACCTTTTTCAATTGTTCATGACTATGAAGCATACAATTTTCTGCGACAGCCAATAGAAAATTGTCATCAAGGTAGCATATCATTGTTCATTCAATGTACTCTCGAGTTTGTTCATTCCTTGTAGTTCTTACTTCTGCTGAGCTAAATGTGGCAAATCGTGAATGACCTTGATAACGACACAGGTACCATTATATAAGTCACTTTTACTTTTAAAACATTTTACAAATGCAATTTGTATCCAGTCGCTATCTGCTACTGAAAATCCGACATCCTGATGTGTTAATTTTTTTACTTTTTACTTATTCTCAAAGTCATGTACAAAGCACCAGCGATATGAAGAAATTGATTTTACTTGAGACCATTTACTTCAACTAGGACAAGTGTCCTTGCTTCGAATATTACTATCAGTGGCGCTTTACTTATTTAGCTATATGCCTGCACACTATAAAGACACGAAATGGTCTGTAATGACCAGTTATGCTGCTGCTAGTAGTATTAGATCTGTGTATATGACGGTGTAAGTTCTAGGCTTCTCCTAAAGTGGAGCTGAAGCCATTAACGTTCTGAATCTTTAGTTTGTAACAATGTAAAGTCAAATGCCATTAAACTTACACTGTGTAGGTAGAAAACTTTCAAAGCACATCGTTTGAGGTAGTCTATAAATTGTTACAAGTCATAGTAAAACACAGCAGGTCTACTACCTGAACATGAAAGTTATCAAAATCATCGCAAATCACCACAGGGTTTTACGTCCTTAGTACTGCACTTGATTTTCAGTGGCCTATGGCACACTGTCCAAATCAACTAAGCTACTAGTACGACTATACTACTTACTTGGTATACTACAAACATTTATCTCCAGTTCTCACAGTTGAAAACATATCGATATTCGTTATTAAATGCAGTCTTACTTAGAAGGTCAGTTAGGGATAATTCCAATCCTACACCATTTTAGTAGGTCGAAGGGTCAGTGATACGTTCTGTTAACTAAAACGACTTTGTAAGAATGCTTTCGTAAGAAATTTTGGACATTGTGCTTGTGAAAGAAATGATAAATGATGTTAATTGCTACTCAACGTAACAGCTTCCTGGTAAGTTCTTGTCAAGAGATGATGTCTACGAAGACTCTCTACAAGATTAACGTCGGTGTAAAAGGGACAAAATAGGTGACAATTATCTTGAAAATGAAAAACCATGCAACTTTCAAAGATCTGGCTAAAATGATTATTTTGCACAGATTAGAGGAAAGGGATGATAATATTGGAAAATATGGGCGTCAATCCTGGGGGGACTGGGGGACAAGTCCCCCCACATTTCGATGGGTGGGGGACACAATATCAAATCCCCCCTCCACATTTGCGTAAAAGAGTAGTGTCGTGGCTCTATTTGACTGGCTTTTTGAGTGGCATGTAGGTTTGTTGGGCAATTGTTAAGTGTCTCGATGCAGATTCTGAATGTAGATTTCGTCAGGGAAATCTTATTTAATGACAAAATTTCGGCGCGCTTCGCGCGCATGCGTCACGGTTTGCACTCCTTCTCATGACCATTAAAAAGGTAATTATACATGGAACTATTCTGATCACAACACTTTCCGAAAACAGACATGCATCTCCAAACATCTGTAGGGGCCTTGCATCAACAAGGGATAATTCAATCAGTGGCGTACGCAGAGGGGAGGGCCATTCGGCCATGCCGACGATCACTGATTCCGATTTTTTAAGTTTCTAAAAATACGTAAGTTTTTTAACACATATTTACTCCAAAAGGTAACATATTTGGCACAAGATTTCATGTAAAGACATCAAATCTTTCAAAATTTCTCAAAGGGGAGGGGGACATCCTATTGGGCCATACCCCCATACTGCATGCCCCCTCCCCTTGAGAGAAATACTGGGTACGCTACTGCATTCAGTCTAATTTGTAGCATGATTTGGAAGGGTGAAAGTACGTTGTTGCTGTTAAACACTTTTCAAAAATTTTTACCGAGCGCTTCGCCGAAGCTGTTATCGGTATAGATGGTGATTGTTAATACACTTAAGCATTCTGAAAAAGCCCTTGCCAATCCTTCTTACCTTTGCTATAATACGATCAGCTCCAAAAATATCCCAAAGATTGCACCATTTTGCATATAAGCAACCTTAAATTAACAAAAATTTCTCAAAGGGGAGGGCTTCTCCTCCTCCTCTTAGACCCCTCCTCCAGGATGACACCCTTATATAGTGACAAAGGAAGGATCCCCACTGCTGTATACAAACGCAGTTTGAATAAAACAGGTGCAATTTACGCGCCGCCACTGCAGTTAGTAAAACATCCAGCCAGTCGGAAAAATTAGAATTCACTGAATTATGGACATTTTCCAGCCATGTGCGATCAGCTCCAAAAATATCCCAAAGATAGCACCGTTTTGCACTTAACCAACCTTAAATTAAGAAAAAGTTACCAAAGAGGAGGACGCCCCTCCCCTTACACCCCTACCTCCGGACGACACATTTATGTAGTGACAAAGGAAGGATCCCCACTGCTGTATACAAAACGCAGGGTGCATAACAAAGTGCAATTTAAACGCCTCCACTCAGTTGGAAAAAACATCCAGCCGGTCGGAATTTGGGAACTTCACACTCCTCAAATATATAACCCTAGCAACGGGCCTGGTAGGTCCATGATCTCCGACAATGATCCACGCTGCGAAGCGTTGTTTCAGCTTTTTTGAGACCTGATTAATTAAAAACCATCTTGATGTAATTCCGTGGACTCCGTGTATTTCACCAGACAGATCATCTCTGATGGTCATGTTAACTTTGAAATGATAATTCTTATTAGAATAGGACAACGTCAGTCATCATAAGGGGGGAGGAAAGGGCCTATAGGAAGACGCCTCCTCTTCAAAACCAAAGGGACTGGTTTGTGGTCATGTATGTCCCTCGTCCCCCCACATTTGAATACGGATTGACGCCCTGCTGGAAAAGAGAGTAGACAAAAATCACAATGTAGAAGCACCATCTTTTAGTTCCTGTCGTTTTTAGTTCGTTTGTTTTGCACTTTAAATCTAAAGCTCTATTTGGCTTAATATTAGGGCAATTTAAACAACAATTGAGATTAAAATGCACATCGCTATTCAATGAAGAAAGACAATCAACTTTGAACTTTCATTTAGGAAATGGTGCAGGGAGCACGACCGTAATGAAAGTAATGGTGACGTGAATTGACCGGAAAGGCATTTCCCGAAGAGTTTTCTTATCTTTAACACATTTGGTGCACTATATCAGACAGATTTTTGAAAAGATATACAGTAAGGTGTCATCAACATGCTTTGGTTGACTGAGAAATACATAGTAATCTCTTTCCATACAACTCTTTGTCTCAGCTTGGATGTTACGTTGATGAATCACTCATAAACAGACATCTCGTAAACTCCATTTTTCTAGCTGGCCAAATCGTTTGTTGATTGTTCATTCCTATATCTAAGAAAACATATCAAACAATGAAAATTCGCTAGTTGGAAACATGATCTTTAAAAGGCACGGTCCTTCATTAATGAAATTATCAACTGGAGTAAAAAGGAATCGATTTCTCCTGAGTATTATCAAGTGGGTAATGGTGTTAAGTTAAGTCAGCCGATCAAATCGGCATTGCGAACGGCCTGAATGACAACTTCGTCAATGTTGGGCCCTCACTTGCACTTTGTTTGTTCAGTTTTCTTGCCTTGCATTGTATATTTAGGATTATAGAAGTTGAGCTCACTGTGGGAGGAAATAATGGGGCCCTGTTTGTAAAATTTACTGTCATACTTGAAAACCCTACACTTTTTTGTTCTGTTTAGGTAAGCTGGTTGAAATTTCAAACAGTACACTAAGTTGTATTAAGTGCCTTTGCATTTTGTGTCCCTAAATGTGGTCTATGAACCCGCTGTGGCTTTCGCTTTTCTTCCATTACCGCAGGCTAGAATTTTATATTACCAGTCCAGCTATACAAGTGAATAGTCGATTTAATTGAAGTAAATTTGTGCTAGTGCTACGAATCAAAACAAAATAATTGGAATACTCGCGTAGTCGGATAATCGCAAGCAGTACAATTAAATTTTTTTTTCTACATTCTTGATGTAAGTGTCACATTTACCCAGGAACACAAATTGTGGGGTAAGGGGTCTGCAACTGTACTATGGTTTGCACGAAACTTCCTTTAAAAAGTAGCCTTTGTCAACTTGCTCCAAATCCGCAGGTTGTACGCTCGGTCTGCCTCTGGTAATCTTATGCATTTTGCATGAGAACGTGTGCTTCCATTAGACGTTGACACAGGTTAGATACTACACTTTTCACAGTTTGTCACAGGTTTCTCACATGTTTAACATGGGGAAAGGGTGGCAATTAAAATCACTGTTAACAAAATATTTCGGTACAAAGTCTATGCCATGGTCAAACTGCATCAGCACGGTTTCCAGAGTGTTCCAAGTACAGTTTGTCACATGTTTTCAAAAATAAAAATCTGTAATTTCAAAAGTGTCCAAGCGTGATCATGCGCGTTTACATGCAATTTCTCGCGCAGTAATAGCCAAATATCCAAGGCAAACCTGTCTCCTTTTACCCTACAGTTACAAGTCCTGCCCGACCAACTTTCTAGCAACAACCAATACAACCGTTATAACAACCTCCAATTGTTGAATATCTCCCTGGTTAAGAACACTTGTTTTTGAGAAGTCCAACAGATCCCTCCGTGATATTTTCTAGCACAAGTATGGAAAGGAAAGGTATGAGTTTAAAGTTTATCTCTATATTGCAAACCAAAAAAGCTCCCATGGATGTCCATTCAAGTTCCTATACAAAGGGTAACTTTCAAGGACATTTTGTTATTACATTCAAATGTTTACACTCAATAAAATATACAACTCTGTCTTCATTTATATGACTTAGCTATATTTATTCAATGGTTACGTTAAATTTCAATTGTGGCTCAAGTTGCTTACGTTCATATAAATTCGTAGGCGTTCGGTAGGTGAATACAAAGACTGACTGTTTAGAAACCTATGAAAGGAAACGGCCTTTGGAGTACCAGTTGAACATGACCGCAAGTAAGAGGGAAACAGCCTTATCGACTTACGAGTGACAAAACGATTGTAACTGTCAATGTAAACAATTATACTAACTAAAGCACGTCACTGATATTGTCATTTTGGGCCAAAATAAGTTATAAACTTACAGCTACCAGCAAGCTGGAGCGTAAGCTAAAGGCTTTAAGTCGAAATTCTGCTTAACTGGTAGCGAGGTGGAGTTGAGTGCATTCCAGGCCACCCCATATTTGAGATGATCGTTGCTTGTTTTACTCATAACTTTTTACAGCCTCTCCATCTGTAGCTTTACGTTAGTCTCCCCAAATGTGTACTTTAAAGCAAAATTAGAAATGCTACATCTAATAAAACTAAAACAACCTGTTTCTGGGATATCATCCCCCATCCCAACATAGATGTCTTCTTAATGAAAAGTAACACTGTCTCTCTTCCACCATCAGTCGAAAGTACGAAACTGGCCCTATGGGCTACTAGCCAGAAGGAGCATAACATGTAATTGAGAAGCCTCACAGTTCTTAAACCTTCTTGACAGTCTGTCATGAGTAATTCTGTTTAAGGCTAATTGATAACTTATCGCCATTAAAGAAAGTTCAGCCAAAGGCCGCAGAGCCCTTTTTGGAGTGTCCTAGGTTTAACTCTCCGAATCACATTTCTATACCATTCAACTAACGGGTTTGCTACAGACAACAGTTAACAGAGACTGTTGGTCAAAATCTCAAAACAGATTTAATGACAAACCTGTCAAACAGTTTTTCATGCATGCTTTAGAATGCCTGATTTGATTGGAATTGTAAAAGCTAAGCGCAACGGTCAGTACGTATTAACGTTTATCTTTTCACATATTTACTTTGGTATAGCTTACGGAAGAAAATTTATTAACATTAAAATGGCCCTGATTGTACATACACTTTGGACGTGTAGTCCTCAGTAAGTGTTCTACTGTATCAGTTTTTTTGTTTATGTAAGTAGGGATACTTCTCAAACTTCTTCTATCCACCAAAGATGTCATTCTCTTTGAGGCTTTTATAAACAATATTTTCTAAGTACCACATGTCGTTTACAGTACCTACAAAATAATTTATTAACAGAGGTTGATTTGAGAACGAGCCATACCATATCTGTAAAGAAGCATACCAAAAAAGGAGGCTATGTGGTTCTCTTACTTGGCAGAAGTTGCCAAAGCTTGTAATAAGTCTCAGATTACTTTCTCAGATGTTCAAGTTCATTTAAGGTCACATGATCTCGAACCGTTTAACAATATCTAAGAGGTAAGACTTTCTTCAATAATACCGTGGTTTCAGGTTTACAAAAGGAGTAGTTACGGCGTATTGATCTACCCTTACTTGTAGACAGGGTAACTTCAAGACGAAATTGTGAAACCACAGTGTAACAAAGTATTCCTTCCGGAAAGTAACCACTAGGGTTTTGGCCTTTTCGGTTCCGTCTTACATACTTTGCTTGTTCGGTTGTCCCGGTAGGGTCTAGAAGGGAATAGGAATTTCCTAAAAAATATCTTCTGAAATATTTACTTTAAAGAGTAAACTGTAACTTTTCCACTTAAAGTCTAGAAAATACAAGCAATTGCTAGAAATTGCAAAATATCAGTGCACTCACCAAACTTTACACTATTTGTAAATTTACTAGGGAATTTTACTAAGGGATAATTTATAAAAGGTTAATAAAAGAAATGTTAACACTGTCCATTAATCAGCATAGTTATTTTTGCAAAGGCAATGACTAACTTCATAAGCAGTCAAAGTTTGAAGGCGTATATCTTGAGAAGTATAAAAGATATTGATATCATTCCGATGTATTTTTCTTTAGGTGATTTGTTCTTTGACGGCCAGGTAAATACGGCTCTTTTTGGGTTGCAAGTCACATTAAATTTAACAAGTGATAAAAAGGCGGACACACAAATTTGAACAATGTGTTATAAAGTTGCAGTTTTAGATTGAATTGTCTCCTTTATATGTGAAAAGATTCGGATTTTTTTAACGTTGTTAGACTCTCCTCTTATTCCAGTCATACATGGCTGAGAGATGCAACGATCGCGATCTCTTTAACTGATAATCATGACTACACTGTTGAGAAAATTATCAGTTAGCACATAATCAGCTTGGTGGTTAATTGGAGATTTTACTAAGTATCGTATTATCCCCTTGGAGACTTGGAGTAAAATTTCCCAGAAGAAGCTCAAAGGGAAAAAGAATAACAATTTCCTCCAATTTCCTTCAGCCATGATATTTTATGAACACCAGCACGTGGCACCGCTAAACAATGCCAGTTCTTCAAATATTTTTCCCCGAAGGGCAATTTGGTTCCATTCTTAAGGCAAACAACTGCTGACCAGTCCGGGAGATTTTCCGGTTTGGGAAAAGACCAAAACTCTCCTGCATAGGAGAAACTTATACAACACATTGCATAGGCTTTTTAGTCTAACAAAGACCAAGTTAAGCAAGAACAAAAACCACTCAAAAACTCGCGTTGTTCTCAAAACGGCGTAGTGACCCACCAATTAGGACATGGCTTTTCGGTAGAAATTACAATACACCTACAAATATACATTTAATTCCAAAATATTTTACCAGCAAATTTTCAAGGAGGTTCCAAACTCCATTCGCCATTGACTATGTTTAGAAAGAACGCGAGGAATTGTGGGTAAAATAGACAAACTGGTGACGCCCACGACCAATTTTTCTCCCGGTCGGGGAAAAGTAAAGTTTCCCAAAAGGGAGAATCTCCAGAATTGCTGACCATTAAGTCAAATTTGGTCAGGAGGAAGGTTTTTTCAAAATGAAAAAGTACCTTACTTTTGAAGTAATTTAATATTCTACACAATTTTCACAAAAGAATAGCAGTTTGCAGCAACAAATTGTTTTTTTTTCACTGCCACACGCCAGCGTTAGGCAAAGTTTGTAGTAATGTGTTTACACCATCACTATCCTTGTGATAAAACATAACCGATCAGACATCCAGGTGAGGATGCTCACTTAACAATGTTTTCTCGTACAAAACTCTCGTGTGGAGAAAGGGGGAGGAGCAAAGGTGTTCGTTCCAGTGTGGGCTCATGCTTTTTGAATAATTTTGGATGTTCGGAAAAAACACTTTTGATGTCAGTGACACACTTTGCACATCACATTTACCTCTCTTGTATTCCGGTCCACCAACCGAATAAAATCCTATGCGATGCTGCTGCTTGTCAAGTTTAGTTGATCTAGGTGCACGTCTAAGTTGACCCTTGTGTAAGTTTATTACAGTTAGGTCTATAGTTAAGATATAATAAACAATTAAACAATATTCGGTGTTAAAAATATTTGTTTAAAGTCAAACCTTTTTCATAAACAAATCATGGGAAGTCTTAAAAAGAAATTGGAAGTAATTTCCTCTTAGCTTAAATACAATATATGAGAAAGAGAGACAACACTGGAAAATTGAACGTGTTAAATGAATTATACAAACCATAGGTTAAAAAATATCCTGTTAATAACCACAACGAGGCAGGCACTTGTTTAGTTGGATCTTCAAGTTATTTTCTAACTTTCAAGGTCAAGGTCAAAATCATTTCAGAATGAGTACCATACTCTCTGACCAACCTTTGAAGAATTTTTAATGACTAGAAGTTTTAGTCAATTGTGGGATTAGTTATTTTCCACAGAAACTATTAAAACAGAGTAAACACATGGGGAACATAATTACATAAACATGGATTTTTTATTTTCATTACTTTATTTTCAAACAAGGTTAAAACAAACTACCAACATGGGCCAACGCAGAGACAAATAAATACAAAACAAGCAATTCAAATAGCACATAATGAATGAATGAATGAATGAATGAATGAATGAATGAATGAATGAATGAATGAATGAATGAATGAATGAATGAATGAATGAATGAATGAATGAATGAATGAATGAATGAATGAATGAATGAATGAATAAATAAATAAATAAATAAATAAATAAAGCTAGCACAACCAATGTTAAAGAACAACCTTCATTATGGCAATCTCATCCCACGCGAGCTCTTTTCTTCAGTTCCAGATTTTATAAGAAGTCACCAGATTTAACCTAGAAATGTCCTCGATAGCCTGTTTGTTGATGGTGGGTTGATGGTGAATTTAAAAATAAATCAGATGCAGGAGATATTGTTCCTGCTTACAAGACCCATGAACGAACTTCAAAACGCAAGAGGCTAGTTTTCACCCAACCTTATTGAAATCAGAAAGAAGCCCAGCACACTTGTTTTACTTGAACTCGTCAGCCTTGTTCATATTTTGCTCAAATGGCGCAGAAAGTTCGGCAATTATGGTTATTTTGGAAGATTCATTGTACAGAAACAAGTCCGGGAGCTGTGAAGTGGGGAGTAAGTTAGATCAGGGAGTTGCAAACGGTATTGTACGACCAGAGGTGGTAATGTCCTTACTGTCCGCATAAACCTTCAAGTCGAGATTTTTGGACGATGCCTGCAATAGCTGAACAATGTGGTTCAGAATCAAATCATGCCTCCACGCGTACCTGCCTTGTGTTAGAGCCACTGAAAAAGATGGAGAACGTGGGATAAATTTCGGTGTTTTTACATAGCGGGCACCGAGCATTACTCCTTTAATCCCACCATTTCAGGTTGGAAAGCTTAGGCGGACAGCAAAGGACAGGACCCCTCTGGGAAGATTATAAATTAGAGAGCCCCATGTAAGATCAGATTGTTCAGCAGAAATGACTTCAAGCATCCTCCCCTGTTAAATTAATGGTCGTAGAAATTCTCTCCAATAATCAGACAGAGTTAGTTTCAAAATAGCCTGGACAGACCTTTTGGTAGTAGTCCATTTTTCTGAAGAAGACGATTCTAAAGTAGCCTCACATTAAACAGAAGCACTAGTCCGAATGCCGTTACGAGCCATCTTTTGAGACCACTAACATTCGCGATCGAGCTTGAAAGGAAGCGCATTTTTTACCTGCTCATCCGCGTAGGTTATTGACCTACCATAAAAAGAGTATGGCTTTCAAAGTGATTTCAGAGATGCGTTTTATGTTCAAAGCCATCAGGACTGAAGAGTATGGCAGGAGTGGACCAGGTAGGTTTCATTTTTAGACACATTTTGATCGCATAGGTGTGAATATGATCGAGGGTCCCGAGCTGAGAGTTAGTAAGATCGTGACTCATAAGCAAGTTCCGAAAGGATGGGATGGAATATTCGTTATAGACTCTTTAGTTTGAATTTACTGCGAATCAAAGATTTATTGATGTTCTCAATCATAGTGGTAAGTTTTGATTTCACCACTTCAAAGTGGTTGCTAGTTTTGTTGGTAGAAGTTATAAGAACACCGAGGAACTTTTCAGGCACAGTATCTTTAAAAGACTTCAGCTTGTTCTCACCAATACAGAATTCAACCACCATGGGTTTTCCACTACAGATAGACAGCGATTTGCATTTCATTGGCTTCAAGGAAAATTTCAATGGTGAGTTCTTTTGTGAGTGGTGATTAAACAAAAGTCATCTGCGAATGGAAGCGTAATATATTTGATGCCTTTCAAGTCGTAGACGTACATGGATTCCATGATCTTGAGGTGTTGAATTATTGGGTTGAAGACCGTTGATCGACGAGAATGGGTCCCCCTTAAACACACCTCTTAAAATGGAAAGGCTCAGAAAGCCACGCAGGACCCTTAAATATCCATTAAGGCGTTCGTAGAGGGGAGTCATGTATCGAACAACCTGTGCTGGAACTCCACTTCCCTGAAAGGTGTAAATAACCAGAGAGCCCTCACAGCTCCCTGGTTCAACGGAATCAAAAGCATCCGCTAAATCAAAGTAACATAAGCGGTCCGCTTTTTGCTTTTGCATGGGCAATTAGTTCTCTCATCACCATTGTGTGCTCCGTACAGCCATTTATACCACGCAGAAAGGCCTTTGGGTTACAGGGTCTATAAGACTTTTTCTTATCAGATGTTTGGACACACGTTATGATTAACTATGATGGTGAATTTTGGCGACATATGATGTTAATCATCCTAAAATTTCCCGGCTTAGATGGCTCACCATTTTTTTTAAATCAAAATAACTGAACTGCTAGACCAAGAATTTGGGGGATCGCCAGAGTCATAAGCGTAATTGATGCTTATAAGCAACACTAATTTGCAAAGTATGAAATATATTAATAATAGGTTAAGAACTAGAGGTTTATTCGGAACAAATATAAAAGGGATTCCTTTCTTATGTTTAGAAGTATTACCATCAAATAATGTTGACGAAGGAACTGCCCTAATAGGTATGAAAATGTACTTACAGATTGAATTTATTAGAATCTTCAAAGTAAAACGAGTACTAAGATGGACATCAGTAAACTAGCTTGTCAGAATAACTCTGAGGCGTGATACAACCATTCAACACACAAGATCAATACTATTAACCAAGCAGGAAATGCAGTGCCATAAAACTTGGTTGTTCCGAGTAATTGTCTATTGGCCAAAAACTAGCTTAAAACAACAGTGAGCTCTCAATTACACTCTAAGAAACTATGTAAGAAGAGCATGCTGCTATCGTCGTCAAAAACAGAACTTCATCTTATCAGAAAAAGGTAAAAGTCATTGAAGTTTTTAATAAAAGTCTTAACAAATCTTTAAAGATTGGCTCCTTGTGCACAAAGTCTTAACAGCATCCAATGATGTACAGTGAAAGTTTTCAAAGTAGAATACGATAATTGACTGTGCAAAATGTCATTGAAAGGTCTAAGAATACCCAAATCGTATACTAATTCGAATCAAAGAAATCAAGCAAGAAAAACTATTTTGTACATAACTCAATATGACAGTTAGAGAATACAACACGCTTGAGGAAAGAGATATTGACCAATTTGACATTTTTCGAAGGAGTCGAAAGAACAGAGATAATATTCTACATCGAAAATGAAGAAATGTTATCAGCGTTACAGACTGGAATGACAAGAGACATATTGTCTTACTCAGTAGTTAAGCCACATGAAATGTATTAGTTAAATACGCAAGAAAAATGTTTAAAAATAGTGTAAGTAGCGGTCTGAAGAAAAAGAGAATGACTATTTTCAAAACCACTTGAGGAATTTGCTTTAGATTTTCCTCATTGAAAGGATCGTGAAAATCATTTGACCAGACTGTGTTTTAAGTGCGACCCTAGTCTACTCGGAATTTGGAGTGGCTTTTTGAAAGTGCACTAATGAGGAAATAGCATTGCCTTGAGTTAGAAATTTTTCTTCACTTTACACTACACTCATGAGAGTTAGACCACCAATGTTATCATTGCAATTTATCAAGCGATATGTGTTAAAAAGTGGATGTGAAGACGTATCTCTTTTAACAAGACCACTCAGTTTAATTTCACGAGTTATACTAATTAAATGTTGTTGATATAATTGCTCGATCACTTCCTACAGAGTTTCAAATTTTGAAAACTGTATTGCTCAGTGCATCCTGAACAATGTTAGTAGGTATTTGTGGAAAGAAAGTCTTGTATGCTTCTAAAGCCTCCTGAAGACTTTCCATTTTCTTTCTTTCAAGGGTCTTGTCGGTAGTTTCCAAAACCAACTGCATACCTTTAATGGCAACAAGTTTATTATTCTTGTAAACTACTGCTCTTGCTTCCTGAAGAAACATGCTTTCGTCTTGTACCGTGTATCTGATCGTCATTCGAGACTTGAAGGTGTCCAAGTCACAAAGTACGTCAGCCTTTATCTTGCCAAATATGTACCAATTACCGTCTTTTGTCATGTTGCAACTATCGAAGGGAGGTTGGTGTCGTGAATGATGCCACTCTATGATACCGTTCGTCTTCACAAACCTTGAGCGAAGGAACCCGATGTCATATTCAACAAACTTTGTCTCGAAATCAAACGGGATAGCCTGAAAGAGTGGAAACGTGCTGCCTACGTCAACCCAATGTCTGCTGCAACTGGAAGTCAATCCGCGCACCATCACGGTCATGTGATCGTCGGGGTCCAACACGTGACAAGAAATGTAGCATACATCAAAGTTGAATGCATAAAGCACTTCCTTGATGAACATGTTATTCTCGTAACACCTTCCTCCTTGTTTCGCAAACTGTCTCTGCTTTATTTCCTCCCAAGTGGGCAGGTGACGCTGACTGTGCGACACTGCGCAGGAAACGACGCTTTGCCAAGGAATGACATTTTGATAGGATTTAATAACTTCATTCAAAAAGGAAAGAGACGGCTGTTCTTCAGAAAAAAGCGTATCGGGTACCTGAAGAACATCTCGCAAGAAAAGAGTTGCTTCTTCCTTTGACAGCGCCATTTTAGTACGTCGTACTTTGTGTCGATCTATGGCAGGAGGAAAGTTTTAAAGTAAAGTTGATTAAATTTATTTGACATTTTTAGCTGTTCTGTTCCAACAATGCATCGAATGCGCATATTGCGCAAGCGCTTGCACCACATAGGCACCACAAGCTGTGCAAATCTTATGAGGTAGTGTCTGCGTCACAAAAAAAAAGGAATTTCTAAATTCGTTAGTGACTGGATAAATCATCGAGGGGGATTCTCACACGGACAACTTACCTCTTGATAATTCCTGACCGGACAGTTACCATCGAGGAAACTTCCCCAGGACAATGCCCACCCATGATAATTTTCTTTCAGATTACTACACCAACCAGAAAGTTTAGAACGTTCAGGGTGCGAACTGTCGGCGGGAAATCGACCGGACTTGGAATTGTCCGAATAGCAATTATCCCAACGGAGTTTCTCGGGGGAATCGTTTTGGTAATATTGTTTCGTGGAACTGTCCGAGGAGATGTCCAAAGGCAGTTGTTTGTGGACCCATTCGTTTCCAGCTATACTGTAGCCTCCCCACCCCCCCCCCACCCCACCCCCACAAAAAAACTAGAATCGTAAGGCACGTGAGGAAAAACGTTGTAGGTCATATTATCTGAGTGTCTACTTTACGAATGAAAATTGTTTTGATATAAAATTAAAAAGTGACCTCCTATCTTAAAACTCCTTAAAACTCCTTGACTGAATGGTTGATGGATGATTTCAACCTGCTGATTCCAAATAAGAATAAGAGGTCCATACTTGAGTGTCCTTCAGAGCTTCAGTCCTGAGACCCCTTTATACCCTCAGAATCCATAAAATGAGACGATAAGGATCGAAAAGTGTAGTACAGAATGTGCATGGAAATTTTAGTATGACTTAATTCACGCTTTGCACTGAAGATGCATCTTCAACTGAACATAAATTTACCAACAACTAGCACTCAGGATGAGGGAGAAGTAACCTGAAAAGGAAGTTTTAGTCATGCTACCTTGAAAATTAATGCCCTACAACGAATTTAATGGATACAGATATTCTTTAATGTTAGCTGCTAATCTTTGTTACTTAAAGCATGGAAAAATATTCCACTGAAGAACGATACGGCACTGGATGAATCACCTACAAGCTTAAACTATTACAAGTACTGAACATAAAAGTGAAAACTTACTGAATTGAACTAAAAACATTCGAGTTCTAACTCAGACGCTTGAATGACGTTTATCGAATGCCAGGTGAGACGGTTATGAGTAATGTTTATCAAATGACAGAGAGACGATTCTGGTCGGTGATTAAAAGTCAGTTTCCACCACAGACGCCCTCATATATTCAAACCAACCACCAGCTTTTGAATGTGCTTATGGCTAACTGTAGTTTTCTAGTATTCTGCCGTCTTGCTGATTTAACACCATTCGATCGGGTATTATCCTTTGCTTCTTTATCAGTAGCATAACTTATCAATAGTTTGCAAAAATTTTATTCTTGTAATGTCTGTGTTTTCCTTCTTTCGCCATTTCATTTGACCAGGATTTGTCCCTCCTGATTCCCTTTTCACCTCACTTTCACTTCTTTGCACTAGACCGTCGATCTAAATTTCTTCAGTACTTTTTTATTTGACTCTTCTGCCCCCTTACTACCACTCTTGGAAGTCCTTTGGCCAATGCTTCCTGTAAAACCAATTTTACTCAGGCCTGTAGCCAGACAAGGTAGCCTACCAAAGGGGAGCAACATAGCTTTCAAGAGGGGCGAAATGTTTTTAGGTAGAGAAACATACTAAACTGCATTAAGCCAATGGAATTTTTATGTTCTAGGGGGCGAAAGTCTTGTAGGTGGCTGTTTCCTTTGGCCCCTTGTATTTGCTCTTCCGTGTCTAAAACTAAATGATATAGATAAATATCTTTTTTCGATATACAAAACTTGAGTTTTGTACAAGAAGAAACTCAGAATGATATTTTCTAAAATATTCTATAGAGTCAAATCTCAGCCCTCAGTGATATTGCTTGTTGAACACGTCATAGCCATACACTTAACAAGGGCATTTTGAAAGCAGTAAATTTAGTACGTTTATAATTAGTCAAACGATCCTTTAAAACCCCACCTTTATCTTAAAGTTTTCTCAAATACGTTACAAAATAGGGGGTTTATCGATATGAAATTTTTTCCTTTTGTGTGGCCATACCTTTTTATTTTTATCTATATCTATTCTTTTAGAGTTTTGAATTGCTGAGTGTGTAAATCATTTTTATCAAATATTGTACAAGAAACATTTGGTTTGTTTCATTTTGAGAGACATGCTTTTGAGACTCATTCATTTTACGCAGCGTATTTAATTTTTTTTACAATTTGGATTATAAAGGAGGCCTTTTCTTAGAATTTAAAACTTACCCATTTATCGGCAAAACATGAATATTCTGAATCTTAGATAACCATGTATTCAAGAGATTACAAAACACAGCGGTGTCCTAAGCAAGTTGAAAGGTGAATTTAGATGTATGTAGACCCTTACTGTACCTCAAAGGCATGAGAAGCCGAATACCATCATAATTACGTAATACTGTTGAAACAGAACGGTGGTAGGTCATTGTGCCATGAGGGAACGGTTTTTTAGCAGACAAATGGGCGAAAACTCCTTGTAACAAATAATTGAGACAACTGCCGAACAAGCCCCTTTCCTGGGAGCTTAGAGAGCATCATACCTGGGGGTTGGACGACGATTGGCATAAAAATTGTAATATGAAGGTGGGGCGCTCGTCAGCTATTCGAATAGCAAAATCTTATCACCGGATTTACAAATAAGAACAACCTTAGATATCATAAGGTGGGCATGACACGCCTAGTTTTGCGTAATGCACGATGGGATACAATAACAGGCCGTATCCAGGAGGGGGGGCACTGGGGCCACGTGCCCCGGGTAGGAGGGGAGGAGAAAAATGAGAGAGAAAGGAAAGGAGAAGAAAAAGGAAAAGGAAGAGGAAAGAAGAGAAATAAGGAGAGGCGAGGAAGAAAAGAGAAAAAGGAAGGAGAGAAGGAAGAATGAGAGGGAAATAAAAAGGATAAGGGAACGGAAATGATGCTTTTGATGAAATGGTAGTAGCGGCATAGGTAGGTGCGTTACTAAACTGCCTCTGGATGTTCCCGACTAGCCCATTCAGCCAGTCAACTGATTCGTTGAGGATACAATCGTCAGCAACCCGTGTAATGTGAGCCTCATTTTCCCCTTTTGAGAGGTCCCGGTGTGAGGTGGACATTTTTTCTTATCACTTATGAACATGATTAGCACAAGAGTACCAGTGAACTTTTCTAGCATAAAGAAGGTGTAATTTTATACTGAATCCTACCGGGGCCTTGTGGTAGCCCAAAGCAGAATGGTTCCCTCATCGTCCGAAAACCACTCAACTCTTCATGTACGCTTGGGGAGCTGAAGAAGCACCATCATAGCAATAGCCATGGTCCGTTCACTTGTGAGACTTTCTACATATTCCACGTCTCTGAATCGCAAGAGAAGGGGGAGCTGCCGCCAGGAAAGGGGAACTTCGCGCACATAGGGAGCACGTTCATACGTAGGCCCGATTTCTTTAACCCTATGTTGTCTGCCCAATGCAGTTTAAAAAAGGAGGAATATTTTCAGGAATTTTTTGGTTGATTTAGAAGAATGTTCTCTGCAAGAACCTATATATCATTGTAAAGAGCAAAGATGGGGAATTTGAATGAACATTTTATTTTTGTAAACTAATCTCATTATGTATGCAAATATGCAAATTAGATAACGTCATACGGTTTTTTTTTCATAGAAAACCGTAGAAAACCCATACAGATCACTATTATTTTGTAATTTATGGTAAAGGAGATTGTTTGGCTTCCTTTTCTCTTCTCTTTCATTTGATACCAAATTTGAGGAAATTGGACCAAAAATGAGGAAGATATGCCCATTTTACCCTTGCTATACAGCTCCACACTGAACTACACACAGTGACCTATATGACCTTTACACAGAACACTGTGGCTCAGTGCACAGTGAAGCGTAAACAACTTTGGATCTATAAATAGAGCTGCATAGGCTTTGTAAGGTAGCTCTAAATGGACATTTTAGTGAGTGAAAAGGTCGGAGGGGTGTTGTGGATTATAATTTTTGATATTGGGAGGGGATTTTTGGGTCAGAAATGCATGTTTTGGGCCAAAATTGACGCATTTTTGAACAATGCATATGTCTGGATCTTTCAAACTCTCTAACTCACCCTACCCTTGCCATTTATGCATATCTTTTGGTATGGTTTTGTAAGGAATCTTGTAACGGACATTTTAGTGTTTGAATGAAAAAGATCGGACTTTTCGTTGTTGGGTTGTGGAATACTTTGTGGACCGGTGATTTTGCCTTTGAAAATGTAGATTTTGACCAAAAATACGCATTTTTGAAAAATTATACTTGAAATATCTCTAAATTCCCTATACCTGGCATCTAATCACCTCTCATGGTGTTTTTTTAGGTTCTAAGGTATTCAGAAAAAAAAAGTGAGTTGGGTGACCCTTTCATAAGTGCCTGAACTAAAATTTTGAAGTTTATGACGTCATTTTTAGCGATTTTTGAGTTTTTTAACATTTTTTGAATGTAAACAACTATTTATCGATGTTTTGTGAAAAATTTGTCAATACAACATCCCCAAAAAATGGTAGCATTGCACAGAACTTTTTGTAAGCTTTACTTTGGTGGTTGAATGAAGGCTGAGGAGTGTATATTGACAAAGTTATGAATATTTTTTAACTGGCAGAATTCTCTGCGTAAAGGAATTACCCGGGTGAACGGCAAAGGTGATGATACGGGTACGGCTTGAGATATCATCCCCTGTGCTTTCCGCAAACTTCCACCATCTGTTAACACTACTAGCTACAAACATAATCTTCTTCAGTGTCCAACTTTGCGTTACCGGAGCCCCCTATGTCAGGGAATTTTCCAGCCGTATACGATCAGCCCAAGAAATATCCCAAAGATATCACCATTTGCATCTAAGCGACATTAAATTAACAAACATTTCCCAAAGGGACGCCCCCTCCCCCAAATATTAGAATTCACTAAATTTTGGACATTTTCCAGCCATATATGATCAGCTCCAAAATTACCCCAGAGATAGCACCATTTGCCTCCAAGCAACCTTAAATTAACAAACATTTCCCAAGGGGAGGGGACATCCCTCCCCTTAAACCCTCTCCCAGGAAGGCACTTTGATGTAGTTACAAATGAAGGATCCCACTGGTGTATACAAAAACTTAGGGCAGGGCAGGGCGTCGGGGAGTTTGCTGACAACGTGTTCTTCTTTTAAACAACATACTCTCTTCTTTCGTCTAACCAAATATTAGAATTCACTAAATTATGGACATTTTCCAGCCATATATGATCAGCTCCAAAATTACCCCAGAGATAGCACCATTTGCCTCCAAGCAACCTTAAATGAACAAAAATTTCCCAAGGGGAAGGGGGACACCCCTTCCCTTTGGAAAAGACAAAGAAGGATCCCGACTGCTGTGTACAAACGCAGGGCGCGTAAAAAAAGGTGCAATTCACGTGCCACCGCTCAGTTGGAAAAACATTCAACCAGTCGAAATTTGGGACCTTCACACCCCCCAAACATATGACCCTAGCTACGGGCCTGCATGGGAAGGGCCATTTTCGGCCATCTGGGAGGTACGAAAAACAAAATTTTCTCGGTACGCTCCGTGCCAACTCATGGTGGCGCTCCGCTTAGATGGTCGGCCCAAGTCGTGCCCCCGGGTACAAAATTCCAGCATACGCGCCGGAATAATATATAAACATCAATCCGCAAAAAGTTACAGCTACGACAATTCGACACAAATAGATTTGAAGAAGAACGTCAGATAACCGATTTCGAAAATGCCACAGCTGGTCACCTGACTATATGACGCAATTGGTGACACAAACTCAGACTTATACAACTGGAGGACACGTAGCCTATGTAGAAGTGGGACTAATATAATAATGAACTAAAGTTGTATAAGCAACTTCATCAAAAGGCTTACATTTCAATACCCGTAGAGCATACAGAGCACCAAGCGGGACCGTGCTGGGGCTTTGAGGCACACCATAGGCTAATATGCACGCGTGAATGTGCGCACACGTGTGCTAGCTTCCCTACATAAGCCTCAATTTTTTTTTTTTTTTTTTTTTTGTGCGAAAAGGACGGGTTTAGCTCGATGTGCAGAACAGCTGTGCACTTGTACGAAAAGGCAGTAACAAGCGCACCTACACTCTGTGTACTATCCAGTGACGGTGTTATTGCGAATGCTAAGCAGTCACCACGCACCGACATACCATTCACAATTTGGGCACACGTGCTTCTCTACTATCGTGGCACGGTAGAGAGAGGTGTGTCCAACGATGTGTGAGCTGACTAGTAGTGGTATATACTAACAGTGTCGCCAACATTCAAATGGTCGTATTCCGGTAGTTCGAAAAACACTAGTGTCTTTTCAAGCTGTATAATTTACTGAGAAATTTATTTTGGTCGTGTCATGTCCATTTTAAGGTCCCAAGTGAAGCACCCCTTTTAAATGAAAAAGTAATAATGTGAGAAAGTAGTATAAGAGAATATTTACAGCACTCTTTGAGAGAAATATTAAATCTGTTTAACAGAAAATTTTCATATTCTTTAAACCAGTATTTATAGATACAGAAGGATCGATAGTTCAAAATAAGGCAGTACAGTAACTTTCTTTTAAGAAATAAGGTTCTTACGGAAAGAAATTCACTTATTTGTTGCTCCAGAGTAATTTATTGGCCCAAACATCCTAACATTCAAATAATGCAATTCGCATAACTCTTGTAATGCATAATAGTTTGTGGAGATAAGTTGTTGCTGGAGTTTATTGGTAAGAAGTAATGGTTTAATAGTGATTACAACTATTTTTTGCACGCCATGTTGGTGCATTTTAAACGCAATCTTTCCTTTAAGAATATCATTTAAAGTATTGCCTTCCCCAAGGCCTTTTTTCACTCTTAAATTTGGGGATAAGTCTATCTTATACAAATTAGTAAGAGTCAGAACAACGAAATAACATTGTAATCCATACGGTAAGAAATAAGCAAGTTGCCTGCTGGAATCTTTGCAACAGAGGAAAGTATTTGCTGAAATAATCAGCATCATGACTGTCATTGGCAACACATACATTTACAACATCAAACCCTTTGCTACAATGTTATTGTTATTTTACATAAGATATCTTCCATAGTTGAGTAGTGCCATCTTTAGATCCTTAGATCAAATTTCAGCAGGGGTGGTGCCAGCGGCCCCCCGTCGAGGAAATTTTCCAGTTTCGTAGGGGAGCCTTAATCCGTACGATAAAATATGAAGTCCCAACGACCTTCTTGATTTTGCTCATAGGAAGGGCAGATTCTTCAATGAAGACCCCAAATTTTTCAATTTTCTTCCATAAAAATCCAAATTTTCAAATTTTCTTAAATAAAACTCCCAAATTTTCAATTTTTTGTAAAAAAAAAAACAAAAGTTCGCGAAAAATTTGCGTTTCTTGTCCATTTAGCCTTTGTCGGGGCGTCGGGCTGTCCCCCCCCCCTTCGGGGAGATTGGCCCCCTGTCGGGCAGATACTGGCACCACCTCTGAATTTCAATAATGCATCATCTCCTTTGTATTTTTAACTGTTTGATTAAGAACTTCTTTGTCGTTAAAATAACGAAATTTCAAGCGGTTGAGAGATTTTGTTTTTAGTTACTTTAAGTATGCCCCCTGTGGGCTGGGGGTTCTAGAATATGCCCACGGTATTCCCCGCCTGTCGTAAGAGGCGACTAAAGGGGAGGACTTGAAACGAATTTATCTAGTTGACACTTTATAACACATTCGTGTTGGTGTGTCGTTAAATATTATCTAACTAACTAACTAACAAATTAAGTATGTAAATCAGCCAAATTACAAAAACTTTTTGCCTATTTGAAAGTTTAAGGTGTGGCTGAACGTATGTTTCCCTAAAGTTACCTAAATTTTCCCTGAACTTTATGAGGAAGATGCTAGTGAATATGATTGTGGAACGCTGCTGAAAAGAATATGGTATGAGTTATTAAGCAGTTGGAGAAAAGTAGTACACCAGAAACTACCAATTTTGAAACGTGGGTGTTGCTATAGCCACACGTAAGTATTAGTTTTAACATTATATCATTATATGGAAAATGATAAAAAGGTTGGCCAACAAAAAAACACCATTTTACGTGGCAGCTGCCACTTTAACATTAAATTTGGTGAAACTTCATCCCAACAAATTCCTTTGAGTTTCTTAACGTCTCCCCTGATGTTTCTGTCAATTATCTCTCCATTATGTCTGGCTTGTACTGGTGGACTCCTTACCGGTAGACTAGAATTCTAGGGGTGTAGAGGTTGGGGAATATAGGAACCTGTCAAAAGAATATGCCTTAAATGGTGGTATCCTGAGTAAGAGGTTAATTGTGTCCGTAAGAAGGATGATATAATGAAAACATAAGTGACTCTACAATCTGGTGGGCTCTCCTCCTCAACCTTAGTCTTAAGTACTTTAACTTGTAATTTTCATGACGCTTGATCTTTACGTCCTTCCTTCCTTTATACTCTAAACCCCCAGCTTTAACCCCACAGTACTTCCTAAAGGTTTACTAGAACAGAAACAAAAAACTACAAGTCCAACATTGTACAGAAACTGAAGATGAATCAGGAGACAAGAGGGTAAAATTCAATATAAATGTGTGGAGATAATTGCCAAAAAATTGATTTTTTAAGCTTTGGTTAAGTATAGAGTGGGTTGCAGCACCTTATTAATTCAGCTCATTTAGAAAATGCTTCTTTTTTTAAAAAAAAACTTACAGTAATTTATTTCATCCCTAGTATAAGAATGTTGTCTGACCAACAGCAGTTGTCAGAAGTACGACAGAATATGTATTGTATCCACAGTATTCATCGACAGTTACCCCATATATGCTCAATTTATTAATTGCCTGTATCCTAAATATTTAAAAGTGTCACTAGAGTTATATGCTTTCTGTAATTGTCTTTAAAATGAGCTTCACCCTGCACAAATGTTAATCATTTTGGTTCAGATTCAGCTTTTACGACAGAAAGGGTTAATATAAAAGCTTACTTGCATCCATTAGATGAATGCGTCTCACGTCAAATTCGTTGCATTTTTAAACAATAATGAACCAATACTTATACCAATTATGTGAATGGTTTTGGAATGTAACCAATGAATAAAGTGGTGTCAATTCTTTAAAACCTTCAAAGCCTCGAAATAGACTTGCCCAAACTCAGATGTCCCCGTTTGCCACTTATTCAACATAATGTGATAGCCTTTGTACATCAAAGCATTCTAACGCACAACTCATTTGTAGTGGCTTAATTCTTCGAAACGTTTCCTTGCAGTGGACTGCCTATTTATCAGGTGGGAACTTTGCCAGGACAGTTAGGCTTACAGAACTAAACTCATCCCACACAAGATTGTATAAATGACATCACAACGAATAGAAATATGTTTACTTTCCATCTCTCATCAATGATTTTCGGCTGTATTATTTTGATAAGGAAAGAAAATATTGCGACATCACAACCGAAGTTTCCGAAAAATACACATCTATCTCCTATGGTACTTTAAAAACTGATATGAGACTTACTAAACATCATGAAAATGAAGAGTACGATATTTGCCTTTTTCGTTCGACATAGACAAAGACATAAGACGTCATCAACCGGCTTCCTCCAAATGATTGACTTGCCATGGGTAAACTGGTTGTATCATTAATATCTATGTATTATATGACAGAACTGCGATTTGTCACAAAACCATGCAAAAGTCCCCCTGTAAATATACATGTGTCGGTTAACATAGCCTATGTAAAGTGCTAGCACACATTGAAGCGACACTTGTCAAAACACAGCAGAGTTTGTTCGGCAGTATATGTAAATTGTTCAAATTTTTGTGCTTTTCTTCGTTTCTTAGAAATCTTGAAAGCAATGAGCTAGTCTTTAGTGAGGACATAAAGATAATTTAGTGTTAATAGAGTTCTAGGCAAAATTCTGTGCCGGACGAAATTATCTGGGTTTGGCAAAGGTTATTCCAAATTTTCTAAAGCTTCCCTTTACTCTGCAGGGATGCTGTTTTCATAAGAAAAACTTAAACGTTGCAAACATGTTCGTTCGTTGTTTGGGGAAAATTCCATCAGGAATGTTCATCACGAATTAAATTGTAAACTGTTTCAAATTGAAGAATGGAAATTAAACTAATTAAAGTGGCCTTAAATGTTTTTATCCTTTTCTGCAAGTTTCGTGTTTTCACTGCAAAAGTTGAAGGAACCGATCATTTTCATGTGCAGCTCGTTTACTAAAGTCCAAATGTGATTATTCCTCACATGATTGAGGTGGCAACTCTCCCTCCATACTTTAAAGAACCACTCGTTATAAAGGAATGCCCTTACAGTCAGCAGTTTAGGGCACTACATATAGCGAGCTATCAAAGATCACTTTAAGGTTGAATTGGGAAACCAGCAGCGAACACCAGAGTAAACTTTCTTCACCTTTAGCGGTAATAGTTAATAGAGCGAGCCAGTGGCAAAACGAGACATTTTGTGCTTGGACAAATACCAAACTTTCTGCCACAAATTACTATTTTCGGATAAGAATTCTGTTCTAGATCAGTTGTTACAGGGGCAGTCGATTTTGGTTGAGGCGGATTTGGAAGTAGACTTCAAAAGTAAGTACTGCCTTTGGGAGTGGTTAAACAAGAGTGGAACTATGGGCGACCATCAGGGCAAAAATACAAAAATCCGAAAAGGTAAAGACAAACGTCAAAAGGTAAAGACAACCGTTGAAAGGTAAAGACAAAGGTCAAAAGGAAAAAGGTAAATGCCAAAAGGTAAAGACAAACTCCAAAAGGTAAAGACAAACCGCATAAGGTAAAGACAGACGTCAAAAGGTAAAGACAACACAGAGCCAAAAGAATGACAGAGGGCGTACTAGGCCTAACCGAAGATTGCATAACATATGGTTTATAGCGCACACGCAGTCCGGCGCGGGGCGGAATAATACGAATTATACGTTGGTAATCTAGTGCATCTCTACAGGAACGGTCAAGTCGATATTCCTCCCAATATATTTCCTGAAGATCACGTTCGGGTACCTCAGTGGTGTCGGTAACGCAGTATTGCCGTCAACACTTGTTCCGTCCGTCGAGACAGGTAGGAAATAACAATACGGTGTATATGTTCTGTTTTTTCTCCAGGACCAACCTCGGCCCCAGGGCCTGAGTCGAGTTGTTGCCGTAACGACTCAGTCATTTGGAGTCTGGCTGTAGGTACGGTATTTCTTTCTAAAACTTACATTACAGTGTACATGGTAACCAAACGACGCGTGAGATATGCTCATGCTATACAGCCCTGTATTCAACAATGCATGCGGTGCGGAATGCCATATGCACGTGAATAACAGGACGCCCTCTGTCCTTAACTTTTTGACAATATCCTTTCCTTTCGACTTTGTCTTTTTCTTTTGACATTTATCATTTCCTGTTGTGGTTTTTCTATTTCTTTTGACATTTATCTTTTCCGTTTGACGTTTGTCTTTACCTTTTTAGGTTTGTCTTAACTTTCGAGGTTTGTCCTTACCTTTTGACGTTTGTCCGTACTTTAGAAAACATTGAAAACATGAATTCGAACCGTTTGTTATTGGTGGAGACTTTAACACCGTCCTTAATGTCGATTTAGATAAACGCGGAAATGTCGGAATGGAATGTACTCTTTGATGGAAGAGTTTGATCTGAAAGACATTTGACGAGCATTGAGCCACAACAATTTTCATTATACCTGGAAATCCAATTCCGACCCTACTATTTACTGTCGGTTGGACTATTTCCTCATTTCGTTTAGTCTGATGAATACCGTTAAAAGCTGTGAAATAATTTGCAGGTCCCATCTCGGACCATAACCCAATCACCCTGTCTTTTGAATCCTGCTTTAGTGGACGTGGTCCTGGTTATTGGAAACTAAATGTTTCGCTATTAAACAATGCGGATTATGTACAAGCAATCAAAGATGTTATTTCTCATTCCTTGGATACGGTAAGTATGCAGACTTAAATCCACATTTAAAATGGGAATTACTAAAATGTGACATCAGAGGAGCATCAATAAAATACTCAGTGAGGGAGAGTAAGAAAAGAAAGTCTGCAAATGCAACAACTAGAAGATGAAATTGCTAACCTTGAAATTCAACTTTCAATGAATCCTTATGATTCTAATATTAAAGAAAATCTTACTATCAAAAAGACTGAATTCTCTTCACTACTTGATATAAAAACTTAAAGGGGTTATAATAAGAACTCGAAATCGCTGGTGCCCTGATGGTGAAAGATGTACCAAGTATTTTCTCAGTTTAGAACGTAACGATTTGACTATTTCTGAACCAGCTGAGAACCTAGAAGAGGAATATAAATATTTTCTATGTTTGTCCGTACCTTTTGCATTGTTTGTCTCTTTTCCATGATGGCCGCCCATATGAAACCCCCTCCCTTTCGAAAAAGTTTTAAAAAGGTACGAGAAATATGCAAACGATGCCATATGGTTCAAATTTTAAGGTGATATGATTCTGTCAAAAGTAGTTTTTATTATGCTTACTGTTAAAGGGTCACGCATATTCAATCAAAAAAATGCTTTTATTCTAGGTAATTCATAAACATGCCTATGTGCTTTCATAGAAAAGAATATAATTGGTAACGACTTCCAACAAAAGCTGCATTCTCATAAGGCGTGTACGACGAAATCTCTCGACGCAAAAGTTCAATGCGTACTTAAATTAAATGGCTTTTGCGGCCATTCTGGACCATTTCAAAACAAGTCTTGCGTCCTCCGTGTGTTGTTAGAAACGCAAATGGAATGATTAAGCTGACGATAACTGCAAAGCAGGCTCTGACAGAAAATTTTGATTGGTATATGGTCATTAAAATGAAGTTTTTATCTGTCTGCAAATAGCTTTGACAATAATATCTCAAACTAAGCGGTGGTCGAGTTGATGTGGGGATGGCACTTGGTAGGGGAATAGATAGTCAGAGAAGTTGCTAGAGAGGTGGCTTAAGTTTTCCAAACAATTTCCTCCTCAATTTGTCTCACAGAAAGTAATAATGAAACAATCTATCCAAGTTGTCCTACACAAACGAGCCAGTTGTTTTATACAGGGTTCGCGTTAAGTAATCAAACAAATTTTTGGTACAGTACTTGGACTGCATGTAGTGTAAGTTTTCTGAATTATTTATGCAAGTGCCAGTGTGTATTGCATTACCATCGATGATCATGCGTTTAAAAAGTACAAGGTGAGTTACACTTCTGACAGAGACTTCCAAGGCTCTATGGGCGAGAGAATCGCCCCCCCCCCTTTTCGTAGCTACTATACCGACAGAAACCTAAAGTTAAGCAACTCCAAAATTGTACAGTGGTGCTTTCTGAAAAAGAAAACAAATGACACAGAGATATAAGCTTATATTCATTTATTCTCCAAAAATAGAAGTTACATTTGGTAGCAGGTCATAACGCCAGCCCTGAAATGGTACAGCATAAAAATTATAACAGATTAAAATGAGGAAAGGAAACAATAATCAGATTGAAGTATGTAAAACTAGGCAGAAATGATATTTGCAAACCGTTTTTGTTACACCATTTTCAAAAAATTATAACCATAGAACAAAAAATGCGTAACACCGTGGTACAACAAAATGACTATCCTTCAAATAATAATTCACCTAATGTAATATAAATCAAGTATCTTCCCCTAGGAAGGATAGAACGTACTAGGAAATATCAATTAATCCTCACAGACTAAGGAACGTAAAAATGCATCTTCCAGATGGGAACAGGGAGGTGCTTTAAACACCTTTCAGATGTGGACTTCCCTTTGGGAAACCTCTTCTCGGTCGTGGCGATCCCTCTCGATCCTGTGAATGGAGATGTTGTCACAATCATTATGCCATCTGCAGAACAGCTTCATGTGTGATGTTCCTGACATTATCGTGATGAGCTTTGACCGTCTAAAGACCACATCCATGAGTAGTGTCACATGTTAGACACTATCTGAGCAACAAGATTGTGGAATTGGCCGGAAAGGGGAAACATACTCTAGCCAGCCATCGAAGAACTATTAGGACACTAACAAAAATAATTACATCTGACCACTTTTGTTGGTCATGCTGAGTTGAAAGGTAGGCATTTATTTCAATTACCCAAAAGATCACATGGATAAGACTTTCCGACTTTTAAATGACTGAATGATGGTAAGAGAAAGCACGGCATGAATCCGAAAGTAGAACGTTTGTTACACAGTCCACAAACATCTGAAGCCATTGCCGATGGCCATCTTGCAGAAATCTGGCATTCGCAAAGCACCACTTTCTAGGGTTAGGGTATTAGATGAGGTTTTACGGCTCAGTTTCTAACCAACTGGTATATGTCGGGCCGGCTACGGCGTTTTTTCCAGTTGTGCCTCACTGGCATATTTTCCCTACTCCATTACCTATGCTGAGCACCAAGCACAATGGCAGTAGGTTCTATTTTTAAAGTCATTTGCATGACCCGGCTGCAAGTGGGATGCTCTAACCACTTGACCATGCAGTCGGTCTAGGAGATTTCACAGGGATTTGACATAACTACGTTGAGTCACTATAAACAAACAAAAGACATTGTATTTGCCACTCCTTCATCCTCTTCTTACATTCAAAAAGAATTTAAGGAGACTATTATCTACTGCTGCAGCTTTAATTTTACAAACAACAGCTCTTGACGGATTTAAAGCTAAAAAACGAGTTAAATTTTCGGTATACACTTCTCCCATTTTCCAGTTTTGAAATTGAAGACATCTGTCAGAACTTCCCTTATATCTCCTTTACGTGTCACTGTTGAACCAAGAGAAATATAATATAAAGTAATGCGTCATAAGTAAAACACGTTTTTAATACTTTGCGTTGAAAAACAGAATTTTATAGGGCATTCCGCTGCTCATTCCACTGAAGACTTTTAAACAGAAATAACTCACCATTTAATTTTGTGTTCCAAAACTGTTCCAACTTTGAGGTTTCTCTTGACATTTCTTCTGGTACTTTACATTCCACCAATCTAGTCCAAATAAAATGAATTACATGAAGACAAAATAGATTGATTTATTAAAGCGTAGCAGAAAAGATTACTCTTACCCAAGAATTATGTTCGAAATAAAAAATAGCCAACTAATTATTCGCACCAAAATGTTGTAAATTTGAAGTCTCATACCTTAGTTCGTAGGTAACTTCGTTTTCTTTAAAATGCAGTAATAATTTTTCAAAATCATATGGGCTTAGGGTCTTCCCAACTAGCTCCAAAGCATTGAGTTTTGGTAATTTCAGACTTGTTAGGTAAGTCACACTGCAATCCTCACGAAAAGACAGCAGCCCTAGTTTTATCTGTTGAAGATAGTGGTGGACAAATAACGTCTTAGGATTGAATATGTGAGTATATACTTATATATGTATACATATCATCATATGTTTATGTGTCAAATGGATATCTTCCAAACATGCCGTCTCATTTTTTATGATTTGAGAGTTTTGATTGTTATTTTTAGTGTACAAAAGAGGTGATCCCAACCTTTTTGTACCGTTTTACCCTGGCATCATTTCGAAAGCAAATTAACCCTACCTTTTTGTGTAGCACTGCATGTACAAGTTGAAAGTCGGAATTTTCCAGTGGGGTGTATTTACCCCACGGTGGAAGCCCTTCATTTAATATATTGCTGTGTTTCTCTGTCATTTACTCATATTTTGCAATGCGCCTTCTATAACACAGTAGTTACTGGCTTCTCTTACTTTATCCATGTTTTCATGTGTCAAAGTTTTAAAGAGAGCAGACTGAGTTTATGCTTTAAAAACCTTGCATTTAGGTAAGAAGCATGGATAAAATGCCGAAACATTGCACGATAACAAGAAAGGAAACATTTGTTTACCCTCTGAAGTATTAGCAGATTTGCCGTCAGTCTCCCACACAACCTGCTCTATAAAATTATGTTATTCATAATGTAGCAGTGACGTCTTGATTTATTCTTTAAAACTGTGTCTTTCCAAATGTATGACAACCATTATCCCTAACGTTTACCATGCTACTAATATGGGAGAGTGCACTTACGTTCATTTCTTTACAGGATTCGGCGAAGTGCATAACTGCATCCCTGTGGTCTTTTCTTTTGAGATGTTCAATAGATATCTTTCCACGGTCACATAGTCTTTTTAGAATTCTTTTCGTCCCTTCCTGGTCATTTCTCTCATGCAAGCAATTTATGAAGCTATTGTAAAATTTAGAGGCCACTAAAAATTCACAAAGTTCTTCGAAGGACGACTTTTCCAGGCAACTAACGAATTTTAAAATGGGAATAATATCGTCACGTCCAACTCTTTTTAATTCTAAAATAAGTGCTTTAAAATTGTCACCATTCATCACCATACTTTCAAGTGCAAAGTATTCTTGGAAGCGGCGGTGTCTGAAAGCTATATTTTCCCCGCAATTATACGTCTTACTTTCTGCAAATTTCGGTTGTAGGAGAATACCGATCGATATCGCTTCTTTCCTCATTTTAGAGGACAGCTGTAAATCCGATCCAGATACAGTGTCTTTGTTGAAAGTAAGTTGAAAAGCAGCTTTTTCCAACTCCTTTCGAAGAGCATTCCATTCACCCAGCACGTACGATTTGTTACTATTTTCTGCGTATCGGGCTTCCAAGCACATAATAACCGTATCTATTATATCTGCTAGATTTTTAATTTTGATTTTATTTAGAAAAGTGAATGTAGATGTAGATTTAGCTACCAGTATGTGAATGATTAAGATTAAAATATCTGGAGTTTCCCCAAAGTCTTTAAAAATACAATATTTTTTTAAAAAATTACAGACATAGAAGTAATGAGAATTGTGGGGGTAATCGTTAGTCGTTTGACATGGATCTTCTTCACCATTAACATCAAGACTCTCTTTCTCTCCCTTCTCGCTCTGTATGCCAATCTTCTTTTCAGCTTTCTCCCCTTTGTTATAAACAGTGTCGTTAGCTGCATTGTTAGAAAACAATAGTCTATTTCGTCCTGTGTTGTCAATTTTATTGTAGTGCAAACACACTTTCATGGTATATTCTTTGGCCTCAGTTTTACAAAATGGCATTATTTCAATTCTTACTGCACCAGACTGTTGAAGTGCATTCACATTGCTACCCTCCTTACGTGTGGTTATCCAAATTTGTATGTTCATTCTTAGTTTTCCTGTTTCTCCTTCAAGTAATGTTCCAATGGTCAACCCACGTTCAGTTCTAAAAGCCTCTTGGTCATCACTTCCTTCTCCGACAGTAAAGCACATTTCGTTAAGTCCATCCAAAAGTAATACACATTTGAACTTTTTCAAACAATTTTCGATATTTACGACGGTAACATCATCATTTTCCTGGAACAAGGTACTTTTTATTGTATCTACCAGTGAATGATCTCCTGTAATACCTTTCAGAGATATGAAGAAGAGAAGAAACTTTTTCTCTTTATCCTCAGTCCACCGTTGTACAAAGTACTTCAAAAACATTGTCTTGCCAGAACCTTTGTCTCCTTGGATTAAAACAATAGTTTTATTTTTAATATGTTCAAGTGTGTAAAGCTTGTCACTAGATGTAAAAGAAGTATTACCATCTGTGTCTATTATCTGACACCGGCAACCCGTGTATAGAGCGGACACTGAGATAGAATTTCCCCACGGCAAAGGTTGAACAAAACAACAGGACTTGTAAATATTTTCAAGACAATGGAGAAAATTTTCATCTGTAGAGAGAGAAATTAATTTAAAAAAATGATCTGACATTGCTTTTGTAATTTAGCTTTTGACTTATCATTATTATGTCATGACCCTTCTGGAATTTCGAAAGCAAGTGAGAATTACATCGTGCAAACGTAGTGGCACGTTTACGCGAAGGTAAGGGAGAGAATGGTCTACTACCTACTAAAATCATGAAATGAAATTAATTCGACTGGGACGCGCTCCTAAGACGTAACAATGGAAAACTTAAACCAACAGTATTTAAGCTCAGTTGACCTCGTTCCGTTGCATAGGCCTCAATGGCTCAGTGGTCAGAGCATCCGCCTTGTGTGCGGGAGGGGCATTGGGCCATGCCTCCCTCAATGATGCCAATTTTTTCTTTGAAGTAACTAAATATATAATTTTTAACCCGAATTTTACTTCAAAGTTAGCAGACCAGTATGTGGCACCAGATTGCATGTAAGGACATCAAATTTTTCAAAAATTTTCAAAGGTGAGGGGGACACCCCATCCCCTTAGACCCCTCCCCCAGGCCGGCCATCCTGCAACACAATGTATGCTCCCCACCCTCATGAGAAAAATACAAAAAATTATTATTAATATGGAAAAGGGGGAGAAACATGGCATATTATTGTATGTAATTGGCAAGCAGTGTGATATACGATAAATGATACATGCCTATATGATATATACATTAACATGTTGAACGCGTTTGGAGCATTCGGACTTTGAGGGGCAAATTTTTCGGGCAAGTCTTTACAGCCCCCCCCCCCCAATCAACTTGGGCTCCTATGCCTATGGCAATGCAGCTGCGTTATATACAGCAAAACTACGCAACTGCGGGAAATAAAGAAAACTGAGCAGCTGCCTGAAATAACTTAAAGTTGTCATGACGCCATCTAAAATAATTACGCTAGACGGACATGTCAAAAATGAGCACGCATTTGGCAAGAAAATTAAAAAAGACCTGCAATAAAACATTACAAAAGTTTGAGTTTTGCATTCATTAAACTTGGGGCGAGGGTTCCGAGCTTTGGTCATTATTAGCCGGTTTTCTGCAGTTAAACGATCGCGGTCGGAACCTCGGCATGATATGGCTCCATTGACCATAAAGTCCTGCATCGAGCAAACTGACGGGGGTTTGAAATGACTAGCCACCGGATAACCAAGAAGGTTTTGCTTGATGAACCGTAAGTTTTCAGTTACCCGGTCAGCAAAAGCGTCGTTAAGTTTCACCCACATACAAAATGGCGCAACGCTTAAAAGTTAAAATGTATACTGCGTTAGTGGATGTACAAGTAAAATGCTGGTTAATTTTGCAGCATGCTGTTGTTTGCACCCACATCAGAGAGAAACTTGTCATTGCTAAATACTGGACAAGTATTACATCGTACACGATTACAAGGAAAAGTCCCTGGAGGGTCAGGCTTTGATGGTTGGGATAAGAGGCCCGAACTAAGTGACTAGAAGTACTTTTCCTTTCTGAAAGCCGTGATAGGTGGTTCAGGGAAATCTCACGGGTAGAGGGATCTACCCGTGAGATTTACCCTGTTCCAGTCTCTTTTGCTGAGAGCGAGAAGATAACAGGTTCTTTGGTATGACTTGTATGGGATTTGTTCTCGGGTCTTTAGGCTGAGAGGCGAATGCTCTAACGACGTTTACTTGTTCAACAATGAATGGCTCAAACCATGCTGACTTTACTATTCTGTTTCATTTTAAAGTTGCAGAATGGAGTTGTAATATCATACCACCACTGTAAAGTAACTTGTTTTTGTCAATCGAACGCTATCGAATGTTGATCAAATGGTAACCAACATTTGGATTTAAGAATACAAGGTATGTATTGGATTTTTACCTAATTTGTCCACAGGTATATGAAACGTCACGGCGTTATTCCTGTTGACATTAAAGCTTCCACATTCTTAAAACATGAAACAAGACATAAGAAGTCCATTGTCTATTTGTTAATTTTTTAATGCAAATATTACGAAAATGTAATTTTCGACGCCTCTTGCTTAGACATTGAATACGCAGATGCTCTCCTACAGCTATCGCTTTTGTCAAAGTGCTTTTTTTTTTGTAAAAGAAGGGCTGAAACATCACTTAAAAGTAAAAACCAACATATAAAACCCCAAAGAATGTTCGGTTTTTCTCTATATTTACCTTGATCCGTCATGATGTTTTTCAGTTGAGTTAAAGGAGGCGACACATGCCCAGTTGTGAGCTGAAATGGATTGTAACTGTGAAAAGTAAATACGTTCTCACCCGAAATAAAATAAACAGAATACATAAATTCCTTGATATGTAGTAATCAATGGTAGTTATTCAGTCACATTGAAGCATATAAATTTCAAGCTGGTTTGGCGAAACATTGTAATACAAATGATGCACTGGTCTTCCCTAAACTGAAACAAACTCAAAGTGATATGGAAGTAAGGACTTACTTGCAAGTATTCCTCCTCATCAGACGAAGCTAAAAATCGTAAAATGTAAAAAGCATTTAATGCCTAACATGAATAACACAGAACACAGAGAAACGAATTTGTTTATTGCACTTCCCTTTTCGATTCCTTGCCGAAGGCAAAAGGAATCAATGCAGTCACGATGGCGTGTGTGTGTTTGTGTATGTGTGCGTGTATGTAAGTGTGTTCGCTTAGCTTGTAAACACGGTCTCAGAATGGCAATGATGGATAATTTTCATACTTGATATACAGCTTATTATATTAAGAGAAGATACCTATTGTTTTTGGTGAAGGTCAAAGGTCAGTAAGGTCACCAGAGGTAAAAAACCGAAAACTTGTAAACAAAATATCTCTAGGTAGGAAACATAAATGTTTTTCATACTTAGCATGTCGATGCGTTATAGTCAAAAGTTGAACAGTATAAAGGTTATCTGAAGTCACCGGAGGTGAAAATACGAAATTCTTAAAAACTGCTTGTAAACACGATATCTCAAGATAGCATGATGGAAAATCTCAATACTTAGTATATAACTTTATCATGTTAAAAGGAAGAAGCCTATTGTTTTCAGTGGAGTTCAGAGGTCATTTGAGGTCGTCAGAGGTCAAAAAAGAAATCCTTGAAAAAACACGATATTTCAAGACAGGGATGATGAATCTTTTTCATACTTGGTATATAGATGTGTTACTTAGAGAGGGAACCCTTCGGGTTTGTTGGAGGACAAAGGTCATAGGAGGTCATCAGAGGTGCAACTACGAAAACCTTGTAAACTAAATAGACAGTGGGCGGTACCTCCAAGTTGTGTCCTGCGTTTCGTGACCAACGTAAAGTTAGACCTAAATTATTCTACCGTTCCAAAGATAAAGATATGGAGGACAACACTTATTTTTTTCACAGCATAACTGTTACAGCAATTATACCAATTTAAATTACCTAATTATAAATACGTGAAAAGGATACTTTGACTAGCATGATTAGAAATACCATAAGCTGAACGAGTTCTTTGTTGACGTAGTGGATTAGAGCTCAGTATCGCACGCAGATGGTTCGGGTACAAATTCCTCCAAAGGCATGTTTTTTTTTTTTTGTTTTGTTTTTTTTTTTCATTTTTTTGTTATTTACTTTTGGTAGGATTAAAGGTTACATGAGGTCTTTGAGACAAGGAAAACGTTCGTTTAATTTGTAATTAAATATAATTAATGTATTTCATAACGGTTCATTCTCGTATGTAAACTCTTGTGGAAATTTTGTGTTCGTCTTAATTGTTCATACAGACGGAATGACTTAACTTGCATCGACTGTACATATTTTTAAATATTTGTAAATAACGTAAGGTAATGTAGCATAAATGTGCATCTAAGAAACCTTAAATTTTAACACAAAAAATCTAAAGCGGGACTGCTAGGAAGGCGGTCTGAAACATTCTGCTCCCTGAGCTACGTCCATCGCCTATTAGTGGGAAAGAAATTCGACTTAGTAATAATATAAAATACAACGACTATTGTAATGCTACTTACCTGTGTCTTTAACTGTACTATTCCTATTTCGCCTCTTATGAATAAAGCAAGCCACGATAAGAACCACCACAAGAACAACCATAGCAGTAGACATAGTTATAACAAGGATTTTAACGGCGGAGTCACTTGAAGGTGTATCAGGAGTCTCGTTGGTGCAGTTTTCTGAATCTTGTAGAAAAGTTAACGTTTATAAATCGACATATCGTGTGTCTTATAAAGCAAATAATGGAAGTAAAACTTACTACTGCATTGAATGTTTCATGTTGTGTTCTCTTTTACCCTTATAATGGCCTTTTGCAAGTATTTTCTTCTTGAATTCTTTACAGAGGTTAAAATTTTACTATCGAATTCCCTTACCCTAGACTACCACCCTCTTGCAAGCATCACTTCTGTCCGACCCTTCGGTAAGGCATATCTCTCATAGACTACACAACAGGGAAGGTCCCATGAGTCAGCCCTCTGTTTAGGGTACTGGATATTCAATCAATTATGTTAGTTAGGTACATGACCTACCGCATACATTTATGAAGCTACATGTGTTGAAATTTCTTTTAGTACAATTATTTACATTAAGGAACTGAGAGCCCAAAAGGCTTAGTGATTCTCTGCCGAAATAGGTTTTCTCACTTAAGTGCATCCCTCTCAAAGTTATCTATCCTGAAATAGCATGTTTCACTAGGTTTTCACAATTCGCGGTGCTCTCTTGACCTCAGGCTCAAATGACCTTTAAACCCACCAAAACAAGTGGGTTCTTGTCAGTACATGGGCTGTACACATGCTACGTATAAGATCCCTCATAGTTACACGTGCCCGGTGATTTCACAGGTTGACCTCTTTTAACCTCAAATAGCCACCACCAGGGTGGAGAACCTTTCTCCTCACACGGGCCGTTTTGATAGTCATAATCCACTCGCGGGGCGCAGACAGCGAGGGCGCTACAAGCTTTTCCCATAGGATGCAGACCAGGGGGCCCCAGACAGGCTATGGGTGAAGTCTAAAGGAAACCTCAGGCAAGAACTTTGGACGAAGTCCCCAGGAACTTCTAGAGCTCGTATAAATTTTTAGGCCATAAAATGTTTATCCACTATCATGAAATGAAATTTACTGTGCAAGGCTACACATACCAAAAGTATCACACTAGATCGACCATTTGTTTTTCATTCATGTATGGAGTAATAATGAACACATAGGAAAAGTGCGCGCGAAGCGCCCGCAAAACACGCATATTTTGAACCCAACTTCCTTTTGTCTCCACTTTACATTTCAAAGTGTCCACTTTTGACCTTCAATTCTCTCTTCGGAGGAACTATCCTACCCACCCAACCCCCCCCCCCCACACACACACACACACATTCACACCGAATATATAAATGCAGTACCCACTGCTTATCGCTGTAATAGACCTATTCAAGTGATAGTGCAACTCTGTTCAATGCTTTGTAGTTTCCCAAGCAAAGCTTCCATTACCACCATAAGTACAAGGATTCTGCATCTAGATTTTTGTCTTACGAAAGGGTTCGCATGTTACATTGTGGATAGGGTTTTAGTGATATGCTAGTAGTTTTCTCAAGGTTTTAAGTGAAACACCCTGAAAGTGCTTTAAGCAGGCTAAACGATGGGCACTGTGGGCTAAAACATTATTATCAATTACGTTTCAAGTGATTTTGAATTCATATTCATGAATTGCCTCGGGGTCAGGATAAAAAGTTTCGCGGGCCGCATACCAACCGCGGGCCGGAGGTTCCCCACCTCTGATTTGCATGTTGAGTATTAGCTCCCTCAAGATTACCCTCTTTGAAATAACGCTTTTCAAGGTTTTCACAATTTAACCTTTGGTGACCTCAAGTGGCCTTTGACCACCATCAGTCATTTAACATATTGCAAGCAATATATAGGGACATCCACATGCTAACTATGATATCCATCAAGCATGGAAGTATTACCCTGATATCAAGGTCCCTTTAATGAGATATAGTGCTTATGAGGTGCCATTGTGCGACCTCTAATCCTTAATAAAACTTGACCTTCACTAAAAACAATTGGTGTCATGTTATATCATATTTACAAGCAATTGGCAATGTATGGGTAATTTCTCCACAGTTAACCTCAAATGACCTTTGCCCTCTACTAGCAACAGAGTCCATGTAATGACATTACTCATTCTCTGACTAAATATGAAAAGTATCCCTGCTTCCTACCTTGAGATACTGTGTTTACAAGGTTTTCAGTCTTGACCTCTGTGACCTCAAATGATCTTTGACTTCCACCAGGAATAAGTTTTCCTTTAATGTAGTAGTTATCTATATGTACAGGGGTTATCATGAGTAGATCACTCAAAGAAAGTATTGACGATATAAAAATATGCATAAAAATGAACCCAAATTAATGAAACTTTGAAGTAAAATTTGTCTTCCTCACTTTAATGACCGACTGCATGGTCAAGTGGTTAGAGCGTCCGACTTATAGCCGGAAGGTCTGGGGTTCGACTCCTGGCCGGTTTATACCAAAGACACTAAAAATGAAACCTACTGCCGTTGTGCTTGGTGCTCAACATAAGCAATAAAGTAGGGAAAACAGCCAGTGAGCCACAACTGGAAAAAAGGCCGTGGCCGGCCCGACTTAAACCAATTGGTCAGAAACTGAGCCGTAAAACCTCATCTAACTCTATCCTCACTTTTATGTATTTTGGTTTTGTTCCGATTGAGCAATTTCTTAGAAGTGAAATTAGATTGAAAGCTTCAGTGCACAATACAATGTTTTTGACGAACTCTTGAGTCAATCACATTACAGAGAGCAGCTTTAAGAGTTTTAATTACCCAAATTTAAGAATAATAATGTTAAAAGATAAAAGAACTTGAATAACAAGGGGAAGTACTTGATTTTTATGATGTTTGAAGAATATGCAATGCAGGGCCATGATTACGTTTGAATCACACTGTGCCTAAACGCTATACCAGCGCTGAGAACGCAGTGATCGACTCAATATACCCCTTCTTTACCGAGTATAAAAAGTATCCTTTTTTAAAATCGTGTATTCAGGCAAGTCGAAAGGTTTTCGTAGTTTTAACTCTGTTGACCTCAGATACCAGTGACCCCTACCTGAAACAATAGGATTCATTTACTGACCACAACGAATGCACATGGCAAGAACAAAAAAGTTTCCATTATTTCTATCTTGAGGTATCGTGTTTACAAGCTAAGCGTCACAAACTCTCATACACAAATACAGACACACAGAAACACAGACATACACTCCCTAGTGTGATTGCAAAGATTCCTTTAGCCTTTCTGAAACAAACCATTAATGCGTGTGCTATTTAAATGACAGGTAAGGTTTGAAATGTTCCCCCGACTTTACCACACACCAAACGTTGATCTTTTCTATCTGAACCATCTAATTAGGCAAATAATGAATGACACAATCCAGCATGTAAACAAGTTTCTACTAGAGGAAGGAGTACAAACCTTTGTGCAGTCGCAGAGATGTAGAGGGATAATCTAGCAAACCGAACTCGTCCTGTGCTACACATTTTATGTTCGCCTCTATGTGACAGTGGAAAGCTTCGTATGATAGTTCTATCGACGTATTCCATGTGCCAGTGTTAAAATTCTGGTTAGAAATTGACGTACGCTGAACGAAACCAATTCCACTTTGCATTTTGATCACCCATTTCAGGGTTAAATTTGGTCGCACCCCATTTACACTGCACGTCAAGTGTCCAGTACTTTTGATTTCTAGAGAGCAGTTCCCGCATTTATTGCAAACGTCTATCTTCGGGCAAGAAGGTGATGGCTCAACTGAAATGGTAACGGAGAATAACTTTTCGATATCTGAATAGTAAACAATAATATCAATAGCACATGAACTCGGTAGTACCCCGGAATTCGTTAACTTGATGATTTTGTTTAGAATCGCACGTTTAGTCCACTTTATTAGGCATATGAAGTGAAACTCACTAAAACGTTCACAATTATCAACGAAGAAAAGTCTAGAAGGACTCGATGAGGGGAATGTAGGAAAAATCAGCCTATTCTTTGTAACTTATTAACCAAAGCTATTACAGTTTAATGGTCAGTACTTCATGGACCTGTAGAAGTAAAAGGATAATCCTGGCGGTTTGGTGGGTTTGAGGTGAGAAATTGGAAGCTGGTGCTAAGTTCTGATATCCATTTTAAGGTTTTTCGAACTAAAGATGTCCATTCTTCCATAAAGCAATCATATTGAAAGAATTGCGGCGTACTTGCTAAAGTGACAACTGAAGCTCAACTGCACACTTCAATTTGACCCTGTTTCTGTAAAACAAGGATTTGTTCATTCGAAGATAACCCAACAAAGTTACACTCATAATCACCAAAAAATACTGACATTGCTCCAGTTTTCGCGAGGTTAGAAGGTGCTGAAATGTATGGTAACCAAAGTGTGGTCCCTTAATGCTATATGTTTTTGTAGATCTATAACATTTTTTGTTAACAGTTTAGTACTTAAGTTACTGAAACCATGTTCCCTGGGACCCTTACAAAATGTGTGCGGCATCAACCTGTAAAAAGTGTGGAAAAGCAAACATCCTCTTCAGTCCAACCCATAAATAAAGCCGTCAGGGACATCCAAGTGTGGTTACGAATGTTGGAGGTTTTCATAGGAAAAGAACCAATGGTTTTTGTCGCCAATGAAGTTGTCTGGTTGTTTTGATCAGGCTTTTTGAATTCGAGTGAAGTTGACAGAAATTATGAAATATCGTGTTAAAGTAGAGTATTCTATAAATGAAAAAGCTATTAACTAACCATTTTTTAAAATACTTTGTTCTGAAACTTGATCTCTACGAGGATGGTGTATCAAAAACAACATTTTTGCCTAAATTAAAGGGGTTTGTACCTGTTATGAAATGAAGAAAACGTGTAGGGGGAAGAACAGAATTACTTCAAATAATGAAGTTCAATTATGCTTACCTGTTATAATAACTGAGATGATATGACTTTGAACCGTTTCGTCTTTGAAATGAGCCACAAATGTATAAAATCCTTCATGTTCTAAATTTGCATTTGAAATGGTCATTGCTCCAGAGGTGCTGATGTTGAAGTGACCATTGCCATATTCAGTGCCATCCGGCTTCCCATCTTCCAATTGTAGAATTGGATTTGTAGATGAAGGAGCGCCTTTATACCAAAAATAGTCAATCTCATTTCCTGGGGTATCACAGGAAACAGTCCCACCAGTGTTCTTTTCAATTGTGACGAATCTTGGGCATGAAATGTCTGCGACTGTGGCAGTAACAGAACAAATCAGTTTACACCAAGATAAACAAGATTTTGAAGGTATTACAAATTTTTATGAAGTTTAATTCATCACTCTTCATCTCTAAATAGTATGCGATTGGAAGTTTTCGAGGCCAGGCTTCTCCTAGAAGCCGACCTCGAGGTCAAATTCGTGAGTCCTTGGACTCAACCTCGTGAAATGATGCCTCTGCCCAGCTCTGCCTTGCACAGCTGGTTTCAGATTGTTTCAGCCCGAGGCCTTTTAGGACGTGGGTGAGACTATAAGCTGTTAAATAACGAGTAATAATTGACCAAAGAATAGTTTTCGGCTGTTCATGTTTCTCTCCAAGTCTTTCATAGTATTAAATCGAAAAAAAAACAGGCGTTACACAAGAGGATGACAGGGTGTTCAGGAGGTGGAAAGGACTGATACAGCTCACATCTGTCGGGGATTTCAAGCACGCTTTGGGGAAATGAGAACTATTTCATAGATAAAAATGTTTATAAAATGACGATAGCTTACTTTTAACGGATGCCAATTTCTATCGCAGTCTGCTTGAAGACTGTCTTCCAGTGCAAGTTTTATTAGCTGCATTATATGATGTCACCCATTTAAAATTCAGAAATGAATTAACAAAAGTGTTGATTTATAGTGCAATTTTTGCAGGTTGTGTAGAAAGTCAAAAATTTTAGGGTCCCCCTGGGAAGAGAAGCAGAGGATCATATTCCTTGTAGGGGAACACTTGCCTGCGTATAGCTGGTATTTCCTCAACTTTTTCGGTGAGTCAGAGTAGAATCCCCAACGGTGCGCGGTCGTCGCGGTTTGGATAGTATCAAATTTGTAGATTGATAACATAGTTTGGTACTGTATAAACGTTTTCTCTCTACTTGGGATGTTAGCTCCGCTCTGCCATCCAGATACTTTGGCTTTCCCTATGCAACTCCTACCCAGGCATGTTAGACACAAAATTGCAGTGACAACCATGGTTTAAGATATGCTATCCAACGCCGTCAGACCATTGCAACATTTTTCGCAAAAACTCAAAGAGTGTTAAAGCGAGGTCCTTACCCATATAAATATAAATTTTCTACCTATATTATATTATACCAATATAAATTTTCTACCTAAGGTTACAGACAGCCAGTCTCATGTAAGACTAAGAGAATTATCTGTGTTTGATATTGCAAGCTCCTGCATTCTACCGTTTGGGAATGCAAACATTTTCTTCCATATTGGAAACATAGATGAGAAACTTTAGTGAGAAATTTGTGCTTTAGCCGCGATTACCTGCCTTTTGGTTATGTCGGGTATAAGGAATGCTTTGGCTTTAGCCTCGACCTGCAGGGGAGGGTAAATGGCGTATTTCCAAATAAATGGATAAATGGTACTGCCGGCGTCAAGGTTCACCGTTAAACCCATCTTTAAAGCCATTTTCTTAAAGATATGCAAAGGAGAACATATCAAAAAAACTTGTTAAAACAATGGAAATGTGTAAGAAATAAATAGTTAGCTTACATGTAAAGGAAATGTCCGTCCTAATAGCTGCATATATAAAAACGGAAAGCAATACCTCAGTGCTTCTATGTGACATTTTAACCACGCATCTGCAAGAAGAAAAACATAATTAAAGTTTTGAATCCTGTAATAAATGAGCATGTAATATCTAACGTTCCTAATAACCACGTTAAAATTGTTATAGACATGTATTATATATTTTATTTACAAAGACAGGTAATGTTAATACATTTTGTTAATAAAATAACAGAATTTATAGTGCCTGACCAAAACATGTTCCGTTTTTAAGGGGCAGATTACCTTTGAAGAAGCCATTGGTATTAAGAGAGGGACCAAAATTTAAATTTTATAAAAGAAAAGGAAAAAGAATCTTTCATTCCTGAAGAACTCATATTTTGACAATATTACCTCATATGAAATCGTGGAGGGAACATTAACTTCAAAACAGTCAAAACAGAAAAGATTTTATAGCTGTTTGTAGGCAGGGAAATAGAATCAACTCTCATGCCTTCTTTGGGGATTGATGTGTTAACTAAAAGTTAATAACTAAAAGGTAATAATGGTAGGAGACTTCAGAAGTGATGTGAGGTATGACAAGCAAGTACAGCTTCCTTTCACGTGAACTAAGGCAGTTAAATTTATGAGGGCGAAAGCTGACACAAACGACTATCTGCTTAATAGTAGGCTAATTTTATTAACGTGCCACACGCGGTTTTGAAGGGAAATCACATATCCACAAATATGCAACCAATCATAAAGCATAAAAAACAGCCCGGAATCAATTTAAACTTACATAAAATGTCAACATAGCTGACTAACTGAAGATCAAGAGAAGCATAAATTAGCACAGTTCGTTGGACTGGAATTAACTTAAAATCTTTACGTGTCCTTACGATATAGTCACTACAAATAAACATCTCTAATATTTCATTTGTATTGGAACTCCCTGACTAAGGTATCTTGAGCAATGTGACTTCTAATAAATGTCTATCTTTGTCTTTCCTGGCTAGAAAGCACTTGCAAACAACTTAAGCATTTGCGTTAAAAGTACAGTCTGAGATCATGTTTCCAAATACTTGGTGGGGGGTAAGGACTGTTAATGAAGTCCAGATTTTGATGCCTTAGATTTCCTTTGCAGAAACAGTATGTCTGTATTCTGCAGGACTTTGCCCATTTTTATAAGGGTAGTTTAATACTTCACAATTTGTAGTGGCTTGAACTTGACATTTACATGTTTATTCCACAAAACACTTCATATTTCATACTTATTATCCCAACATGTTTTACTACACAAGTTGGACGCAATTATAAAACTCACCAAGACAAATTACGCAGCTTGCTAACAGATCTTTGTCTTCCTAATGATATTATTGCCGAGGCATGATGAATAGTTGAAGTGTTATCAGCTTTAACTGATGTTCACTGACGACAATATTAGCCTTCTCAGAAAATTACTCAACTGAAATACTTTCATACTTTCGTTCTTCGTTATAAAGTCTGAAAGTTAACTTGCTTTAGAGTCTGCGGTTTTCTAGAAATTTTAGGTGCCTGCTTTTGGAATAGGACAAGAGCATAGTCACACATAAGTCATAAATTGCCTGTGTAATACTTAACATGTAATATTTCTTAAAATGTGCCGTAAGACTTCAGTTGCAAAATGTGTCACGGTTGATCCAACTAATTTGGAAGAGCGCCACACTCGAGAGTAACGCCTCAGGGTGTATGAGAACTGCACCGGAAAGGTTTCTTGGAAATTTTACTAAATTGCTGTCGACAAAGAGGCCAACGGAAAACAGTTATGGAGCACGCAAATGACCCTTCTGAGAACATCGAGTCCATGGGAGAATCATTTTGGCAATAATAGAAAAGCAGGTTAATTAATTATTAATTAACTAATTAGTGTTTCAGAACTATAGGACTTAAGGTAACCAGAGAGCTGAGAGCTCCCTGAGGTAACGTTCCATGTTTAAAAGTGAAATTCGGAGAGAGGACCAAATAAAGTCAATAATCATTGTTGAAAATTTAGAGATTACCTTTAGTGACCTTTATTTGCCTGTCTAAATTTGTACCACAATTTCGCTGGCTTTGAAACAACCTAAGGTCTCAACGGGAAGGGTAAAACTTAGGATCAGTTGTAACAAAATATAAATTGTTATAGTTGGAAGTTGGATCCCATTGGTTGAGCCTCGGTCTTGGCGTTCAAATGTGGGTATGAAAAAGAAATCTCATGTTTATTCACTCAACTATAAATCATCGATGGTACAATAATTTATTTCACTTTTGCCTGCCTCTTTTTTTGTTTGTTATTTTCGGTTCTTAATAGGCCCACTTCTCAAATAGTGACGTGATTCTTTCGTTTACTGTTTCTCAACTCATATTGCATAAGACTGAAGTTCATACTATCAATTGTTATGATGCAGCCGGGAACGAAACCTGATCGCCAATTTAGGTTCACTCAGAATTTGACAATAAAATCGCTGTCAGAACTGCAAACTTTATGTTCTTTTGTTCTGCATACGGTAACCTACTCCAGCTAGTGATTGATGATCATTAAGCCTTCAGCCTTTCTTTGCACAAAGAGGGTATTCTTGCTAGATGTAACAAAATACAAGTTTGAGAAGATGATGAAATACTATAGGGAGTTGTACCCCATTGTAATGAACACGCTGGTTCGATCAGAGTGCTGCCAGAGAAAATTGTCACTCGACCCGTTCAGTTGGACTGTGCAGTAGGTCCAGAACCGTAAGAAGTAAAATAATAATGCTTTGCTCGGGTAGATAAACTGCACGCTCATGTGAGATTTTCTTTCTTTTCAGTGCAGACCCGACTTCTGCACAACTGATAGAAATAATTAATTAGGACACGTAACTTAATGAAACAATTGTTTGAAAATCTGAGAGACGAGAACCAGAGACTTTTGTCCAAAGAGTTGACTCGGGACCACCTTCAGGTAGACTAAGAACTGCACTCAGCGTCCGAGATTAACTTGCCTTGATAGGTAAGCGAGGATACAAGTGCAGAAAATTTTCAGTTGTGTAAATGTTTACCCAACGATCAACCTGCATAATGGATAAATTGAAGAAATTACACTGCTGCAGGCTCGGCATAGAGCCATACATATATTTTGTCAACTGACCTACTCAAAAGGATAATTGAACACCATCAGAGTAGCCAATGGCTTCCATCTAATGTCTGACCTGACCTCAGGAAGGATCACGGGGGGGGGGGCAGAATATTTGCTAAAAGACAAAACTGTTCAGTCCATTGCAAGAAGAGAATTTCAACTGCATGGGTAGTGTACTAGCTGTGATTACTACTTTTTAACAACATTTTGTAGCTGCTTAAGGCAGCTGCACCTTATTCCAAAATAAATCACCCTCTTTTTGTTACAGAGTTACTTGTATAAGCTCTTTCCTCACCACATGCCATGCAATAAAGAGAATTTTTGCAAAGTCATATGGACATGTCGATTTCTGAAGGAATAAAAATATTTATATATGAGTTGAACAAAAAAGGACTTCACAAATTATCGAATAACAATCTGCCCTTTCAAATCAATTAAATAAAATGCAGCATTTTACATCTCAGCAGCAATATTAAAGGACATGCTGGTAACCTATTGAGGTTTAAAGAGATAGATAAACCACAAGGATTTATTTTCTAGCCTATGCAAAATATTTTATGTAAGAGTGGAGTTTCGGTTAGCACTTATTTCTGTAGCTTATGCAAAAATAACGTCAACTTGTTTACTTATACATACCAGAGTCAGTTGAGTGCAAGAAACCAGTGCTTCAAAACATGTGCTTTTCACTTTACAAAACACATTTCCAATACTTAGGCATAAACGGCCATAGTTACGAAATGGCTGGTATTATCCTTCCTTAAATTCCTTTTACAGATAAAGGGCATTGACAATTTAGTCAACACACCTGCTATATTGTAACATGTTAGAAACAAACATGTTATCTGACAGAAGTAAATGCTGTACAAAGCAAACTGTTCTTTGAGCTTTGTAGATTATCATCATAAAGTAAATTGATATACGGTTCAACTCAAAGTTTGTCTATCAAAGGCGTTTCAACTCCGAATGTAATTAATATCTGATCGAGTTTCATGTACATTAGTAGCATTGAAATTTACGACAATAGGTGTACGCATTTGTTATTCTTTTGTACAACAACAAAAATGTGAATCTATACCTTCTTTTACATTTCTATTCCAGCATCAACTTACAGAGTAAACCCTTCAGAACAAAAGAAGTCGAGTCCTTATAGCACTTCTCTACAATGTTATAAGATAACCAATAACGGGTGGCGCCAGAGTAGGTGAGTGCCTTCGTGGGGGCTGTGTAACTCCTCGTTATTGATTCCTTTGCCGAAGGCTAAAAGGAATCGATGCAGCCACGATGGCGAGTGTTTGTGACGCTTGCCTTGTAAACACGATATCCCAAGATAGAAATGATGAATACTTTTCATACTTGGTTTATTTATATATCATATTGGAAGAAAGAATCCTTTAGGTTTTGGTGGCTGCCAGAGGTCATGTCAGGTCAACAGAGGTCAAAAACCAAAAACCTTGTAAACACGATATCTCAAGGTAGAAAGCATGGACACCCTCCATACTTGACATGTGGATGTGTTATAGTCAGAAGACGAACCTTGTTGTTTTTGGTAGAGGTCAAGGGTTATCTGAGGTCACGGAAGGTAAACTTGTAACACGGTATCTCAAAATATGGAATGACGGATACTTTTCATACTTGATATATGGATATATCATAAAGAGAAGAAGTCCCCTATTGTTTTGGTGGTGGTCAGATGTCAAAGACCAAACGCCGTTTAAACAAGATTTCTCATGGTAGAAAACATGGATACTTCCCATACTTGGCATGTGGATGTGTTAAAATTGGATGGACGGTTTTGTTTTTGGAAGAGATCAAACGTTTTTTGAGTCACAGAAGGAAAAACTTCAAACACCTTGGGAATTGATGGTAAACACGATATCTCAAGATACAGATGATGGATATTTTTCATACCTGATATATAAATTTATCATACTTAGAGAAGAAATCCTATTGTTTTTGATGACGGTCAGAGGTTACCTGAGGTCAAAAACCAAAAACTTTGAAAACACGATATCTCAAGGTAGAAAGCACGGATACTTTCCAATCTTGGCATGCCGATGCTTTATGGTCAGAAGATGAACCCAATTGTTTTGGTAGCTGTTCAAAGATTATCTGAGGTCATGGAAGGTAAAATGCCAAAAACCTTGGGAGTTGCTTGTAAACAAGATGTCTCAAGATACGAACGATGAATACTTTTCATACTTGTACATGGACTTATCATATTGGGAGAAAGAATCCTATCATTTTTGGTGGCGGTCAGAGGTCTTGTCAGGTCAACAGAAGTCAAAAACCAAAAAACTTGTAAACGGATATCTCAAGGTAGGAAGCATAGATACTTTTTATACTTGGCATATGGATGCGTTTTAGTAAGAAAGTGAACGCTCTTTTGGTAGAGGTTAAAGATTATTTGAGGACACTGAAGGTAAAACTTCAAAAACATTGGAACTTCCTTGTAAACACTATATCTCAAGATAGGAATGATGGATATTTTCCATTCTTGATGTATGGATCCATCATATTGAGAAAAAGAACCCTGTTGTTTTTTATGGAGATCAGAGGTCATGTCAGGTCGCCACAGGTCAAAAATAAAAAATTCTGTATAACAGGATATCTCAAGGTAAGAAGCATTCATTAGATATTCTTCATACATGGCATGTGGATGCTTTATATTCAGAAGATGATCTCTATTGTTTTTAGGAGAGGTCAAAGGCCATGTGTGGTTACCAGTGGGCAAAACTGAAACTCTTGTAAACACGATATCTTAAGTTAGCAATGGTGTATACTTTTCATACTTAGTATAAAAATTTATGGATTGACATTAATAGGAAGAATACACTAGTTTTTGGTGGAGGTTGGACCCCGCAAACACAAAACGTTCTTAAAACGTTTTGTGATAGCGGGAGAGGTCACGTAAGGTCATTAGAGGTCCAAAACTGAATCCTCTTTAAGCAAAATATCCCAACGTAAAAAGCGTGAATACATTTCATACTTGGCGTGTGGATGTGTTATAGTCAAAAGATGAACCTTAGTTTTTTGACAGAGGTCAAAGGTTACACGAGGTCTCTGGAGATGAAAGAGCAAAACCTTGGAAATCGCTAGTAATTGCAATAGCTCAAGATGCAAAGATTGATATCCTTTCGGCAAGGAATCACCAAGCCTTTGGGCTTTCTGGTGTTTCAGTTTTGTTTGAAAAGGTCGGGGTAGTGCGATAATCAACACAATTTCGTCCTCATAGCCAAGTTGGTAGTTACTTGTGTTTCCTCTGGAGGCCAGATTTTCTAAAATAATCCAAACTATCGGCGCGGTTGTCACGTTGTGGATTTGTATTATTATTTTATATAATTTATTGTTGGTGGGTTACAGCCAAAATTTGAGATTTATGTATTTAGAGTCACCGAGAGGGATAGAGAAGGGGTACAAATGACCCAGGCGCGTGGTGATTTAGGGTACCGAAAATGAGTTCATGCAAAAATGCCCCTTTACTTTGTTGCAAAATATGGAAAGGATATAAAACATATCAAGAACACAAATTTAGTGTAAATTCGCAGTATGGGATTTGGTAAATTTTACATGAAATATCGCAGGTATCAATGGTTCATTCATGTAATCGACAATCCTGTTATTGACTATTTCTCACGATGTCTGTGGGAAGGTAGTGGCGTAGCATATCTGTTGAGCAAACAAAGGAGGAAATGTTTCCTTCCCCGGATGGCCTTCACAATGAAGGCCAACTCAACCTCTTGGTCTAATAGAGGCAAAGTTAGAGGAAAGGGGAAAGGTACGGACAGTTCTTACATAATGAATAACTAGTGCATTGCAAAACGACTTAAAATATTTAAAATGAAATAGTGCTCTCATTTCAAGCTCATGAATCGTTGGTAATTTTAGCCACTATGATTTCATGATTAAGATTAAATATTTTAAAGTTTCATAATGGGATGGTGCCTACACGAGGGTAAAAACCCTACATTTGGAAACCGATTGCTAGCCTCCAGTCAGGAAATTTTTTAAATTTCTCCCGGGATAAAGTGGATACATTAGGTTAAAGTGTGTGAATCCACCTGAACACCTTGCCTGGATTCAGTTTTACCCTCAAAGGAAGCACACCCCTCAACGCAATCCCTAATTTTAAGGGCGTCACGCTATGGAGAATTGGTTGCGTGTCATAAATTGTTTCGTTTCACGTAGAAAGTTTAACAGCTACACCCTCCCATTATCTAATAATTTAAAAGAAAACGTAGCCATACATTTCTGTATAAAGACGAGCGTTTCGGGTGTTCTCTCTGTTTATCTTTTTGTGTCTGTTGTAGGTTTGGTAAACAGGTCTGCAGAACTGCCTGTTTCGACTATTAGATGTGGTGGATAAATTAAAATGCTGTAATTGCCCCCCCCCCCCTTAACAAGCACGGATTCTTCCCTGTGTCAATTAAAAATTTTGGCGTGCTTAGCGTGCTGAACTTTGAAAGAAAAATAAACTCATCATTCTGATGCTCACACTTTGTTAATATTCAGATGTTACACTGGTTTGCCGTCTGGATTCTCACCCCCCACCCCTGCAGTTGACCAACATGGCTGCCCCCTAACCCAAAACCTGTGGCACCGTTAGAGTTCTCGAGTACCTTTGCAACCAAGATTATGGACACCCAATTCTGCTTCTAAACGTTTTTGTACGGACATATATCCTGTGCATCTCTGCCCTTCTAGGACTGGAGCAGTCTTCCAGAAGCCGTATTCATACTCTGACCATGGTCCATAAAGTCTATACTATCATGTTTAGGCTCTGTCTAGAAGTTCTTGGAGCTAGTAGTGGCTGGTAGGCTTACGTCTGTGCATTACACCCTCAAGATTCATTTTGGGTCTCTTTCCGAAATTTTGCTTTCGGGGGCATTTAATTGTTATCATGGTAATCATTGACCAGGAAAGCATGGGTACAAAACCTAAGCTAATAAAGAATGGTGTGTAGTTATGATGTTGGGGAATGTTTCCATCAGTCCATAACCTAACTTGGACGCACTTAGTCAGGGGTTCTTAGATGCTAACTGGTGCAGTTATGTTCACTTTTAAGCGACTTTTCGTTCAAGAGTTAGCTTGAGCGAATGCCGGGGTGAGGAGGGCGGGTTAGTCCGACCTAACCCCACAACCACTGGCTTCAGTAGTGGCGTCAGCTACAAGTTGAAGGAATTCGTATTTCAGGCCATTTAATTTGTGTTAGTGGAATCATTGACCATAAAAAGAACATGAATACAGCCATCTTATCTGTGATATTATAATGATATGTATAATTTCTAAGATATTGAAATATTCAAATAAGTTCTTCCAAAATGGCGACTTTACTGCTCAGTAGGGAGGGGTGAAGCAGACTTAGACCCGACAGCAATAGATTTCTTTATGATGTTCAGGAATGTCTTTATCAGTACATCAGCTACAAATCAGGGGTTTTTAGATACCAACTGGTGAAATTATTTGCAATTTTTGAAGTAAATTTATTTTCAAGGGTTTCCCTGAGTGGAAGCCGGGGAGGGGAAGAAGCAGGGTGATCGACCATACACCATTGGCCACACAAGCCTCGTTTCAGTAATGGCGTCAGATACTAGCTGAAAAATTTCGTTTTCGGGCCCTTTAATTGATTCCATTGTGATCACTGACAATAAAATCGTGGGTAAGACATTTTATCAGTTACGTTATCATGTATTCCCAGACAAATTGACGAAAACTGGTTTTTCCATCATACCTGCTTTATGGCTCAATATAGAAGGGACAGCCAAGGTCCTGAATAGGCAGCCATTAGTTTTTTTGTGATCTTGGCGGATTTCCCCATCAGTCCATGAGGTCAGTTGTTGGACGCCTTTCACAATGAATAAATCTGGGTGCCCAGTCTATTTACGACAAGGCAGATTTTGTGGGCAGATCTTTGGAGAAAAGGGACATTTTGGGGGTGCTAAAGGCTATTCTCCTAACCAGAAAATGGCCCACCCCTGGAAAAAGACCCTCATTTCTATTCATGTATGATAACTGATGATTTCGTTTGGTGAAGCGATATGGGTATGTTCAATTCACATTAACAGATTAAGTTGTGATAAAGTGTCCATAGACTATAATTGTCTAATTTAGTAGTCTTCTACTATACATTGACTTTTGACTTAATTAACATACATTACTAAAGTAGAGACTACCCGAATTTACTTACCTAGTTTCCATAATCATCACAACCTCTGCAAACTTTCCTTTCCCTGCTCATTTCGAAAAGTCTTGTTGCGCTTCTTTATTGTCTACAGGCGAAAGACACCATGTTACCCTAATACGAGGGTAGTAAAATTAGAACTGTGGCAGTTCTAGGAAAGCTCGCTACACGTCTATCATCAAACAGGACAAAGGTCTGTATATTTATCAGTTGTTCAGACAAAGCTTAAGGTTTCTCTAAGATTTTCAATATGCCACTTATTTACTTAGTAGGTAAAGTCCATTTATTGCCGTAATATCTCATCGCTACTCATACTTTTCTATTTAGTAGTTTCGTACACGAATGGCTGGAGAAGTACCGTCATTACTCGACATTCACAAAGGTGTGACATTTCAGGTGTTATTGTAAACCGATTAAATGCTGCCTGGTGTCGATCAACAGCACGTGTGGACAAATGCAAAGGATATACTCTTAAGTGTAGTACTGCTACTGCTGTAAGTGGCACTGAAAAAAATGATTCCGTCTTTGACAAAGTACGATATCCCAAGAAGGAAACGGTGACAGTTTGGGCAGAGCTTTGTGTCACGATATTTTGTCGGAAGATTGTTTGTGCTTACCTTCACGAAGTATACATTTAATTATGAAATCCCTTTTCAATACTTGAAGTCAATAGGATATTGAAAGTGTGGTTATATGTGAATTTGTGAAAGACACTGAAAATGTTATATACAGATTTACGTGCATGGTAATGATTATCCATCTACCTCGAGTTCCATTTATGTTCCTTTAATCTGGTCATTGTTGTCACTCCCGGAATTGCTACATCGGACAAATGGAGAAAGCCAAGTTTGACATTTTCATCTTGTCTGCTGTAAAGACTCTTTTGTAAATGGTGCTTTTAAGTTCATAATTGTTCCTGATATGCTGCTGAAGCTATATACAGCATGACCACGGTACACAACAACACCTGCAATGTAATTATTGAAGTGGATGGATATTTAAATACTTCCTATAAACCGTATGCATATGACTTCACATGCACGACTATAGATATTAGAGTGCACCGTCGGCTGAGGTAAGCGTGTAGCTAACTGTAGTATCTATTTCATTCATTGTTTGTCCTCTAGCATTACGTCTGTTTCAGTTCTCAAACAGACAGTGACGTCAGTGAATAGGATCTAGAGTGCAAGTCTTGATGTTTAGATCTTGCTTGAGACCGCCCTTTCACCGCTCTCAGCCAACAAGTATGTGTAGGGAAGATGTGTTCACTCAAGCTATGTTGCCTTCCAACTCAAACTTAAAAGTTTTGAAGTAGGTGCTCGAAGTGGATAAATTGAACAGGATCAGTTTAAATATTTTGTCGATGTTCATTATGTATGTTTTCTTTTATAATTAAAGCCGAAGTACCTAAACAAAGGTCTTCTTAGGTCTATTCCATAATTTCCAATGGAATTTTGCCCTTTACGAATGGCCGCGACAGCTATAACACCTTTGCATTGCGAACACTGATGTAAGGTTGGTTCATGGAGTGGTTCTTTTTAATGTGGGTGACAATAGAATTTCTGGTGAAATAGTCACACATCGAACTGAAATTCATTTATTTTGTGAAAGCACTTTGATGGATGGTGTAGCCTAAGGGAAAAAATAGAGAAGAGCTTGAATGTAAAGACAAAATTTCTGAACATAAGTCACCAGTAAGCACATTGGAGGTCTTGGATAACACCGCTACTAATTCCTTAGTCTCAAAAAGTGGCGCAAACCATGCAATTGTCTACATAGCACACTAGTTCTGTACACTTTAAGGACGAAATTTAAAGTTTAAAACTTCTCCTAGAGGCCAATCATAGATTAAGAAATATATTATTTGTAATTAAGAGCTTTTTATCAAACACTTTTGTTCCAGCATCTGACTAGTATCCTACTTTGAAGATCATCGAATGTTATCTAAAGGCCTTGATGTTTTTAAAAAAAAGTAACTCTGTTATTTTCTTCATATTTAGATAGGGATGACGAACAAATCTAATGATCAAAAACTCATACATGTGAAAGATTTCAATGGGAGAAAAGCCGCGTCGAATAGCTGGAGCAGAGCAGATTTGTTTGGGACTAGCCATCTGTACTCTTGAGTTCGCTTTGCTATCCATAAACGTGATGACGGGCATTGAATGTCCAGACGGGCACGGATGCGTGTTTTTTAAGCAATTTTTGCTAGGGTTACTTAATGGTTGGGTGAGTTACAGGTAACCTCTACCTACCTTCTAAGTCATTTGGACATTATTCCAAAGTGATGTTTAAATAAAACTTCACCACTCAAATGGTGTCCAGTAGCACATGTATTATTATCGACAAACTTTATTTCTGTAAGGAAGGTGTTGATTTCTCCTTTACAATTTCTGATTATACCGATGATCCATAAGCACACTCCGGAACATTCCTTGCATGTCCAGTTAAGAGGGAAAAGCAGAGTCTGTCTACAAAGAGAGAGAAAGGGAGCAACAGCATTAGTGTTCTTAAAATGCCTGCTGTTCTTTCCAAGTAGACTGACACCCGTCATTCCAGGTGCAATTTAACTTTGGGGCAAGTTGAATTCACACCTTATGACTTAAGAGCAATGTCATGAGCCAACGATTGGTGTGGATCACACAGAGAAGTGTACTCTGTGAAAATGACGTTGAGAAATTAAATAGCGGATACTTGCCTGTGAAGTGCTGAAGACAGTTTCTTTTGAAGTTTGGGAGGGGACTTGATATAAAGTTAGCCACTTAATGTGTAGCACAACCACACGTTGGGAACATTAGAGACAGTGACATTTTGTACCCCTTAGACAACTTCTCTAAGCCGGAAAATTTAAAGTTGGTGTGTACATTTCCCTACCTCTTTTACAGTGGAAGCCTGATTTCTTTCTTCTGAGCGAAATGCGGTAGAGGCTTTAATCCCCTTCCCGTTAATTGAACAGACGTTTCCCTTTTCGCCAAGGAAATGTAATTTGATCACAGCTCAGTGACGTCAGGGGGCACAACCTGATGTGACCAAAAAGTGTAAATGGTCTCTTTGGTTACTCATAGTTGTTATAATATATCACATATAAACTCAATGTTCACTAGTCGGTCAGCCCTTGAGCAACTCTCTTGAAGTTTGAAAAGTTGAAATTCTCAAATTTTTATGCATTATTCTGGTCTGATGTTGCTGTAAAGCAGTAAGAGGGATGAACACACTATGTACATTAACATTTTGACAATTGGTCGGGTGGTAATTTTCATGGTTTCGTCGTTTGAGAAAGGACGGTAGTGGGGAAAATAGTTATCCGGGATGAAGCTATCCCTTGATTAATGATCTTCGTAAAATTATATAGTTTTACTGTTTCGAATTTTGATTGCCTCGACCAGAAGGACGATATACGTCCTTCTGATCGTGAAAACTGAAACCCTCTAAAATTCAGTGCTTCTAAAACATTACGAGGAATTGCTTGCAAAGAAAACTTTTGACCTCCATGCATAGTTCAGTCTGCTTTTTCATAGGTGAAAATTGAAAACTGACAGCTTTGTCCCCCATTAGTATTTGTTCTTTTTTTGTCAGTGGTGAAGCGTCCCTATAGTCAGGGGTTCGTTCATCCCCCTCCCCCGACGGACTCAAATCGCTCGCAGGTGCCCTTTTCAGGTTTTTACCGTACTTTACTCTTGCACCATCACTGATATTGCTTCTAAATGGCTAAATGGCATGATTTAATAGTGTAATATTTAGGCCTAGATAATAAATGACCCAAAGAGCAGTCATTATCTGTACTATGTTGTAATGAGAAGGGCCATCTTCTGTGATCTAGGAGGTAGGTTTATCCCAAACTTGTGTACACGATATACGCACTAATGTATGATGGAGCTTTGCCTACGTAGCAGGCTGTACGGCATATTCCTTGTTCAATCATATGTTTGGGATCGAAGCCTTAAAAAGGGGCTGAGGAAACGAAGTTCGCTCTGCTTTGCTTAGGTCATCGCTTTCCAACAGGGCTTAGTAATGAGCATACAAAATATAAAGAGCTACCTTTGATTCACCCTCGCAGTCTCAAAAAGTATGTTGAGGAGGGTCACGAAAGTAATTATTGCAAAATAGCTCTATTCCCCTCCTAGATAACTGTCAACATGAACAATATAAATAGTCTATGCAGATCCCAAAATAGCTCCCACAAAATGTTTCCCAAAACATTTGAAAAGAGCCTTCTGGTTAAAATAAAATATAACTGTTGTTCTGGTGGGAATGAATTTAGAGCACTGAACTTTTACCTGATAAGCAGCTTCATGTCTGCTTTCCTTCAAGTGATCATTTTCAAATGCAGATGGGCATGAAAACTGGCTCACTTACCTCCGTAAATGAAGAATGGTCATCTGACACTGCATGATAATGCCATAGAGCTGCATCTTGCTGTTCCTTATTGATTCCTAAATGCCAGGAAATCACATCTAATAAAGCTTACTTTCATTTATTTTAAAGAAAGTACACTAGGGGGTGAGGCAGACCTCCTGTCTGGTCTATTTCCAATGTTTTTTATTACTGGCTACTGCAAAGCGGTCACATAATGATATACGATTTCATTAAAAACTATGGTTCTTTGTGTTCTTATCTTCATTTCCAGATGCCAAAATTTACATCTAATATTAGCTAATTTCCTAAATTTTGTCCCTCTCTTTAAGGGTTTTTCCTTGCCTCTAGCAAATTTAATCTTTATCCTCACAACATAAGCCCCTTTTTACCTTTTGAACCTGACGAAAGACTGAACAATTAGTTAATCATAATGGTCGCCTTTACACTAGTATGTGAAAGGAAGGGATTGAAAATGGAAAAATGTTTTAAAAGAATTACTTGTGGAAAACAGTTTTCTACTAGGCGGAGAAATCTAAGAGAAAGGGTTGGAAAGCCATGACTAGGGCAGATACCTTCTTCAAAGCGCCCCTACAGGCCATTCTCCCCCCTCCCCCCCCCCGACTGAATTCTCTACCTCCGCAAATGCTTATTTTGCTAGATTCTTGTGCGAAATTAATTAATCCAACACAGTATGAAGGTCCTCACAATGTTTACGATATTGGGTTTGAAGTTACTGAATGCCAAACAGGCACTTTCTTTATATGGAGTCTACATTACCCTTTCAATTTTATTGCAGTTTAGCCGAGCTTTAGTGTCTACCAAGCATACCGTTCACCCCAAGTACAAAATATTTGGTTTAATACATTTGAATTTTTTTTTCCTCACAGGTCTTGACAGTTTCAGGTTTTATCGGATGCTTTGCTAAACGCCTACCTGGGGTGCGTTATTTTGATTATAACATGTTTTAACTTTTGTTCATAGTACTTCATAAGGATTTTGTTGAAGGTGTCAAATTTATAGATCTCTAACCTTCGTTCCAAATTTCCAGGGAGGCTTTCAAACTTTAAAAACCTCTGGTTCTCCTGTACTGTAAAAGGTTTAGTTAACAACCCGGACTCGACTGTGCTGGACTCACATTTCTTATAACCTGAACCCTCTTGACCTGACTTTCATCGGCACGGAAAGTGGCATGACTTTGACGTTGCTTCAACTTAGGACTTTCAGTGATTTTGTTATTACAACCTGTGCAGAAAAGACCGTAAATTCGCTTAAAAGAAGAAATTTTCCTTCTCGAATTAGGGCTCCGACCACCAACTCCGACCTTCTGTGACCTAAGAGTATCAACTACAGATACTAATGTTTAGTCTTTACTTTCATTACATTTAAATATTTTATTTTAATTATGTGGAAATCAAACCAGCCTTACTTCTATGTCACCCAAACGTGAAGGATGAATGGGAAAACTGTAGTAATTCTGGCCCCACCAGACATCGTTACGCTTTAAATTCTACGTTCGATATTTTTCAACGATATGAGTACGTCAACGTATCAATATATTGGCAATAAGGACTAAACCTTAAAAAAATGGCATTTTCACATAGGTTTAGACGCATCAAATTGCTCCAACCCCTCTTGGAATGTGAGGTATCTTTTCCTTTGAGTTGCTGATAACATTTTTAAACTCTTACTTGTAATGACTTTATCACGAAAAGATTTCTGCATATGAATATAGTCTTTGAAATGGCAATTTTTAAGTTTACAACTTTCGTTTTTATAAGATATAGATTTATAAAAGCATATTTTTACTTAAAAAATTTACTTTGAATTCATCTTTCTGTTGTAAAATTGTGGGTCATAGAATGACACATACTGGTACTTTTCTTTTACAGGTATTATTGCACCTAGCAGCCTTGTTTGTTACGGCTATATTTGCCATTTTGCATTGCATTTCAAGTATCCTGCTCATCAAAATCGTAAGTTTTCTTCATTGAAGACGTGGAATTTTAATTGAATATTTACCAAGCTTGTTCCTCTTATTCCAAGAAATTAAGCAGCGTTGTGACATATTTGACACAAAATTCAACTTCTATAAATAATGACTAACATTTTGTGATGGGTATGTTTGTCGTAAAAAATAATGCTATACCTCTGAGTCATGACTAAAAGCGTTTTAGTTTATGAGTAGAAATACTTTTCATTGATATTGTTCAAAGTTTGTCCTAAATTTTTCAAATCTCATGAAACGGCCCCCGATGTCCCACAATAATTCAAAATGAAACAGAAAGTCATGAGAGTAAAGGATGATACTTTATTATTGAGAAAAAGAATCATCATCATCATCATCCTTATCATTAGGCCTACTACACATCATGGTGAAAATTATCTCTTGTCATTAATAAAAGATGATTCTAATTGTCTTTCCTTTTTATGCAGAAAGTGCAATACAAATGGACAGATGCGGTGAAGATTATTTTGGTATCCTTACTCTATGTTTCTTTAGTTTTGCAGCTAGCCAGCATAATTGATAGTCTACGCTATGGCTTTGGCTATATCCGGTCCCTAGGAGCTAACAATAGCACTGATGTATCAAGAAAAAACACTGAAACACCATTGCTGTCACTGTTACGGGAACCCCAACGAACATTTAAAGTGTAACATCAGGATTATAGTAACCATAAACTAACGATTTTACACTCAGACACAAACGGTGGGTAAATTATAGTAAACACTCGCATACTAAAAATCGGCAAAGAAACCCGTCGTTCTGAGATTGCCAAAAATGAGAATGCTGTCTACATTTAAAACAACAGAACTAGCTTACCAGCAAAATCGACCTTATACCTCTAACCAGTGATATATATTGAAAAGTACCTCAAGGAAAATCTCTGGTCAGTTAAGCACTAAATAACTGGATAGACTAGTAAGTAACTTTTACGATAACATTTGGAGATGACGCGTGGACCTCATGCTGTATTGATCTCTCATAAAACAACTGTTTTTCACACCTCACCTTTATATTGTTTTACTGTGGTATATTACTTTACAAACCCCATCGTCATTTTTTATCACCGGGTTTTTTTCCACTCAGGTTACAAACAATATCACAGCAATGCCTATTTCTTAATTTCTTTCACCCTGGTAAATTGTTGCTAACACTAAAATGCAGGAACTTTTTAGGGTCCTTGATGAGCCTCAATTGGCTTCCTGACTTATGTAAATGAAACGAAACCTAGAACAAAGATTAATATGGGAGCATAGAGAACGTGTATTGCATTAACAAAATACACAGTTTGCTACAACTTTTCTGAAGCTAGAGTGTGCTTTGCAGAATTCCATGACTACCGACGCTAGTAATACCTTGAACTCGCCAGATTTTCTGCCTAAACATAAAAGTGTTTGTGATTCTCCTAGCTCGAAGGAAACGTCATTTAGCCACTTCACTTTTGTTGTTCTGTGTACGTATTCCTGTATTGCCTGAAATAAGTTCCGAAAGTCATCAACTACTTGAAGGTTTGATACCTAGTGGATTAAACATTCAACTAAACCCCTAGTGGTTCCAAAAATCCTAATAAAAATTTCTTGGCTTTGGCCGCATGTTCCATCCAAACCTGTCTTTGTGAAGCCGGATCTCCTACTCAGTTTTAGTTCCCATAGATACTTTGCAACCACTAAGAGAAATAAGTCATTCCGTCTGTTTTTTTAAACATGAAATTCGATTCACAGCATAAAAATTTTAAATCTAAACGGAAGGTTTCATTCTGTGCTGACTGTGCTGAAATGCTGCTTTTAAAATTTCATGTTCTTTTCTTTTACTGGGGTATTATGACTATTATCATATTGCGAACACTACTGCCTGGGACACTTTCTTTCCAAACACAAACAATAATACAAGGGTGCCTACTACTTTCTGAGTTGTAATTCATTTACTAGTTAGTGGTTACATTTCTTGGGCAGTCCGGCAGATTCTCCCGTTTGGACGAAAACCAAACTTCTCCAGAACGGGGGAAAATTTATGCAAGACATTGTATTGGCTTGCCAGCCTAAAAATCAAGGTAAAGCAAGAATGAAAACCACTCAAAAACTCAAAAACAGCGTGGCGAACCACCGATTAGGACGTGGCTTTTTTGTAGCTTTGACAATAAACCTTCCGAATATACATTTAATTCCATTACATTAAACCGACAATTTTTGCAAGGGGGTTCCAAAACCCATTCGCCATTGGCAATGTACACAAAAAAAGCGTGGGATTGTTGGCAAAATAGACAAAATGGCGGCGCCCATGACCAATTTTTTTCTCCCGATCGGGTGAAAATTAGATTCTCCCGAATGGGAGAATCTCCCGAACTGTTGGAATAAAGATGGAAAGTAAAGGAGCTAGAAATTTTAGCGAGACAAAATCCTCATGTAGTAATAGTCGGCAAATTAAATATTTAACTACAACCGCGAAGTAACTTTCTCTTAATAAGAGACGGTACAACAAATCGTAATCTTTTTCTGTCACGTGATTTACCGATAAACGAGAGAAAAATGTCACAATCAATTGATCAATGTGTGAAAAGTGATGGTGATAATTTTGTAAAGCATAGACAATGCAGGAAATTCATGGGAAGCCATATATTAAGTTGTCAACATAAAAAATTTTTTGCTAAATCGTTCGGGGAGGAGGGGGATCTTACACTAGTCTGAATCATCCAAGGTTAGAAGTGTTCTAATATTCGTGTTTTCATCATTTAGCGTTGAGAGACGTGTCTATACACATATGTGTTTTTGTAAACATTGTAATGGAACTTTTACAATAGAGTCATCGCAACATTAGAAGGCTGTCTCATTTCAAATGTGCAAATTGATCCAGATATCATAACGTTAATACCAGGTGAGGTATGTCAATTTTTTTGTTTTCTTAATGTTGAAGTATGATAAACACTTGTATACTTATACGATATGTGGAACGTTCTAGCCATGCACTCAGGTTGTTCAAATAAAACAGAGCGACTTTAGTAAAACACTTTTGTTGCTTTCTATTACCTTTCTGTAAATACTATTGTTAAAGTAATCAGTGATTTGGAAATAATTTGAGTGTTTCAGTTAGTATCTTAGGTTGAATCAGTTCCTAAATAACGTTTATTTTTAGTTTGTTTTAACTTGGTTTGCTGTCGAGAGTAAGCTTTATTACATCTTCTCTTCTACTTTGTCGCAACTATGCATTATGGTTCAAGTCGGTGCAAATGTTTAACTCTGTTAAGGAACTTTGTTATATTTAAGTTACTTATATGCTGTTACACAACCTGAAGTGGAATTGGCTTTGATGTATTGACCTGTAAATTAAAACCACCCTCAGTAGACTCTAAGCTGGTCTCGGAGGATACCGACTGGGCCTCGAATGGTGAGACCTCACAGGCGCGGATCCAGGGGGGCCTGGGGGGCCTGGGCCCCCCCCCCCCCCCCCCCACGAAAAAAAATGAAAGGAGAAAAAAAGGAGAAAAAGAAAAAAAAGAAAAGGAGAAAGAAAAACTAAGAGCAAAAAATGAATAAAAGTGTCTAAGAACGTATTCAAAGTATATATTTCTGTAGGGGTTGGTTGGAGCTATCGCTGGATTATCTCTTTATATATCTTTCAAAGTGGATGGCGACGAAAGGAGCGCTACAATGTTCGAAAACATGTGAATAGCTGAGTAATGATCCTTGACTTAAGATCTAAATAAGTAAACATCGTGACATATGTAGTATGGGCTCGGCTAGCTGCACTGAAATTTAGTAACAATTTTGTGTTAAAGAGTGAAATTTTTTGTAATCTAGAGGGATTGAGAGGCAAAGTTTTCGCCATACAGACCTTGCAGAATGAATAGAGAAGACAAGCTGTCAGGTGACGTGCTATTGTGCACAGTGACACCAGCTGTTGCAGGCAAAGTAGCGGCGTGCATACCCTATTCGATTTCGAAACTGTCTGAAAAGTTTTAAAATGAACTTAAAAGGCTTTTAAGCTACAGACAGTGGCGTCGGCACAGTGGGCAATGGGTGACGTGTGTCCCCCGCCCTCCCCCATCGATTCTTGAAAATTTTTAAAATGGTCCCAAATGTCGTTTAAGCTTCAGATTTCTGTGGAGGGTGTAGGGTGAGATGTATTTTTGATGACTGGTTTATTTGTTCTAACCATTTTCTTTCACAAACTGTTCTCAAACCTATCATAAGTTTTGGAAATTCTTGACCAATTCCAAATTTTCGCACGCTCCGCTAGCGGCTCAAGCCTTGTATCAGAGTTGTCCTTAGTTTCAATAGCTTTCGGTAACTCCTCACGGGGGAACAAAGGAGCAAAAATGCTTTTTTAGAATTCTCAGTCAGAAGATTCGTTTCTGAATAGCATAGGTTGGTGGGAAAGTGACAGTGTCCGATGCAGGTTCTGAAATGCAGGTTTTGTCATGGACTAATATTTTATGCAAAATTTCGGCGCGCTTCGCGAGCATACGACAGGGTTTACACCCGATTTTATATACCATTGACAAAGCTATGACGGAAGAAATTATTCCAATGCAACATTTTTCCAAAAGTACATCTTCTTCTCCGTAGGGCTCTCATCAGTATGGGATCTTTGACTAATCTAGTCTAGCACATGATTTGAAAGATTGAAAGTACGTAATTGCCGTTGCTTATTTTCCAAACATCTTACCGCGACGTTCAATAATGACGAAAATCTTTTCTGAAACGAATTTTGCCTGTCCACCATCCCTCTTGCTATACCTAAAAAGAAGGTGATATATCAGATCTCCTCCCATATGGATGTCGGGTAGTGAGAATCCCGTTGGTCCCTCTTTTGTATACTGTAACTACTTTAGAGATCCCGGGAGGCTCTATACTGTTCTCTGTCGACCTTGGATATCCTTTTAAAATGTAAAGGAAAAATTTTATTATAGTTCAAGAATGTTTCTGTGGACTCCACGCAGGTATAATTGCGTGTACAATTTTCCCATGGGCGTGGATCATGGGGGACGGGGGGACGGGTCCCCTCACTTTTTTGGAAGGGGGACATCGTCAAAAAGTCCCCCTCACTTTTTCAAAAATGATGGAACAGACTGCAATTATGCCTAGGAAAACGAAATTTTTAGAAGAAAAATAACCTAAAAATCGTACACTTTTGTTGCACCAAATCGCATCTGAGGGCATTCAGTTCTAGAAAAATTTCCCTTAGACCCCTCCCCCATGCCGAATATCACAAAACTTATTGCCTCCCCGTGACGCAAATTCTGGCTACCACCAACTGCTTCTTCCACGCCACCAGGACGGCGATTCACAAATGTGAACAAGTCCCCCCCCCCACACACACACACACACTTTTGGAGATGGATCGAGGCCCACGATTTTTCCTGGGACTTAAGGAGGTTTGAAGACAGTACGTTAACCGTCTCTTACTCCCCTTTTTCACTCGAACAAAAGTTAGAATTCACTAAATTGTGGACATACAACATTGTGTTAACATGCAATCGCTTTAGAATGACCCAAAGATTCCACCATTTTGCATATGGGCCCCTAAAATTAACAAAAATTTCTCAAAGGGGAGGGTAAACCCCTTCCTGGGATTGGACTCTCATGTACTAATAAGAAAAGGCCCTCCCACTCTTGCATATAGCGTATACAAAATCCAAATGCCTAAAAGGGCACGGTTTAGCAATTATCTGCGGTTCCCCCAATCACCAACTCCCGCCGGCACCATCGGTCATAGATTTCTATACCCTTCAGAAGTCCATAAAGAAGGTGATATATCATCTCTCCTCCCATATGGATGTAAAGTTCTGAGAGTCCTGCTGGTCCCCCCTTTCAGTGTACAATTAATTCAGAGCTCCGGGGAGGATCTATACCGAAAAATTTCGGCGCGCTTTGCGCGCAATTGTTTACGCTCACGGAGAGAGGTAGGTTTTTATTGAGTGATGGATTTATTTTATCACTTTTTACCAAAAATCATTTGTAATCTTTCACGATTTTTGCAAAGTCTTCTCAATATCATGATTTTTGCTTGATCTGCGCACTGTTAGCCTTGAATTGCTCCTTTTACTATCAATAAGGTCCCAAACGTATTCCCATTACTCATCGGTGGGGTTCTACCACAAGCCAATTATTCGTGTGCATAAACGTGATTTCAGAGTCAGCATTGTAAGGATGTAAAACAACTGATATTCATTTTTTCACCCTCCTCTTCTTATGAGAACTGTAAACTTAGTATCAAACCCACCTTCTAATTGACAGACTTACATAAAGGGAATTGACACCGTTAGCCATAGCAATGGTTTTAAATGTAAATTAAAATTTTCGGCGCGCTTCGCGCGCAATTGTTTCATCTGCCGTCCTATACCCGAATACCGTATAACGAAAATAAAACACTCATTATGGCAAAAATCATTTCAAATTACCTACACGGCTCATAATGTTGGCGTGTAAGTTTTAAGATAACTTAGATTCTCCGTAATTTCTGCAGGTACATATAGTAACTTATACGGTACTGAGCCATACACATCAAATTCAATGCAACATGAAAAGGTATAAAATCTCACTGACATAAGAACTGGAGCCGATTTCTGTGCTCTTAAAATGCAATATTGCGAGAGCTTCCGGGGCCTTCGCCCCCTGGACCCCCACCGGGGCTCCGCCCCTGGACCCCGCCAGGGGCCCTAACGCTGGCCCCTGGACCCCACGCGTAGGGACTCGCGCTTCGCGCTCGTGGTGCACCTTCGGTGCACATGAGGTTTTCCATCTTGGGCCCCCCCCCCTCAAAATTTCTGGATCCGCGCCTGGAGACCTCGGCCTTGGTCTCGGCCTCTGGAACTGTGCCCTGTACTGTAACGCTGGAAAATTGTGTGAGAATCACGCTGACCAACGATAAACTACAAGTCCGGTTCATAGCCCAAGAGAATACGGAAAGGTTCAAAGAACGCGAAATGCAGTTTTAGTACAGATATAATGCTAGGCTTAGCAGTTTCAATAAAAGAACGTCCATACAGATTCTGTTTTCTACGTCTTGTAAACTGACTAATTACTTCCATCCTCAAAAGTGATTTATTCAGAAAGAAAAAAAAGAAAAACGTAAATGCCTTCTTTTACCCTATTAATGCCTGGAAATGTTCACATTTAAATATTTTGCATTTGTTGTAAAAACTGAACATTGCAGAGATGAACTAATGTTTTGCGAAGATGGATAACTTTCGGCATAATACGAAACTATCAGGAGCTCTACCGGTAGTAAGATAGTAAGGCATACTATTTATTAGTTTTGAAAGTTTCTGTGTGACACGATCTATAGAACCATTACCCTAATTAAAACTAACAGGATAATAATTTCTGTTATTTACCTTGTATTAGCTTCAACATAGGCGTAGGAGGCGGGGGGACTGGGTTTGCGTCCCCCAACCAAATATTTTTGGGAAAATTTGGGCAATATGCTGAGAATTCTTCGGGCACGTACTGAAAGAAGAAAAAACAATGCAATGATGTAGCTAAAGGTAAATTATAGTTTAAAAACTTCCTTGGTAATTAAAACTAAGTTCTGATGTGAATTGCACCAGCACCTATACATTCGATATTAATTCACCAGCGTGTTTGTTAATGGTTTAACTTATACTATGATCATCAGTGGTGTATTTTGAGGGCCATTGGGCCATACACCCTCACTGATACCATTTTTTTAGTACCTAAAATACATAAACACTTTAAGACAAATTTACTCCAAAGAAAGCATACGTGGCACCAGATTGCATGTAAGGACACCTATTTTTTCAAAAATTTCCAAACTGGAGGGGGACACCCCTCCCCTTAGACCCCTCCCCAGGCCGGCGATCACACAACAAAACGCATGCCCTCCACGGGAGAAATCCCGGCTACGCCATTGATGATTATGGTTATTATTATTGCGGCGAATCTACACCCCCCCCCCCCATTATAATCAATATGAAAGGGTAGTAACACGGCAAATAATTGTATGCAATTGGCATGCGGTGTAATAAATGATGCATACCTATATGATATGTGCATTTACATGTTGAACGCTCGTAGAACGAGTGGGAATGTTTCGTTATATTTTTCAGGCAAGTCGTTACATCCCCCCCCCCCCATGAACTTGGGCTCCTACGCCCGTGAGCTTTAAGTCACAGTAACGAGCAATGTGACAACTCTCTCGACAGATAAATGGTGGTGACCAGTTGCCTATTAAACAGGTGGAGCAAACCGCACGTTGCAACAGCAATGGAGGTACCCTTCTAGAGTAAAAGAAAGGGCTAAGTTTGAAGAATTTCTAAATGGATAATTAATAATAACAATTACATCAAAGAGGGGATGAGGGTATCATTCCATCAACCCAGGTTTCAAAATAGGACCAACTCTTTGAATAATAGTACTTTTCAACGGAATAAAAACACCTTTTTGCATCTAGACGGCCAAAATTTTAAAAGTGGAGGGAAGACTCCTTGTTCAAGCCCCTTCTCAGACCATACCCCTGCCAGTCTTGATACAGGAAAGACCCTTGAGACCTTGGGGAAATTTGCCAATAAGAACCATCACGAAACGCTACCATCAGTTGTTGCATAGTATACAGGGACATTTTCTACCGAAATGCCTTCCAGATTACAGAATATGGCAGTGAGGTAATAACTTGTATCTAAACATTTCTTAATGTGGGATCTCTTGTAACAGAAATTCACACTTTAGGGTTGAAGACATTTAGTTTTGGTTATGAACGAAGTCCTGTATAATGATAATTTTTAGCTTGGCGAGGATCCCTCTCCGAAATGGGAGGGGTTCAGGGGCATCGTGAAGGATTGTAAAGGGATTATTACCTGTTGGGTTCAGTTGGAGAGACCTGGAAGCTCTGTGGTAGTTGCTTAATGGCGATACCATCGTAAGCAATGAACATTTAGAAAATCAGCGTGAAAAGGGAAGTGTGCAACAGGGAGTACTTGGAACAACGAAAGTGTCTGGGATTAACAAATTTATTTCAGAATGATTTTCTTTTCAAAGGTATGATTACTCACCATTTATTTCGTTGAGCACCAAACTCGCTGTAAAAAAATTTTAAAAATGTGTAACGGTAAATGCATACCCATACTTTCATATTTCATTTATTTGTTTCATCACATTACATATAATCATATGATGTGAAATGAAGTCACACAGAAAGCCACGACTTGCTTAACAAAGTGGATGACTCCCTACAAAAAAGAGAGAAAAAGAAAAAGATATTTGCAATTTCTGCAAGACACAAAAACAAGTAAACAAACAAACATTCATACATACATACATACAGGGCTATGGGTTGTCTCCGTATTATGTACTTTCATTTGAAAAATATCAGAAGTCACCGGGTAAGATATGGAGGGGAATATCAACAAGAGAAATTAATAATTATCAATGATGCCTTTCATAACCCGCCTTCCTAAAGATAAGTAGTGAGGGAGAATTTGTACTAAGTCTGTGAGGGTATTCCAAATTTTGGCACTACGATTACGCAATCTGAATTATCCAATATTCGTACGATAGTAATGACGATGGGTAAAGTTAGCATGTCTAGTATCATGCCTATGAACAAGAGTATTGCTAATGATAAAGTTATGAAATGTATCCGGTAGTAACCTGTTCCATGCCTTGTACGTAAAAACTGCAGTGTTGAAATCAACAACGTCAGTAAACTTAAGTAATTAAAACTTTCTAAACAGTGGACTGGTGTGGTCTCTGGGGCCTGCATGAGCTATATGGCGAAGGGCTCGTTTCTGCAATATATTAAGTTGGCTAAGGTAAGAACTGTTTGCTCTGCCCCAGACAATGGAACAATAATTTAAGTGGGAGGTAATCAAAGTCTGGTATAGTGTTATAAGTATGTTTCGAGGTAAAAAGTGTTTTAGTTTGGATAATATGCCCACGTTCCTTGAAATCGTCCTGGACATATTTGAAATATAATCTCGCCACGTGAGCTTTGTATCTATAAGTACGCCTAGGAATTTGGTTGTGGTAACTCGCTTAATGGGACAATCCCATTTATACAGACATCACTATCCCGCCTGCTAGTTCTACTATTGCTAAAGATAATGTAGTTAGTTTTACTTATGTTTAAGGATAGCTTGTTAGCAGAGAACCAGTTACATATCTTTCTTAATTCAATTGAAACGGTATGATACAATAAATCTGCATTCTTATGTCTGAAGAAAATGTTAGTATCATCGCCAAAAAGTTTAATATCAGCTTTATCAGAACCAAAATAAATATTATCCATGTAAACAATGAGCAGGAGTGGCCCCAGAATGGACCCTTGGGGTACCCCACAGCGAATATCATTGAGACTTGAACTGATACCCTTGTAACTATATTGGGACCTATTTGAGATATAACTGTGAAACCATTCTAGAAAATTACCTCGAACACCATAAGTCTCTGGTTTAGCAAGTAAAATACTGTGGTCAATTGTATCGAAGGCGTTACTAAGATCAAGAAATACACCCATTGAGATATCATCTAAACTAGTGCATAGTTTGTCTAATGCATCCGTTAGGGCTAATTCAGTTGAATGGTTAGGACGAAAACCATACTGTCCTTTGCAAAGGATATGAAAAGTTTTAAGAAAATCATGCACTCTGTTCAGTTAAACATTAACCTTTCAATAATTTTTGCAAAACATGAGAGTAAGGAAATAGGGCGATAATTTTCAAAAGCTTATGAGCCCCCCTTTTTAAACACAGGTAAAACTTGCCCTTTTCAGTTTATTTAGAGAAACTCCTTTTTGAACGAAAGATTAAAAATATGAGTAAGTGTCTTTGATATATACGGTAACTCTTGTTTCATAATACTAAATTTAAAATCATCATACCTTGCTGCTTTGCTGGGCTTAAGACTGGCACTAGCGACAGTCAAAAATTCATCTTCAGAGACCGGATACATAAACATAGAACTGCAGTTAATGGCAATGTTTCCAAGGAAGTGATCTGCGTTGCCACTGGTTGTAATCTTGTCTGCTAGTGAGGGCCCAATATTGATAAAATAATCATTGAAACTTTCAGCGATATCGTTATCATTACTAACATTGGCACTACCATTTTTAAAGGTATCAGGGTACGTAAAATCTTTGCGATTTTTATACAGAATATCATTTATATTATCCCATGCTTTTTTAACATCATTTTTACATTCTCTTAATATTCCACAGCCAATTTTCATAGCATGTACAGTCCACAGTAATGAGCACGTCTGGAAAGACGGATAACATGATTGAGCTTATTTTGATAATTCTTGTATACTTTGTGGTTCTTAAGAGATGAAAACTTCAGATAAGAGCGTTGAAGCTTATACTTCTTCGTAAAAGATGTTAATATTCCTTGAGTAATCCATGGGTGTTTCTTTCTCCGTTTCTTGTTCTTGTTAACGCGTTTAACTGGAAAACAATGTTGTAAGCTAGATTGAGATGATAAAAAAATATGTCATACGCCAGATCAGTATTTGCAACTTTGTAGAACATCCTCCCAAGTTTTATCCGCTAAACTTGCGGAAAAGAGGTCTTTGTTACGGGTGCTATAGTCTCTAAAAGAGCGTTGAAGTTTTTGCTTCTTTCTAATAGATGTTAATATTCCTTGAGTAATCCATGGGTGTTTCTTTCTCCGTTCCTTGTTCTTGTTTACACGTTTAATTGGAAACATGCTGAAACAAATGTTGTAAGCTAGATTGAGATTATCAAAAAATACATCATACGCCAGATCAGCATTTTCAACTTTGTAAAACATCGTCCCAAGTTTTATCCGCTAAAGTTGCGGAAAAGATGTCTTTGTTACGGGTGCTACAGTCTCTAAAAGCGATAGAACCGTTTTGATAGCATTCTTTCTTTATAACCTTCAGGAATACAGGAAAATGGTCACTTAGGTCAGTGACAAATATACCAGACATCATACTTCTATTGATATTTGTGAAAATATTGTCATTTAATGTTGCAAACGTGCCACTTACTCTTGTTGGCTTGTTTATAGTAGGTTCAAAACCGTGTTACATAAGGGTATTCGAAAATTAGTTGAGCTAACACTGTTTAGCATATCGTTATTGAAATCTCCCATCATATAAGCATGACAGTTTTGGCTACTAATTGTATTAAGAACATCGTTAAGATGGGAAATAAAATCATTTATAGCACCATCTGGCGGCCTATAAATAATACCAATAATGACATTATCTTTTATGGAAGGGTCACTTATTTCAATGAACAAAGATTCAATAGTATCATTAAATATTGACATGTCATTACGTTTTTTGAAAGTTAAGTTGCTATGTACAAATAAACACACTCCACTTCTTCTTCTATGGTTACGATGTGATTCTATGAAGGTGTAATTCTCCATTTGTAGTAAGGGAGATACGTCATCGGTACGCCAGGATTCAGTGAAGCCAATGATAGAGAAATCATCGTAGAGTAAAGGCAGATATGATCTGATGTCATCAAAATTTCTGTTCAAACTTCTGCAGTTACGATGAAGAATACTAAATCTATTGTTATATGGCAGGCTATTGTACGAGTCCATATCGTAATACTCACATGAGCGTGTTGAAGAAACAAGCTCTTCGGACCGGTTACCCAGGGGATCAGCGTCAAGCAGTTTACATGGTTTAACAGGTGAGTGTATGGAGTTGTCGAACTCATTATCATCTTCAATATGGTTAAAAGGTAAGGTACCTGATACGTTCTTCAAAAAGTCATCTGAAGTGCTACTACGATGTTTATGGAGACTCATCAAGATTAGTATGAAATGGAAGAGACTGAGAAGAAAATACAGACAATAAATAGATCCTGTAATAACCGGTTCTCTCTAAAATTAATTTGAAAGTATACCGTGAGTAGACTCAATATATGTAGTTATTTTCACTGACAGGTCTCAGATTGCGGAGTGCAAGGGTGTGACGTATTTACGGCAGGTGCCCTAGCTATAAAGTTCTCCGTTTATAAAAGCTCACCATCCCGAAAACGTGGACGCTTGCCTCCTCTGTATTAAATCGTTCATAACATGTCGCAGTTGTGATTTCTTTTGAAGTCTTCGGGTATCAGGTCTTCTGCTATGAACAACCCCGTACCTTCCAGAGCTCGTCGGGCCTTGGTAATCACACTCTGACGTTGAGGTCGATATCAGTCTTTCACATCGTATTACAACTAATACTGTGAGCTTCGCAAGATATTAGATTGCTCTATGGCCCCTCCCGTTGATGCGTGATCTTTGGATCTCTGGACCAGGTTGGAGAATTATTTATATTTTATTTTTGGAAAAGTGCTTTGGCTGAAACACATTATTTTCCTAATAGTGGTCATAAGGTACTGAGTGAGAACTGTGACGAAAGCACGCCGAGCGAGCCGACGTTTTGAATAGGAAATCATTTCTATTACAAACGTTGCATGCAAACTCTGTACCGAGACATTTTCAGTTTCCTATATTTATAAAAATGTGTATGCCAATTACAAGGCGAGTATGCTGCCTGGTCATCCGTTCAACTGTCTTTTTCCCACAAACTCCTCTTCCCAACAGAAGGGGAAGGCGAAAAGAATTCCCCTGCTTCGCATTGCTGCATGCTGTGCGTGCTCCTCCGTAATCACGATCATATACACGAACAATCGGCTCACTGTAAAACCTCACGGATGAACAATGTGAATATGTTGGAGCCAGTAATAATAATAAGCACTGAAGCAATAAGACTAAAAGTGTGCTGAACTACCGCAAAAATTTTGATAGCTTGCGAATGATTTGTGATAGAAACGATTAGTTCAATCAATCAATCGGATACACACCTCACCTTACCCCCTACATAAAGTTATTGCTTGAACGCCTTTTGGGTTTATTTAAAAAAAAATTGGAAATCGATTGGGTAGAACGCGTCTCTTATGACCTCCTCCCCTCCCCCCTTTTCGAAGCCACTGTATTATATAGCTCAGAAATATTCATCATTGATAGAATTTGTAGCTGTGACATTGCATTCCCCAAAGCTGGTGCCGAGGTTTCTCCCCAAAGTGCACTAGATAAATAAAATAAAACACTGGGGGTAGAAATGGAAATGGCCCGGGGTCCTTCTTTGGCCTTTTTGTGTGTCCGGGGACGATTTAACATATTTTCAAATCCACTTGATCACTGCACACCAATTAGACTACAAATACAACAATTTGATAAGTTTTATCATAGCCTGACCCACACTTAAGCTTGTCGGTTTGATGACTCATGGGGCTTGTGATATGGACTACATCAATGATGGTAGGGGTTGCATGAGGCTTTTGCACAATCATAAAATATAAACTGTTGAAAAGTATTTATGTTACACGTACTAAGTTGCTACGGGTGTGAGCGAATTACAACAAGACTTCTAAAAGCAATTAAGTAATCATCCAGAGTCTAAGCTTTTTCCAATGGAACAAAGAGCCTATAGCTCTATTTATTTTGGACACGTGCTATATTTATTTTGGTGAAATGGGGGAAAAGAAAAATTCCCCTCATGACCGAGTAGTGCCACCACTGTTTACGATATAGCTGATCATGAGGGTACATTAGCACTCGAAACGGGCCGAGAGTTTTGACATATTTAAATCCTTATTACTGTTGAAAATGGATTAAATTTATCACTTATGAATAAAAAAAAATAGAACTATACTTATGAGTTTTAATTTTCTTTTCAAGCCATTTGTTTATATACCTGGACACTTAACCTTAATTTATTGTGGGTTTAAAAGATATCTCGGCCCTTCGGTCAACCCTCAGTCGGACCCTTGCCCTTCGACCCTCTTCTTCCTATGCCTATGGTCTTGTACGTTAAACTGCACTTCAGGTCTTCAACAAATATGACCAATGACAGAATGCATGGTTGATGAAGAACAAATATGCATTTTCCCATCGGTCACTATATTTTGAAACAATTGAAGGTGTTTACTGACCGTTCAAGCGCTGACCATCGCGTATATTCATAGTCTTACGGCCTTGACCTTTTTGGAACTATAGGTGTAAATACCTTTGTGATTTAGTAGGTGGTTGCAACGGGCAGCTGCCTGTAGGTTTCATAATAAGTGTTGCTAGCAGCGATTGCACAAATTTGATTACACACAGACGAGCTTCTGGACTGCCCACTTTCTTTGGTTGGTAAGTTCTAAACTACTTTTGTTCCTTTTAAGAGTTTTTTTCCGAGGAATAAAAGTTATCCTTTACTTTCTAGATTTCTCTTTCAGAACAGGATGTTTTAGTCAATTATGGTAATAGATCACTAAAGGAGAAAGCTGACATCCGTTACTCATATAAATCTTGATTTTGTCAACTGGTTGTATTGAAGTGTACAATTTACTACACAAAATTTGTTACCAGCCTACCAAGAAGAAAACTGGTAGGGCTCCCAATCATGTGTGGGTGTATAGTAGAGCTTATATCTCGGTGCGCAGTACCGTGACCCTGGTGTACCTTATTGGCTCTAAAGCAACTTAGGGGCAGTGGAACACTGTCATAGTAAAGTCAGTGATACAAGAGAGCCGTACAGGGGAGTAGCCTACAATTCAGCCTCTGGCATTGTGCGTCAATGAATCTTCCTTGCTTTTTTTTCGTGTCACGTGACTCTCAGAGACTGGTCAAACTAGCCAAGATATGAAAGAAACAAACCATATCATTAAATCCGAATGTAGGCAAGCCTCAATGTTTTAAAATATGGTTGATTTTTTTTTTTAATTTTGGTGGGAAAGTAGAATATATTGACTTCAAAATGAGGTGTGGTATGTAAGTTCATACCATTAAATTCTTTCTTTGACGTAAATCTTTGTTGAGTTCAAAAGGGGTTTACTCTTAATTAACACCATTCAAACAATTTGCCCTATTTTTGAATAAAACGCTTGAATTTTTTAAACCTATGTGTTTTTTCATCTCCTCCGTTACACCATTCAAACTTTTACCTTTTGCTTGTACCTTTTATTAAAACGGTTACCCTTCAAAAACGACCCATGAGATTCCCGTGGTAAGTAGTCTATTTCACACGGGCTTTCAATGATCACAGTGGGAATTACAAAGGAGCTATGTATTTCCCACGGAAAGTCTGAAAATTACCTTGGGAAATGCATCATTCCCTATGGTATGCGAGAAAAAGGTAATGCCCCACAGGGAGTGAACAAATCCCCATGGAGTTTGATTCGTTTCTCATGAAAAGTTGTAATTCCCAACGAGAAGTTGGACCATCTCAAAGAGAATGATAATTCCTCATGGGATTTGTTAGTTCTCACGGGGAAGTGATAATTCCCCACCGGAAAAATAAGTTTCTCATGGGGAATGTTCAGCCCTCCATGGAATGTGTCAATATTTTACTCAATTCCCCATGGCATTTGTGATTTCACCATGCCTGGAGAACCATGTACCATGAAAGCCTATGCTTTGCATGTCTTTTACTTTCACATGAGTGAAACTTGTAAATTTTTTTACTGTTCAGTTTCCAGCATGAAAGTATACACTAGCATGTGGGATAGCCTATGTTTATTGTTTGCAGGGCACAAAAATTGCTTAAGTGGTAGAAGTGAAAAGGTTATTAAATTCATTGCATTTTAACCGGTACAAAAACGTTTGCTAGCTAGCAGACAGCTGCTCCTCTTCACCCCACCCCGTCGGTTTTCTGAGCGCGCATGAGTAGCATGGTGGGTCCGAAGTTCGTTCACCTTAGTAACTGAATTCGTCAAAAAATATAAATAGCTAGCAAATGGTTCCCAGTTTTAGACATCTTATCTTTGGAAATATGTTGTCTGTACGAAAACGGATTTTGCCCTGGAATTTGTAGAGTGTAACTCGGAATCTGCATGATTTCATGTGACTGTCTCTGACGTCAGGAATTTCACTCCAGGGGGTCACAATTTCGTTCGCACATTTTCAATTGTCCCCTTTCGAAGAAAATCAGGTAAATATCCATTCACTTTGTCTAATTTTGCACGTCAGAAAAGGACTAGCACCAAATTATTACAGTGTTGCATTCACATCTTGTGAAATCACAAAAAATATAAGACCGTTTGGAAAGTAGGTCAGGCTTGTTAGGTGAGCTGCCTAGGTAATTTCGAATGTCAGAAAAATGTTGTATTCAGGCAAATTAGAAACATGTGTTTTGAATTTGTTTTACTACTATTGTTTATCAGTTAATGCTTGATATTTTGTGCAATTTCGCAATTATTTCATCCATTATTAATTGAATTATTGATAATGAACAAACTTCGGGGGTGAACGAACTTGTGTTCCGTAACTATAGTGCATGTACAGTTTCCAAGATGAATTAACAGGGAAAAGTATTCTGCGCTTATACCATGCTCACACACAACAAGCTATTCAAACAATTGCCTCAAATGTAGTGCGTTCTTAGTTTTGTTCGCGAATCGGGAAAGTCTCTATGATGAGTCATTTTCCATGGCAATGTAAGTATAGACGGGGATTCCGTGACGTCACAATAGAGTGAAAGCAGTATTACAAGTTATACACAACAAACTTAATCCAACCGGGTTCTTTCATCGCCATCGCGACCTTTGACCCTGCAAATGCCGGTATAAACGTCCGAAATCATATGAGTTTGATATCTATGCTTGTGATGTATTTAATTCCAGAAACAAATATCGATGCACATCACCAATAAGTCTAATACATATGAAATAAAGATTTTTACACCAGTTACCCTTTCTACTGGGGTCTACGAGACACAATTCCCACCTCGGTACTGCTCGTTACCAAGTTTGAAGCAAATCGATCCAGCCGACTAGTAGCAGTTTTTGACGCAATAATGTAAATCTGGCCTTCTGCTAAGTGACCCTTGACCTCAGTTGTAATGGCAACCACAGATTTTGGTTGAACTTGACATCCCTATTATAAGTGTCAAGTTCCATGTCATTGCACTGTTTCCTCATGACATTATAGCTCCAACTTGACTTTTACACAAATTTACCGTTGACCTCTGACCATGACCCGGGAGCTTTACTTTCGAGGGTCTGCGAGAAACAATTTCCCACCCTGGGGTACCTTCCCACCAAGTTTGAAGAAAATCGGTGAAGTCGACTAGTGAAAGTTTTGGAAACAAAAAATATTTTCCCTTCCATCACGCGACCTTTGACCCCGACTGCAATTGGAACCACATAGTTTGGTTGTACTAGAAAACTTTATCATATGTGTAAAATTTCGTGTCAGTGAAATGTTTCCTCCCTGAAATACAGTAAAAAAGTGGTTTTCACAAACTTTGACCTTTGAAAACTGACCTTTGACCTTTACTCCCGTCAGTGATCGTGACACATCGGTTCTACCTAGGGTACCTTCTCACCAAGTTTAAAGAATTGGCTAACCCACTTATAGGAGATGTTTACAAAATAGCTTGAACACACACGCGCCCACACACGCGCTCAACAGACACACACGCACTGACACGTTTTGGCCCCTCCCTCAGTCATGGACTCCCGGTCAGCCAGGTGTACCCCACCTTGGGTAAGACCCTGAGACTAGTAACTTGGGAACATTAACTGTGACCATGGCGACGGTTGTTATTTCAGCTGGCATTGCCGTATATAGCTCAACAGGCAAAGAGACTGCATGCATCTCATCCTCCAAAAGGAAATATTGGATAATACACAAACGAAAAAGAAAAATAAAAAAAACCGGAAAGACAATTAAAACAGAAAAGAAAACAGCAAACAAAGCAATCTTGACACTCTTATTTTTCAACAACACGTCAGTTGGTACCATATTGTCTCTTATTTATTTTACTCCAAAGAAGCTGATTCCTTGATAACGAAATACATGTACGTACTTCAATTAGGAATCAATTGAGTATACTAAAAGTCTGTGCATTAAATTTATGTCCCAGATAATTTGGCTTGCAGAGGAGTTCGTAAACACTTAATAGAGGACGACTCGGCTATTTAGCAAGATTGTAAAATATAATGCCGGTACTAGCTTCTTTCACTTTTTTTTCTTTCTAGTGCCTAAATCACAATCTCCGAAATAAATTCTGCTTATATTTTTTCAGTAGGTTTAGGTACAATATGCTTGTTGTTTCAGTTCACGTTTATGGCATAGACCTTCTTGTCCAGATATTCAGTTGACCTCAGTGTGTCGCTGAGGGCTAGTTGACCGGCTCTTGGTGTCTTGGTTTGACATGTCTTTTTGGCTTTTTTCACTAAATCTACACTCTAAAAACTGCTGGTTACGTATTCTTCCTGCTAAACTGTTCGGTAAAAAAAATTATCCAAGTTGGTTTCAAAGTACCTATTGCTGGGTAACTTTAACCCAACGAGGGTAAAGTTTTTACCAAACAGTTCAGCAGGAGGCATACGTAACCAACCTGGGTAAAACTTTACCCAACTGTTTTTAGAGTGCACAGCCCCCTAAAGCCCCCAGTCAAAAATCTGGGGGGCTGAAGTATGCTTCTGCCCCCAACATCCAAGGCCAAAAAACCCTTATTTGTCTCTTCGGTAAAAAATGTAAAAATTGCAGTAATTTTGCTTAACATTTGTCAAAAATGTTGCACCAAATTGCATCTGAGGACCCTCAAATACCCAAAAATTTTCAAAAGGGGAGGGGGACACCTCCCCTCCCCCTTTAGACCCCGCCCCCAGGACGGTGATCCCAAACAAGGTTCAGCCCCCCAGTCTCGAAAAGCTACCTACGCCTATGCCTTATTGTGCTCTGTTTTGGTGTTGCCTCGACTGAGTAATCCATACAAAACGAATTTTAAATAGTAGGTGCATGGCCGTATAAAAACACAATTTTTACTGTATGAAGAAATCTTGAGTCAATCAGAAAAAGAGCAAAGAAAATGAGGGGCGGCGACACAGGGTTCAGGGGGAGACCGCCTCCTATCATTTGCAAGAACAGGGGGAGAGAGAAGGAAAAGAACAGCAAAAAGGAAGAAAAGAAAAAATGAAAGAGAAGAAGGGGAATCGAGGGAGAAAGAAGAAGAGAAGAGGAGGGGTGGGGTAGGTATCTATTTGATCCATATAATTAGTCCAGAGGTTCCAGGAGACCCTATACCGGTGTCTGCCAGCCTTTAGTTACCCTTTTATCTTTTAATAATGCACATATTAATCAACGAAAATATTCGTAAAAGTTCTTGCTTCTGTCGACTCTTCGCACGTATTTTTGAGTGAAATCATACCCATACACAAGGGGGGTGGACTTCAGGAGGTTTGTTGAGTAAATACCCTTGTCTTAGACAACAAAGGCTACTGCCCTCTTTCACTTAATCAAAACTTAAAGTTCAATAAATTATTAACACTTTTCAGCCATATATGATCAGCTCAAAAAATACCAAAGACATCACCATTTTTCATCTAAGCAATCTTGAATTGATAAAAATTCCTCAAAGGGGAGGGGTGTCCCCTCCCCTTAGACCCCTGCAGAAAAGCATCTTTCCCCAAAGCAACAATTAGAATTCAATAAATTATGAACACTTTCTTCCATATATGATCAGTTCAAAAAATATACCAAAGATATCCCCATTTTGCATCTAAGCAATCTTAAATTAATAAAAAATTTCTCAAAGGGGAGGGGACATCCCTCCCCAGAAAAGCATCTTTCCCAAAACGAAAATTAAAATTACTTAATTATAAATTTTCCAGCCATATATGATCAGTTCAAAATATGTACCAAAGACATCATCATTTTGCATCTAAGCAACCTTAAATTAACAAAAAATTTCCCAGCGGCCCCTTAGACCCCTCCCCCAGGACGGCGATCACTCATCTCTTGCTTTGCCCCCTATCGAAATACCCTGGCGCCGCCCCTGGTAAGTATGATATAAAATGAAAGGGTTATAGATTTAATCTTGCCGAGATATACAGAACGCTTCCATCCATACGCTTACACCATCTGCCACAAATAGAAGGTCACTAAATTGTTTGATATTCGAAGAGTGTCTAGTAGGCCTAACTTTCAAGTTTGGTTACCTTAGGACTCACGGAGCAATATTTGGCTATTTCATCGAATAGGTAAGGTAGTTTCGATATAATGCATATTATCTCCTATACGGTCTAGAATCCCTACAGATTTTCTTTCTTTTTTTGTTCCTAATGTTTACATTTGTTTTTTGTGAAAACTTACCAAAAATTTTCGCGCTTTGCGCGCTTCGCAATTTTTACAGCTTAGACTCCGGGAAAAACATTTAATCAACGCGGAACTATGCTTTTCTAGTATATACAAATTTTATGCAATATATGCCCCGAATGAAATGATCTTGTATACAGGTTTTCTTCAAATCCCACTTACACCCGACGGCATTGGGGCTGTCGGGGCTTCGGGTTGGTGGCCCCCGTCGGGCAAATCTTGGCGCCACCAACTTAATAATAGTAGACTTTGGCTGTGGAAAATCTCCATTCCAATCAATCCACCAAAAAATCCAAGGGGCTAACTCCACTCTGAAAAATTTTGAATGAAGTCGGATAGATTGTGACAAACTTAATGGGTTTTGGAACAAATTCAAATCAACCTTTAAAAATTTTGCACAACAATTGCGCTATCAAGCCTGGCAAGTGCCATTTCCGACGATCTGGGATGTATTAAAATCTCAAATTTTCTCGGTTTGCTCCGTGCAAACCTATAGTGGCGCTCCGCTTAGATAATAAATGGGATTCAAACTTGCAATCCTCGGACCCCACGTCCCGCCAGCTCAGTTAAACCGTCCTCACAGAAATGTGTTTTAGGATAAAACCAAATCATTCTTCACAAAAATTGCATATCTTGATGACAGCTATCAAGCCTGGCAAGTGCCATTTCGGGCGATCTGGGGTGTATTCAATCTCAAATTTTCTTGGTACGCTCCGCGCCAACCTATGGTGGCGCTCCGTTTAGATAGTAAACGGGAGTCCCCCCTCCCCTCCCCCCCCAAAAAAAATACGTCCAGTCCTCCCAAACAAAAAAATCTTAGCTACACCACTGCTGCATGGATGTTGATCTTGCAGTTGTTCCCTTTTTCTTTGAATATTTTTATTTTGCTTAAATTAAAATCGGAAAATTATAATGAGCAAATATCATGTTCTGGTGTGGGAAGAGGGATCAAGGTCGAGAAATCGCATCTGGTCTGTCCCCCCCCCCCCATGTCAAACATCTTCCTACGCCGCTGACTCGTTCGTCAATATAACTAAGATAGGAAATCAGAATATGTAGTTAGGTTTAGACTTGGTTTTATTCACCATCGATGCAATATGTTCACAAATTAAAAGTGATGGGGTTAAGCATTTACCAAGCTTGATGTCAGATTATGGAAAACTTGGCAAAACAGGTTAGGTGCTATGTTCAGTTTCCTCTTTCAAAGTCACATTTAAAACTCGCTTTTGCCACGGTCCAACGACGTTTTAACCTCTTAATATTAAATGTGTATTAAAACACTTATACTGAACTGTTATTTGTAATTTCTGGACTTTTCTTTTTTTATGGACTTTCTTATTTGATCAATACTCAATTTATTATTTCCGTATAATCACTTTGGTAAGATTAACTTCCTCTGATTGTAACTTACTGTTGGTATTAGTTACTTACTGGTTACTTGGAACTATTAGGCCTAGTAGTATAAGTATCAGTGTTAGAAACTGAATCAGTGTCATTATTATGTCATCAAAGTAAGGTTTGTAATTTAATATTCGTATCTCTACCTCTTTCCTAGGAGAAGACGTCTTATGGCGGATCCAGGAATTTACAGTGGGGGGAGGGGGGTCTGCATGTGGATGGGACATCAAATGTACACTGAGCGAAGCGCCACCATGTGTATGGCTCATAGGCGTAGGAAGCTTTTCGAGACTGGGGGGCTGGACCTTGTTTCGGATTGCCGTCCTGGGGAGGGTATAAGGGGAAGGGTGTCCCCCTCCCCTTTCGAAAATTTTTGGGTATTTGAGTGTCCTGAGATGCAATTTGGTGCAACATTTTAGACAAACTTTAAGGAAACTTACTGCAAATTTTTGACATTTCTTACGGAAGGGACAAATAAGGGGGTTTTGCCCTTGGATCTTGGGGGGAGCGGAAGCATATTTCAGCCCCCACATTTTTGACTGGGGCTAAAGCCCCCCCCCCCCTCCCTCCCCCGTTTCCTACGCCTATGGTCTTGCTGTTTTTTAGACTCTGATGCCTATTAGAATTCAGGAAATAGCACTTCCCAGACCTATTGGGGTTTAACTGTTATGTGCCAAAATCAGCATTCCGGGCTACTTCATAATCGCGTACTTCTTTAAAGACGTACCTGCAGAAATAGGCTGACATAGCCTACATACTTGCGTCACTACCTGGGTTTGATGGGACTGGGAGTATAAAATGGCGGGAGGAAGAAAGCACTATATCGACAAGCGTACCAAATGTGCCAACAAAACCACCACTGCTTATGTATATAAGACTATAATATTTCTTGATAAATCTAATCCAAAGAATTATGTCCTTTTCCAACATTTTGCTAGAACTGGATGGACAGGCAAAGTACCAGCTATGCCTATAAAGTACTTGGAAGACTCCCCATCCCATTACTGGAAATCGCATCGAGCCTATAGGAACAACTTTTATCAATGCTCACATCTATGTGACATTGGGCAAGAAAACTTTCAAAGGAAGGTTGTGGAAGTTCTGCAGAAAATGGATTCTTTAAAGATACTCGGCATTGGAAGTGGAAAAGGTAAATCAGTGTATCGCATCATGTATGAAATCAGGGAGGGAGGGGGCGATTGTGAACTGTTTTCGAATAGCATTATCTTAAAGCCAACATTTTTCCGCGTTACGGAAAACGGACAGAATTCACGGAACCAGTAATAGAACATGCAGTGCGGGATTTTGACTGGCAATGAAAAAAAAACATTAGAAATGTGAGAGGAAGTTGTAAACGTTTAGTTTTAGAACACTCAAAAGTGCATGGAGAACAATTATGGATACTGTTACTGTTTATCAAGGTCTACTAGACTCTACTATTAGCAGCGTGAAAAACATATACACATACGCAGGACTAAACTCTGTCCACAGCAAACCGTACTATCTTTAGTCAGCTGGGAAGCCGCACACAATAAGATTAAGTACACAATTCATAGTAAACATTATTTACTGAAAAGCGGACAAAGCACGGAAAACGGCGGAAAAACATGAAGACCACGGAAAATAAAACATTAACAAAATGGAATCCTGAATTTAGAAAACGGAAAAATTTTGGCTTTGCATTAGCTACTCGAAGAACATGCAACAAAAGTTTCAGACTTTCTATGGTTTGAAATACAAATTTAACAACTAGCTGATATGAGTAGTGGAAATAGCATTTGGAAATAGCACCTTATAACCTCTTATGTATCTCTTGAAGGGTGGAAATTCTAGAAGGGATCTCCTAGTAACCACCTTAGACAACAATATTAAGGGTCAGCAAAGTGCTCAGAAAATTACAGGCTAACCATGCACTAGCGTAAGTGTAAAAGTTTTAGGATGTAGACTTAGTGTGTTCTACGGCCCTATGTATTCCCGTCGTCCCGTCGACAACACCCTAAAAAACTTGTGGATTGTCTTACATAGTGTAAGTTACCCCTTTATGAGAAGAGAATAACACTTAAACACTTAAGATTCTTGAGCTAGTGGAGGAATGAGAAAATGGGACGAGAAGGTATGGCGTTTGGAGTGTCAGGTCTCTTCAAGTAGCCTGTAAGAAGGACCAGTGACCACAGCCGCACGCAAGAGCCGGTAATAAAATTGTAAACCATTTAGGAGCATTTATAGGAATTCTAAACTGCTTACAATAATTAAATAATAAAAGAAAGACGACTGTCTTCAAACTCACAAAGATGGCACATTTATAGGCCAACGGGATATTTTAAGGAGGGTCTAAGCCGGACAAATCGATTACTCTATACCCGAAAACTTGGATTCCAGCAACTCTGATCACTGTCAAACCAGAAAAAGGAGAGCATTCATCATTTTGAGGCAAAATGTCACCAATGAGGGTAAAGGTGGATCTTTGCCCTAGCTAGTATTTTACCAAAGTCTTCGATTAATTGAGGGCACTATATCGGTGACGAAACATACAGGAAAAGTAGATTGTATCGATGTTCGTCGAAGGCTGAGTAGTGTAAGAAGTATTAATAATAATGTTGTTGACCCATTCATGGGAAGAACAGAGACATAAACGTTTCTTATGTCGGGGTATTTAGCTTTCTAGACAATAGTACACCACCACTCAGGGATTACAATGAGACCAGCTATTAATGTGGAAGAATTCTTTTCACGTGCCACATATTTACTGCTTGATCTGTGCTTGGAGCTACAACGAATGGAGTAAAGCAAATTCTATGTTACTTGGTGTTATTATTCGACCCAATTGTTACCCTATGGTCGTATTCTCCCACCTAATCCATTGAGTTCATAGCCCATAATTTTTAAATTTCCTTGCCCCATTTTCCTACGTAATCCCTTTGGAGTTCTGTCGTCTGTTCCGACAAACAAGAGTCCAAACCTTTCCTCGTTTAAAGAAGAACGACTGTTATCCAAGTTTACTCATCAGAAAATTTAGAAGAGCTTGCAAAAGACAATGCCCAGTTGTTTGATTCACAATAAATTCGGAAGAAAAAATGTAAAGTCTACATTTATCTAGACAGCTATGCAAAACGTCCCCCACATAAAGAAAAAATTACATTCATTTCCAACGATACCGCTAATTTCTCATTGACAATATTTTTGTGCATGGCTTTGAAAACTATGAAATTTGTTACAATTAAATTTCACACTTGTCCGGATCCTTCCTGATAACAAAACCTAGCTAACACAAAGCTTTATTCTTACTTAGTTTTATAAAGTGGACGGCATATGTGCACATTCTTGAAAATCAGTTTAGTTCTGACTTAAAAATTACGGCAGAAACAACAGCAAGGCTGTGTGAGAATTAACACGGTTTCCAGGAGCGGCGATTTGTTCTCAATATTGCGTGGGGGGGGGGGCGGAGGGGGGACATGACGAGACTTTCCAATAATTTACTGTGTTAAAAATCAAAGTCAATGGGCGATTTCTCAAATCTTGAGCGGGAAATGTCCCCCTGCCCCCCCCCCTCCCAGGATCACCGCCCATGATGGTTGGGGAAGATCTTGCCTCTAACTGTCGCTTGTAATTTGGTAATTCCGGATAACAGAGCTATGTAGCAGAAATGAGGTTTTAAGCTTTGGAATGTCGGAACTGATGATAACTTTAAAGGGCAATAAGCTGCATGCAGTAGCGTAGCCGGAGGGGGACAGACTGCCCCCCGGGCGAAAAATCGAAGTAAAATCGGGACGACGGAAAAATGAAAACAAAAATAAACGAAGGGAAATAGAGGGAGAAGGAAAAGGGAAGGGGAAGAGGAAAGGGAAAGAAGGGAGAAAAAGAGAAAAAAGGGAAAATAACAGGAGAAAAGGGAAATAAAATAATAATAATAATAGGAATCATTATCGATGGAAGGAAAGGATGGAGAGAAGGAAACGGGCTTGATAAGGAAGAGCACTGGTTCAAATATCGACGGGACGAGTATACTGATACAGGTAGGGCTAGGGACAGTGGAAAAGACCAAAGGGAATGAGAAAGAGAAGGGCTAAGAAGGCAGAAACGGGACGAGGGATGAAGCGAGGCAGATTGTGCATGGGAAAGAGGAAAAGATGAACTAGGAAAGGGAATAGAGAGCGTTAGACGACTAGGGAGTCCGGAAGGACAGACTATGAAGCAGAGCAGTCAGAGTAAGGGGATAGAAAAATGGACGCAAAGCAAGGCTGTCAGTGTAGGAGCTATAGGGATAGTAGCTACCGTCCCGATTTTTATTTTTAATCACTATCAAAAAGGGATACTTAAAATTAATGTCCCGGTGCAGATTTTCTTTCAAAGTCACACAATGAGTGGAAAGTATCCAGTTGCGTTGCCACTTATTGGGGTTTGGTGTCAGAACCCGAATGAGTGGTCAAGAAAAATTGCCAAGAGAAACTATAAGCATGAATTTGAATATAACATGGGCAAGCTCCACCCATATTTTGCTTTCCCAGCTGACTAGATATAAAGTGATAAATCTTAGCTCCATGTACTTACATTTTATTTTGTTCTCAGGGGACCTCCTGGTGTGGCTGACTTTGGCAGCAATCCTCCTAACATCTTAAAACCCAAAATATGTAGTAATTTTGGAGTGTAACGTAGGAGCGTGCCCAATGGGGGCCGGGGCCATGGCCCCCACCGTTGTAAGTAATCGGGGGGAAATCAGCTAGTCGGGGGAAATCGGAAGCAGTCTGACCGAGACTGGCCTAGCATCAGGCGCACTCTCCCTCCCCCAATTGGCCGTTATGGGTGTTTTAACATGCTTCAGAATGTGTCAAATATAGCACCATTTTTCATCTCAGCGAGCTTCTAAAAGCAAAAATTCCCCTCCCCCGGGACGGCGAACAATCAATTTTTTGTCTCTCTATTATAACAATAATCACTAAACAAATAGCAGTCTGAAGAACGGTCAATCATCTAGTTATAAAGATGACTACCTTTATACTGGTCATTAGGCAAGCGTGAAGCCAGAGGGTGGAGGAAGAGGGCAGCCGCCCACCTTATTTTTAGTATTTTATTATGTTTACTTTTTACAATAGTGCTAGTGTTTCCCCTTTTTATACGCGATAAATAGGCCCGGGAAGTGCCATTTCCAGCCATCTGGGAGACAGTTTGGACCAAAATTTCCCTGCGCTGAGAGACTTTCTATGAGCTGCGTCCCTCCCACTTCCTTGACATTTTTTTGCTACGCCCCTGTTAATAGTTTGCGTCTAGCCAGTTGGACTTTTCTCTGTGCCAGTCGGTGGAATTCACAGTCTACCCCCACCTCACAAATCCTGCGCACGTCACTGGTGTAACGTACAACACCCCGGGAAGGATCATTTCCTCAGTGTATTCTGGGAAGGCATTTTGGCCAAAATATTCCCTGTAGGCTTCGCGCCCACTGGTGGTGGCGCTCCGCGATGATAAAGTCTCAAAGGGTCTCTCTGAAGAAAGGCATTGATCCCTCAAGAATGATTCCTCCTCGATCTTACACCGAGTTTACCACTGACAGTTCACCCCGGCTTCATCAAATCGAGTTATGGAAAATAGTTAAATTGTGATCATCGTGACTATAAGTTCGCATACTGATAAGGCCATTTGAATATCAAGTCGAGAATTTATTCTCATGCCCCCAATTCTATTCCAAAGCTTCCGGACTTGTCCCGGGGTGATAAACTGGACCCCCCCCCCCAAAAAAACGGTGGGGGGAGGGGGGAAACCCATTTCTACAATTAGTTTGAAAAATAATGAAATCGGGACGAAAATTTTCATTTTGCCCCCCGGGCCGAAGACCCTGGCTACGCGCCTGGCTGCATGCGCTCCATTCGTAGTAGTTCCATGATCTGTGATCTTCTATCTGACTCTTCCATCTTTCTTGGTCCACAGGAGAACTGGATTGTGTCAACATTCGTCGAATGCTGACTCACTTCTCTCATATTGATAATACTGTTGTTGAGCCATCGATAGAAGCGATACAGGCTTATAAATCTCTCATTTCACAGCGTTCTCCTGAACATGTGACTTCTTTATGGCATAAAGAAACCTTCCAGCAGTACTGGCGACGTAGACAAAGCATTGGCGCCACCAACAAGTTTCACTTTATCAGTGCTGTGCACTCGCTCTACTATGCGGACAAGGACGGAAAGAGCCTTGGGTATTTGATTGATTTACTGGAGAAAGATGGCGTAATGTTCATAGTCATTCAAAATGGTAATAAAGATTCTTTGCTTAAATTACTGTATCTACTAAAAATGTGTGATGGCTTTTATGAGTTCCAAAACACCCAATCGTTGGTTTGGATAAGTCTTCCTAAAGACCATCCAAACCGACTCCGCTTCGGATGGGTTCGGTTTGGTACTGGTTTAAGATGGTCTCTACACACCTAAATATTAAACTACTATTTTCGATTGCAATTTTTTGTTCTTATATTGGCGGTACTGAATTAATTACGCACTGGTCAGTTGCATAACTAGACTGGTATACTGTAGTCAGTGCAGCGGCCCTGGGGTATGGTCAGTAGGGACCCGGTTAAAGTATGAAGTAAAATTATGCACGACTGTAGCAGACGTTTAAGACGCCATTTCACCGCGGTGAAATGATTAGTATTGATGTCGAAACTTTAGTCAGTAAATCACACAGTACTTATGTAAACTCCTTGTTCGTCATTTAGCGTTGTCCTGTCCAGTGGACTGTTTATCGATAGACAGTCCCTTGGCTAACTGACTAAATTTAGCTACTTGATTTTTTGGTTCAGTGTTTCTCTATGTAAAGCATATATAGGGCATATTTCTAGCTGGAATTGAGAGCTCGTTATGCTTTGTGAGTCAAATAGACGGAAATGATACTCCGTCGTTCCTTGGCTGTATTTTAATTGATAGTATCAACCTTGCTTATGCATTGAACACTTACGTGAAAGAAGGTCTAGTCGATTAAGAACTGCAACTTATTCTTTCAATGTTTCCTGAAACATATTGTGATATGTTTCGTTCATCTGACTTTAGAGTAGAACAGCTTAAACTATTACTCGTCCAACATGTACCAAAGTATGCTTATCTTCGATGACCCCCAAAAACAACGAGTACCGCAAAGCATGTAAAATTGATCTTACTTTCATCTCTTTACAGTGATATGACCGAATTTTCCCTTTTGCAATGGGAAGATCAAAAGGTTCAAACACGCGATCTTAAGATAAGAAATTGTCATATTCGACTACAAAGACTCTGTCAGTGCAATTTCCTGCTACCTGAGAAGTTTTTAGACGATTATTTTGACGTTCTCTGCCGGGATCTGTCGGGAGCACTTAACACTCATTTTGCTGCTCGTGGTCAAATCGATTGACTGTTAGATTGTCATTCTCGGGATGTTTGTGCAGAAAATGCAGTTCTCGTCTGCTCGTGGCGCTAGCTTGCACTCAATTCGAATGCAACATAACTCTAGCATGCACATTCTCGGAAATGCCACAGAGCTTACATGTCTGTCTTCTTTGAACAGGGAGGTGATATTAGATGGAGATGCATGGGAAACTTTAATTTATGCTAATTCGATTAGAATCACCCCAGTATGAGGACTTAATCCTTTAATTAGGGATTGTTGATTACCGGTATTGAACTTAGGGCATTGAATTCCTTTGTCTAATATCCGCTCAACCTTTCATACCTACATTGACCCCAACAAAATTATTTGGAACAATGCTTTACGAATGTCCATCTAGTTGTCTATAGTCAAGTACGAAACACTGTTCTGGCATTGAAAACGACTCTTTCATGTCAAGAAACCTTAAGATGCTGGCTATAAACCAATTTTAATGATTAATGCAAGTGAGTAAAAGAAGTATAAGACTAATCAGCGCCGTCGGATTTTGACTAATTTCCGCATTCCCTCGCATGATTTAAAAGGCGCACCCATAGGGAACTAAAGAAGTATGTTGTTAATAGCGTCGAAACGCGTCGAAACCCTCAAATTAATTTACAACTGAAGAAAGCAACTTGCAATGTTAAGGCAAAAGGGACATTTCCCGATTTGCTCTTCGAGATGTAGCAGACGACGTGCCCCACTTGTGCTTAATTCCTAAAATCTTTTAACCCTATTGAATCATCAACAACAACACACAATAGAGATTTTTGTCGGTATTTAAAAAGTTATTTAAAAGTAAGAGTTTTCGACGGATCTCCAGTTAATACCACCTCCCTGCTTTGAAGCAGCCTTACCCCTGTCCTAATTTTTTGTTTTACGTGACTATCTTTACTGAATTTGAGTGATGTAGAAGTAGAGTACGTATGTCTTATTAGGGCGGTTTAAGTGTGTCTGTCAGTTGACTAGTTTCCTCCTGCCCACTTTGGAAACTATTCAACCACCACTGGTTAGCAGTACACTAATAGAGGGAGTGGCACTCATGTTTATTTAGGGAAAGGTTTTAGCTCAGCCACAGGATACCTCACTAATCAGATGGGATATTATTCATGATTACATTATTCCAAAATATTCGATTCTGTTTTTTTTTCTTCAATATTTTTCCTTACCCCGGCACCCCAACTAGAAGCTTCTCGAATATGAACATACCACAGAAAATGAATACGACAGCACCATTTTTTGCATCTAAAGCTCCTTCAGAGAGGCAACAATTATGTCGAAGGTTTTCATTAAAACACTTGAAAAAAATGATGTTTTGACTGAAAACACAAACGTGTTTGCGGTAAGGCGTCTAAGTGGCACAATTTTTTCAATATATGTAGTATGGCGTGTTGATGTGTTCTGTGGCTTTTGTTATCGTCTATACATTATGGCTTGTTTAAATGAATTGACAAAATATTTACCTGTAATTCAATTCAGTCTGATCAAAGCAACAGTTTTAGAAACTACTCATTCGAGATACAATTTATTTGGTATTTCACTAAGCATTTGCTCTTCAGAGATTGCAGGACTTTTGCCACTTTTTCTGTCTGTCTTACTCACAAATCTTTCTTCCTTCCATCATCAGAAAATTCTGGACTGATAAACCTGTTTAGCGAGTTTGCAGAATATTTCAGACATCATCCAAATAATCCATCGAAACTTCACACGACGTCAAAAGTCCTTAAATATCTTAATGAAGACGGCAGAGTGGCTCATGAAGTTATCAGAGGACGACACCAGATTGACATCACTTCCTGTTTTGAGTCGGAATCTTCGGAGGGGTCTTTGACGTTGGACTTTTTGACCAACGTGATAGATTTCAAGTCAACCGTATCTAGTGATATTCTTCAATTATTCTTAAATTATATGAAAACTCCAAACTGCTCTGAAATTTTGAGTGATGGCAGGATAATTTTTCAGGAAAAGTGGGATGCAGTTATTGTAAGGAGGAAGTGAAGTCGTTGACGTATATTACTGCTGGTAAAAAAAATATTGTTGTTCGATGTAGAATTGCCATTAAGTTGTAGCCTACAGTTGATCATATAACATTATTTTCCTGAGAATTTTGACAGACAGTATTTAAGTTCAAAGTTACTCATTTGATCCGTGAAAGAATTTCAGTGACCTCTTAAAGTATCTGCGTAGACATGCTGTGCAGCAGCACTTTCTACAAAGTCACGTTTTGACCACAAAAGTTGCCTTTCAAATGGGATAATTTGTCGGTCAGATGACAACGTATAATGGCGGTCATTGAATGGCAATCGGGATGGGGATCTCCAACTCCAAACTGAGAGGGATGCAAGTATCTTTGAAAGGACATATAAGCATACAGACGGACGGACGAACGGACGGACAGACCGACGGTGTGGAGTTTCTGGACAGTGTAGCTAGCTACAGATATTCCCGTAAATGGCTTAGTCACCACCAAAATGCCCATGTTTAAAAACATTTTTTCTTTGAGTTTCAATATTTCACTTATACAAGTACGCTATTCCACAGACGCTGCTGTCTACAGAGTCCGCATTCATATTAGATTCTTTATCACCTTAAGTCTTGATCAGAGGTAGTCCATGTTGTAAAGTAGGATAGCTACGCGGTCATTTCCATCTAGGCCCATTTGGTAAGCGCGGTCGTCTGTCCTAAACATACACTGCTTCCCTGTCCTAAACCAATACCCTTACCGCAAAACTATTTTACCGATACTCAAATTAATACCTTAAGCCGCGGTCACACTACAACGAATTCGGATCGGATTCCGATCCGATTTTTGTGAGTTTTTATTAAAATCTTCTCCATTTCGGGTCGGAAAGAACCCAAAATTTGCCAACCTGTGTAATTATATGATTTTTATCGCAGGACTACGAAAATTAAATTTATACGAATTATTTCGTGACGTCACATCGACAGACAGCTTTTATCGGACTACGCGTGTCCGAAAAAAGCTGTTTGTCGGTGTGACGTCACGAAAAAATCAGTTAACATTTTATTTTCATAGACCTCTGATGCAAATCATATATTTACACTGGTTGGCAAATTTTGGGCTCTTTCTGACCAGAGATGGAGAAGATTTCAATAAAAACTCACAAAAATCGGATCAGAATCCGATCCGAATTCGTTGTAGTGTGACCGCGGCTTTACAAGGAAAAACATGATCATTCGTCCTGAAAATGAATAAGTGTATTCGGAGTGTTCTAATGTTTGCTAGGCTCTTCTCTTATACAGGGCCTCTACCTACTTATATTACAATTTTGTTGTCCATACAAGACTGGAATATAATAAACCAATCAGTTCTTTAAAATGATTGCTTGGAAATAGAGGGTAACTAACCGCCATTGAGATAATTATAGTATTAATTTTGCGAAGTTTAGTGTTCTGCTTTCGTGTACCGAAACCGTCATATCGATGAATTTTACGGAACATGACAGGGTTTGCGTTTAACCCGATTTTAAAAAATTACAGGTAAACACTATGCTTAGTTTCTTAAACTATATATAATTTTCCCGAAATTTCTTATGTTCAAAAACATATTAAATATTAGTGTTGATTAACAGAATAAGAAAATGTTAATTATTACAATACTATACTCATTATGCACATTCTTATAACGTTAGGTACATTATGATAACGTAATCACCGTATATGAATTTCAAAAAATGTGATTTGTTGTGCATGAAAAGTAGTATACATTGGTAGAACAGATGTATTAGCACTAACTTTGATAAGAAAATGATTTCTTACGTTGAAGACACTGTCAATTTATGTGAGGGTATGATATCACCAATTACTGCTGCAAGCTGACTCAGGTAAAAAGATGATAACCTCAATTGCCACAATGGCCCTACGACTTGACTGCATATTTACTTCGGTTTGCTAAGATTACTTCTATTTACAAATGAAAATTTATGGTTTGAATCCTCCTCTTACATGAAGCCCGTCATAACTCTGTTTTTCTGAGAAACTTTTGAAATAATTACAAGTTATAAGGAGAAGATGTGAAGTAGTGTTCGAGGGAAGGGACCGTGTCCTTTTATGTGTGTGCATTCAAGGGTACAATGTTTAGTTCTAAGTAACAATTGAGAGTTGAATTCATGACTTAAATTGTAAACTAGAACTTACAAAGGCAGTACTGGCAAACGTAGATTGGCACGTCGCATTATTCCAACCTTCGCCAAATAGGGACTCATTATGTTGACCAGTGTTTAGTGATCCTTTCAACGTACATTTATTACGAAAGCTTAAGGTGTAATCTAAAGCCAAGAGGGATGTTACTTGAAGATGCTGTCAAGTGTGAGTAGGTCTTTTTTTCTTGTACGATAATGCAACAATTGAAACGTTAATAAAGTAGGCAAATGTAAAACAAAAATTCCGTTTAATTACTACAGCGACTGATCTTGTACTTTATGTGGCAAAGAAATGAAAAAAAAAAACTTAGAAAGTGTGCGCTCATTGGATAACTGGGGGAGACTTACCCTATAATCGTACAGCAAACGGAAGTGAATGGACACCCTAAGGGAAATTGCTAGGTGCAGAGGACAAGTACATGTCCATTTGCTCCGAACTAGCTCAGATAGACATGGAGTTTATACGGAAGTTTGCCGTGTTGGAGTACTCGAAACATATTCGGTACTACTCGCTACCTTTTTCAAGTACTCGTACTCAAATGTTGAAGTACTCATGTCGATACTTGTACTCGAATGGCAAAATACTCGTAATCGTACTCAGTCGATTCTGTTAGTGTTTGTAGTGTTAGTGTTTGTAGTGTTAGTGTTTGCACTCGGCTCAAACAAGAATTCATCCTGTTATCAAAGTCTGGGATGTCGACTTGTCTTCTTTCACATTGCAATGTCAAGTAATGAATAATCCGAAACGAAGAATTCAAAGAGATGCTTAATACATGCATGTTTCAAACTTGATTTTCATCGTATTTAAGAACAATTCAGAATAGGAACAACACTATCTCACTGATGAATAAAAGACAAGACAGCTTGCCCTGCTTTCACATGGGCCCCATATGGGCCAACATATAGGGCCCATATGTGTTTCACTCAAGATTCATAAGGGGGCATATGGACAAGCACATATGACCCATATGGTATAGTTCTGGGGCCCATGTAGGCAACTGTCCCACATGGGCCCCAGAACTATCCCATATGGGTCATAATTATGGAAAAGGGCTACCCCATATGGGCCCCTTATGAATCTTGGGTGCAATATTTAATGGGCCTTACATAGGTTTACCCATGTAGGGAATATAGGGGTTTGCTACCTGGATTAGACAAGGGCAAAATTACATTGGCAGGTTTCCTTTCCTTATAAAAGCACCACAAAATTGCATCTGTTTTGAAGGTGTGAGCTAAAAACTTCTCCCTTAAATATTCGAGGGATAGTCGTGTTGTAATGGGTCTTCTCGTTTAATTAACTGGTACTCCTAGGTTAAGTTGCAGCTCTTTTGACAACTTCTGACACTGGGCTACGACCAAAAAGTCGTTTTTACAACATTTATTATCATCTAGGACAAACTAGGGGGAGTCGTAACATTTTAGAGGGATACAGCACTTTTGCTCAACATTTCACGTACTGTATGCTCGCCCGAAAACAGGAGTGGTGTAGCCAGAATTTGTCTCATAGGGGTTATTGTGGGGGTAGGACGTTGCATGCAGTATTTTCTGTGATCGTCGGTATAGGAGAGGGGTTTAAGAGGTTTCTTTACTCCTGTGAAAATTTTTCAACAATTAGGATTACTAATAAGCAATCTGGTGCTACATATGTTATCTTTTAAAGTTAAAATTTTGTTAGAAATTTTCATATTTTAGATTATCAAAAAATATGCAGCAAAAGAGAGAGACACCATGACCAATGCCCCCTAAATGCGACACCCAAAGATAGCATATATTTTGCACAAACTCTCGTACGGTTCTGTACGTCATGTATTGTCGAGTCATTCAGTATGAGTTATTGGGCTAATGCGAGGTATTTTTCAGGCCTGATGTAGCGCCCAATCCCGACTAGACTCAATTCAATAGGACTTGTGTCCGATTTTCACTGGGGTCAGAGCTGGCCCAGGATGGGAGTTCCAGGGAACAGCTTACCTCGGAATGGGCTGTAACTGGACTAAGACGCGGAGCGGGTTCTACATTTTTTCATGAAGATTATTTAGGCTGGACTATGAAATTGGGCCATAACAGTAACTACATTAATCTGTCACTTGTATACTCACAACATATGAAACTATGTGTTTCAATTGATGTGCTACATTGTCACTCCAACAGACGAGACTGGCGCACACGGACTACAGGTCACTGGAATCGGAGGAGCTAGAAGATGCATAGTTGGGAGAATTGGAACTGTCTGGGATCATGAAAATTCCCCTTTAAGTATGTAACATTTGGGAAAGGGGTTTATTTCCATCCCGACTTATGAACCAATAGACTGTACAAGCTGTAACCGTGTAGAAATTGAGCAAATCCCTTTCAACTATCTTCGTCTATTGACCTACAGTGTAGAACATGGCTAGGAGTTTCACGAGTAGTGGCAAATCCGCTTCCCAGCCCGTTTTCAGACGTGTCTATTCCTACATATTAGAGATCAAATATTTTGAATGGATCAACCGTTCATGAAACAACGCCATCATTTTTTCAGGACACTTGCATCATTAGGTTTGTGACATGGTTATGAACTAACGTCATCATCAAGTACATAGAAACATACAACAGTTCCAGCTTTAGCATTCTGTACCTATCTCTAGGGCGTTAAAAATCTCTCGCGTGTAATGATTCCTACATGAGTTGTTTACGCGTCAGTCACGATTTATCACAATTTATCCCGATTTACGCGATTTATCACAATATGTAGGTAAATTAAGTAAGTTTAAGTAAATTAAGTAAATATCTCTCTGAAAGGAATCCTTTATCATCTTGCAATTATTTAAGGGTTCAAAGTATTTCTCGGGTTCGAGGCCATTGTAAGAAGCTAGTTAAGTGTTTTGCAAGGCTCGACATTAGGAAGTTCAGCTTCTCTCATAGAGTTGTTAACGAGTGGAATAGTCTGCCTGAGTGGGTACTCTACATCTGTGCACTGCTTTAAGGTTAATATTGACAAGTTCTTCCATAATTGTGGTAGGATCTAATTGTGCTGGGCTCGTTTGGTGTTGGTTGGTTGTTTTGTTTTCAGTTATGGTTGTATGGACTTCAGGGAATCTTATGGCCTTAGCCCTCCTTTGCCCTTTAACCTGTTATGTTATGTTAAGTTAGAGAACCACACTTTACAAAATCAAACTTTTGAAACTACACTTCATCAACCTACTCTAGTTGCTCTAAAGAGCTCCCCCCGCCCCTCAACGTTTCCATCTTCCTAAAATTACCCTCGTTCAAAGACAACTCACCAAGCGTAAATAAAAACACATCAGCCTTTCGTGAGTTTATTTAATAGAAAACCTTAATCCTAACTGTGCACGGAAAGTTCGTTAAGAATCCAATTTAAATGGGTTTTAAAAAGACAGTACATTACATTTGATGTTATTCGTAAATGTTAGCACCGGTTCATCAACCAGATTTATTATCTCTTTCGTGCATGGCATGCATTATCTGTTACAACGGAAGGGAGAAATATTGACAAAAGTGAAGTGTAGTGTATACTTAGATATTTTCATCTTTCATAATATTTGCAGTTTGGTGTTTGCTTTATCAATAATATTGAAAACCTTCGAATAAAAGCTTTCCCAGAATGATTATAAAAGCTATTGGAACGGTTGTTCTGCAATATGTGTTTTATGTTTGATAAATAGCACTCAAGTAAATGTTAAAAAAGGTTATTGAAACCAAATTGCCGGTACCGTACATTAGCTGTCTAATGAGAAGAAACTTATCTTTCCTGGCAATTGAAAAGATTGCTGACTAAGAAAGACATTTGCCGGGAAGGATCTCATTTTTTTTTTATAACAAAAGGAGATTTATGTGGAAGCTCTGCTACGGCCTTTAATTTTGCTGGGGTTTAATGATACGTGTTAGCCAACATTAAATGATTTCGTGATAGATAAAATGAAGAATAACATCCTTCCAAAAACAATTGCTGCCTGAGTGATTTTAGTAATGAAAATCGTGAGAATAGTAATCTTAAACGTTTTAGAATTGGCCCAAGTTTTCGACTTATGGCGATAATTTGAATTATATAACTGTATCATTGTTTCTTGTCATCCTCAAATTGTTGCTTTAGATAAATGTTATGCCATTATGTTAAAGTGTAAAGTAAGAAGTCACGACATGACCAGTAAGTTTCCTCCGATTCCTATGTTAAGTGTTAGACTTGACATTTGGGACCAAAAAAGGTGTTCGTTGAGTAATGTTTGTATTGTAGTGAACAAAACAATATCGAATGGAAGGTCAAATAGTTTCCCAAAGGAAGATAATATCAGGGTGTGGTATGTCTCATGCAACCGACATAATATGACCCCCTACACAACAAAATTTGATTAAAACCGTGTGTTCTCACAAATATTACATAGGTAAAAAAATAATTCATTACACAAATATTACATACTTATTTACCCAACTATTTTATTCCTACAGAACTTTCAAAGTAGGCAATGCAACTCGTCTACTAAATCCTTTCGTGTTTGCTTAGACTTAAATTTCTGTAAAAAGTTGGCATCATGTAACCATGTACCGTATGTGTGCACATTGGGATAATGATTAATACGTTTTCCTTCTCTTATTAAACTTTAAGCTTTGCTGACTATTTTGTTATATTGTTTTAAGTTTTCCTTCGATATCTTTCACGATATCTTCGGTTAAACAATGTATAAAGATTGCTTCAAGGTTGCTTGGACGAACCTTATACTAAAGAAACCGGTTATAACCATAAAAAGTTTTCACATGGAAAGTGGGGGTGGGAGCAGCTGTGACGTTAAGCCAAAAGTTTGGGGGAGTTAGAAAAGAAATTTGTAAATTAGGCCTTTCACTAGTCGTTCCGATAAATTGAAAATTATTTAGTGATGCGAAGATTCGTCTGTCATGGTAAGCAAAATATATATATATTTGGTCCACACAGATAAAATTACTCTAACACAAGCGAGTATCCTGATTAGGGATGTGAAAATAGGAGCGCACATAGACTAAGGAGTGTACAGTATAGATAAACAAAAGAGCAACGAGGAGAACAAAGCATAAAACCTACATAAGTAGAACCATAGTCGGAACAATTAATTTCATAAACCTCACTATTTGAATAATTTGATGTGAATCCATCTTAAAAGCTAAATAATAAAGATGTATTCGTAAGTAAGAAGGTGACCCTCACATAAACGTCAACTGTACAAACACTCCTAGTGCAGTTTCTCAGGCATTTTGCAATATTGTCACTTCTTTGGCCAATGTAAGGAAAGACAACCGTACGTAAAACGTTTTAGTTCACTGAGTTGTGTAAAGGTCATGGACCACGGGACCCATTCTAAACGGGGACCGTAGTCCGAAAGTATATGATTCAGTTAATGTTGCCTGATGATGAAGTCTTTGTGATCTCGAAATATTGGAACATGTCATCCCTTATTTCCCTAATTAGGATATTCGCTTGTTTTATACTCATATCATATATATATATATATATATATATATATATATATATATATATATATATATATATATATATATATATATATATATATATATATATGAGTCAAATGAACGCGGTATTGAATAGTCGCATAGAGACCTTAGGCCATTTTTACTCTAACAAAGCACTTGCCTTATACTGAAAGAGGACTTATATATATATATATATATATATATATAAGTTTGAATTGACTATAAATTGAATGTTATATATATATATATATATATATATATTCAATTCATAGTCATTTCAAACTATAATATAAGAGGCATTTTTGTAATTAACTCTATGATAAACGATCTCTAGTACGCTAATGAACTCAGTTCTTTCTTGACGGTACTAAAAACTCTCTAATGGAAGCCCTTAGCATTTTAAATTCTTTCAAGTTGACTTCTAGACTTTCCGTCAATGTTGGGAAATCTATTCCTTTAGGACCCTTACGTTATATAACCCCCCTTTTTAAAGAGAACTTCTTAAATTGAATTACGGTTCAGTTTGTATTTTGGGTGTGTTTTTTACCCATAATGGTGACGAGCTGTTTCGTGTAAATTATGTGCCTCCGCTTGTTGTCTTCTAGTTACCTCACCCTATTGGACGCAGCATTATCATTAAATCTTTTGCATTGTCACAATTAGCATTTCTCAAACACTACCAGCGAGGGAGCTTCTCTGATTAATCGTGGGGGACTCAAGCTTGGTCTGATGTCTCCTTTGTGAAACTTCAAAATGATTTCAGCAATCAAATACTTTGTCATAACTCTTACATTAAAATCAATGATAAAAGTTGCATTTAACGATCAACTATTTAATCTTGGTTTTGTGTATTTAAGGGATATTTTTGATCAAAACGGGAGACCGTTGGTTTGGGAAAGGTTCCGAAATATTTTTCCAGCCACAGGTATTTCCTTTATCTTCCAATGGGGTATGTTTTCCAGTATTCCAACTGTTTGGCTAGCAGATATTCTCTTAAGTTGGCATAGTAAAACCCTAACCAATTGATCTATCATAAAAACATCCGTTCTCCTTCCTTTTTGTCAAAGAGAGGTTGAGTCTATTCGGAATCTTTTTTGGGAATGTACATTTACGTCCACTTTTATTCCAGACGTAGGAGAGAGGTTCCTACGTAAGCCATTTACGTTTTCCAAGAAAGATCATTTCTTTGGGTACAAGTATAATCTTCGCCACCCATACAATTTCTGGATTCTGAAATTTAAGTATTATTTATTTTCATGTAAATTGTAATGTATTCAGCCTACTGTAAAAAGGCTTCTTTCACAAGTTTAACTTTGCTTTTCGTACTGAGAAATTGATATTTTTTAAGAGTGACAAAGGAATAAAAGGTAAATTTACTTATTTAGATTTAAGGCCCTTTCAGTTTATAAAAATCTGTTTGACACAATCGATTGTTAAATCAAATGAACATTTAAACAATATTTCCTCCTTTTCTACATGAAAAAGTTGATTTGTGTTCTTAATATTCTCTGTTGTATGTAAATTTAATGCAAATGCAATAAACTTTAAAAACAAAGAATGATGGAAGAAGAAAAAAACTATTATTAGCATTATTATCACACTCTAAAAACAAAAGAGCAAAATTCATTCCAAAAAGAGTGTGCTCAGTGACCGCTCCTAGTAAGAGTGAATTTCACCAGGAGTAGAGTAAAAATTCACTCCAAACAGAGCGATATTTCGTTCCATGTGTGAAGTATCACTCTCTTTGAGTAAATTGCCACTCTCTGTGGACGAAATTCACTCTTGTAAGGAGTGTTCACTGTGCACACTCTTTTTCAAGTGAATTTCACTCTTTCGTTTAAGAGTATATCGTTGTCGTTGTTGTTATTATAGTTTGTACTCGTTATTTGTTTTCCATTAAGCTAGTTGGTTCCTTTGCAGCTCTAGTTGCCTACTTTTACTGCCGTTTAATTTTTTGCTTTACTTTTAAGTTTCCCTGCAAGGTCCTTTGGAAGTTGCCACAGGCCTTTTTATGTTTGAGCTTTTTACATTATATCTATTGGGCGGTCTGGCTACCTCGAGCTGTTTACCTTTAACGTTTAAGTTACTTTGCATGCCTACGTGTTTTTCGTCTGGATGATGAAGGCTGATAGGAGCCAAAATCTCTCAAGTGCGGTACTCTATTATTCTTCCATCTGTTAAGGTTGTTGTTGACTTCCACCAATTTCTCTTTCTTCATACCCCCCTCCCCTTCCCCTTTCAAGAACATTGAGCAGTTAAGTGTAACAAGAAAAGTTTTAAACAAAAACAGTTGTCTAACGCAACTGTCTTTCCACGTAATTAACGTAAATTATTGTAAAAGGGAAATAAAACAAACCAAAATCAGACGCTAGGTAGCATAAATCTGATCTGCCACACTTTTCATTACAGTGCGAGCTGTAATGGTTGTTTTGACTTTAAAATGTCGACTGACAACGGTGCAGGGGTCTCAATCCTTACGAGCCTGTCATCTTGGGAGCCCTACAGAGTCATGTGTACTTAAAGAATTTAAACTTCGTATATAAATACTGAAACACATCTTATGCTTTAACGGTTTTGAACAGGGCATGGAACGCAGCTGATTTTGAATGAACAGATGAATGCTCATCTTCTTTCAGTGAGCTAAACAAATGGTTAAACTGTTAGAAACTTCTGTCACTGAGGACAGTAAAATGACACTTGACCTATTTACACTGGAAAACCCCCAGATGGGACGAACTGACAGTTCGGGAGATTCACCCCCTCCCTCTTTGTTGGAAGAATAGTTTTCTCCCAATCGGGATAAAATTGGTCATGGGTGCCTCCATGTTGCCTATTTTACCCTGTATAATGTTACGAGGCACTAACTAGGACAACCAGATGGTCACGACGCTATCAGAGGGTTGAAGTCTGTTCCTGCGACCGAATTAAAAATTCGCATCAGCCTGATTGTCTGAGTAACTTCTGAAATCCTCGAGACCGTGTATTATGACAGGAACATTACGTTATGGCGCATTGTGTTGACTGCTTAGACGTGTTCTTGAGTCTTCTTGAATCTTCTAACTCATTCTTCGAATGGAATGTTCTCGTCACACAGTGCTCAGCATATTATATATATATATATATATATATATATATATATATATACACGTTTTCAAAAACGAACACGTCCACAGTACGGTTCAACGGGCACGGCGTATTCAACGTTGTTGACACCATTCTACATCAGGCTTCTGAAGAGTGAGGACCTGTTCAAATTGGCCCTTACGAAACAGTTCTGTAAAGCTGTCTTGTAGTAACCCAGTTACAACCTTTCAATATTTTAGCTCCCTTTACAGGTTGAGCACTTTACCATTGACTGGTTAACACCTTTTACGACTATATATATATATATATATATATATATATATATATATATATATATATATATATATATATATATATATATATACGATGTAATTACATCGTGAGTACTATATTGTACTAGCTCTACTTCGGATTTGAGCACTGTTGTAGTCACTAGTGACCAACCTTGTGTCATATATATATATATATATATATATATATATATATATATATATATATATATATATATATATATATATATATATATATATAATATATATATATATATATATATATATATAGGTAAAAATGAAGTAGTAAATGGTGCTAAAAGTTTGTGAAAAATTCCACGACGTTTCGGGAACGTTGACACGGCCAAACGTACGTTTTGTTTCTCCCACGTACAGTCATATACTGTACGTGGGAGAAACAAAACGTCGACTGTACGTGGGAGAAACAAAACGTCGTCTTGCTGACCGAATCACTGAGCACCTGAGGTCAATCAAACAGAACCTCCCAGGGTTCCCGGTAGCCACACACTTCAATCCCCCGTCAACATGCTCGATCCGTGACTTGATGGTTTCGGCGGCCATCTCGTGTCGAGGTTCCGATCATGACCGCCTAGCTGCCGAAAACCGCCTAATCATGAAACTTGGAACCCTGTCCCCACATGGTCTGAACGTTAGACTTGAACTGTTATAACGCAGCAATTCCTGCATTTTTTTGACTTGTGGTAACCACTTAACACTGTCTGTTTTCCTAGCCGAGGTTTACCGTGCCCAATTTTATTGTGTATTTTTTAAATTGTACGTTTGGCCGTGTCAACGATCAGTTGCATTTTTGCCACCTGATGAAGGGTTTAAACCCGAAACGTCGTGGAATTTTTCACAAACTTTTAGCACCATTTACTACTTCATTTTTACCTACTTACTTCATAAGTGCTACGCAGTACTTTGACCTTATATATATATATATATATATTATATATATATATATATATATATATATATATATATATATATATATATATATATATATATATATACCCGTTCTACAGTGCAAAATCTAGAGACAGACACACCAGATGAGAAGCAACCTACTCGAGAGAGACAGACACACCAACCGAGTATACTTGCCAGACGTATTGATAGATCTTATCAGACATATTTCTTGAAAGACCGAGCTAAAAGTAAATCGATTTAGCCACAGGCCACCTGCACGCTGTATTTTACCTGTATCAGACGTTTATGTTTCGCCCGTTGCTGTAGCCGAGTACTGAACTGTGTGGATCAGCTCGCCTAGCCTATAGTCGTTATTGCGTTGGGGTACCACTACCACCAGCTTTCACCATCATTGAAAAGCCGATATCAACGTCTCCGGAGAAGCCAAGACCATCCTGGTACGAGTGCCCCGCCGAGAAAAGACTAGAGATAAGTATACGGATTAAGTATTGTAAATATAGGCCTAAGTGAAAACTTAAGTGTATTTTGTAGAAATTAAGGAAAAGGGGATTAAATAATAATCAACTTGGAATCTTAATCTCATTCTTCTTCATCTTTTCGCTGTTTCGATTCTGTGTGTTGTACCTAGCCCTAACACTAATGTAATGAATTTAAATGAATATTCGGTAGGTGTATTGTCATATCTACAGAAAAGTCACGTCCTAACCAGTTGTTCACCATGCCGTTTTGGAGATAAACGCAGGTATTTTAGCGCTCTTCGTTCTTGGTTAATCTTGTCTTTGTTAGGCTAGCAAGCCTGTAAAACGGTTGCATAAGTTTTCCCCATTCCGGACTCCTTTGTCCCCCAAACGGGAGAATCTTCCGGACTGCCTGAGAAAATTAAAGTAATCCGCTTCGTAGGAATTTAAAAGTTAGGCAAAAAAGTTCCTTCTGACAGTGCAATGCGTATTCGGAGAGGCCCAGTGGACTGACCTTATGATGCTCACAAGTTACTTTAATTTTATGAGTTTATCCAAACACATTGGGTTTACGGTTTACAGCGTTGGTGCACATATTTAGCTTGAATTTGATCCTGCAACACGTATTTATATGTAGGTTCATTTATCAACCTAGAGAGGAAGATTTTATGTCTTCCGAAACGTTCCTTAGGTACTACTTTTAGTATACTTTGTGTTATTTTGCCCTTTTAGTTGGTTCTTTTTCTCTCCTTTTGAGGTATAGAGACTTTTTTAAACACATTGGAATTACTAGGATCGGAAAAGGGGCTATACTGTGGTGTCAACTTCTGTAATGGGCAATTTGCAAGGCTGTAGAGCTAATCTCCCCTTTTCGGTCAGCCTTTAAGATACAAAGCAGTACTTTTCCCCAAGACTGGGAGTAGGAAAGCACCCTCCCCCACCTCATCGGGCATAAAAACTGCGGAAAGATAACATACATTTTCTTTCAGCGCCATGATGCAATGAAACACACACACTTAAAATATATTTCATACACTCTTAATAAGATTGCATTATTTCTTGTTGCTACCACAATCATTTGCGTGCAATAAAAAGCTGAAAGCAGACGTTTCGGCTCAAATGTCAACCAAAAAAGAATAATCCGGTTATCCAACCACCACTTAGTATGTAAGAGGTCGATTAAGTTTCCATTGATACTAAAGAAGAACCACTTGTCCTGGTACGAAGAAAACCTATTCAGCAATCATGGTCGCGGTCAAGTGTCTGGTTATAAAATCTTTATACAATTTGATGGTATGCTATTATGTTATTAAGTTCTGCTTAATATTTCGCAAGGATTGAAAACATAAAAAGCAGTTGGCAAACATGAGATTTGCTGTATCTGAATGTTTAAACCGTTTTGGTGTTCTTTTAAAAACTAATTGAGCTATTGCTAACTTTTCCAAAGAATAGACGAGTTTGGAAATGTTTCCACGCAATGCAATATTGGAATGGGTCAAAGGTGAAGCGTACCACGCTTACAGTGTCCTAGCGCAGGTGTTGCATGCTGAGCACGCAGAGCTAAACACATTGCCCTTTGTCATGGCCAACTTGACCTTTTGACCCGACCGGAAGTACCGAATTTCCCAACACGTCTATTCAGTATGGATGCACATAAAAGGAAAAGTCATAAGCGTGATACCAGTATTGTGTCATTGCAGATTTGTGCACTGCAACAGCCATTCTCACTGACCAAAGAGCGTAACTGTAAGTTATATTCAGTTAACTAAAGCAAAAATGCAGTCACCCGAAATCTAATTAGTATACTCGGGTATCCTACTCATGAATAGCTCTTTAAAGTCATGTGACAACAATTTTGTTACTGAATCTTTCTTTACCTTGAGAATGACACTTGATGTTGTCCCGACACATTATGGAAGATACTTACAACAGAACAAAAAGATATTTGTAACATTTTCTTCGTGCGTCAAAGTAAGTCTGGGGGGGGGGACTGCTTATGTCCTTTAAAATTATCACAAATAGCAGTTCAGAAACTAAGTTTCGTAAAAGAAGTTGGTGTAGAATTATAGAAAATCTTGGAACACACGAATATTATCAGTACAAATTGTCTTTCCAAAGATTCTTAGTTTGCAGCACGAGAAATTTTAAACTTAGGAGTCTTATAAAAGAGAAGCGGCTGTAACTGAGTTAAAGCTCCGTTACAGTAGCTTCTCTTTGGTTTCTATCACAGATCGGTGCAAGAGTTAGTTTCATACAATATGAATCACATAATGTATATACTTATCCAATTAAAGTGTGAATATAAAAAATTTTTGTATCACAAGAAATATAACCGTATGCGTCTTGTTAAAGCAAAGCGGCTACGGTTTATTCTCTAGTACTAATTATCACATGCGCATGGCCCATGAAACTTTTCTAGAAATTCCCAAGTTCATGCGACAAACATCCCAAGAATTCTCGTGGTCAAACACAAAACTCCAAACTGCAACTTATGCAACACATTTAGAAAAGTTTGAATTAATAACAGAAGCAAATTAGCCATCTCAGCGTTGACTGCAACCCTTTCTATACCTTATCTTTGTATGAAACTTCAAAAACACAAGATAAGTCAATTCCATATTGGTGATGTACGTTATGGAATCGGAGGGAAGAAAGTTCCAAAGTTCATTACCCCAATACCCGGACAGAAGCATTATACCCAAATTCTTGGGAAAATAACCAATATCTCGCAAACGCTGTTTATGTCCATGTTAGGTTGTTACTTGCCTCTTGTTGATATAGGGCGATGTTTAACGTCTGCTTAAGAAACAGAATCGAGCTGAATAGTCAAACAGTTACATTGATTTCTCACCTGTACAAACAAATTTACGTCCTAATTCCTGTTATGATAATTTATAATATAAAAGTATGGTCTTTGACATCCTTGAAAAGAAAATCAGACAATCAAGGAAACCCTCACCGATAATAACTTCGAACCATCTGTTGACTCTATTTGAAAAAAAAATTAATGAAATCTCTGTGCATCGATTATAGTTTAATGTCCTGCAGTCTTGCATGAATGGTATTTTCTGTCAACAGTTTGTATGAAGCAATTATGTAGTCAAGTTTTATACTATATCGACCAAACCTTCTGTCACCTGCCACCATCAAGGTCACCAAAAGGTAGCTCAAAAGGTTATTGGAACTGGTAATATTCAATTTAGGCTGTCATATTATAAGAATGCGATATTTACTTCAAGCTGACAAGCCTTACCTTATTTAGCTCACAATTGACCGGTTTTACTCTTAACAAAACACATTTTCGACTGCAACCCCATTTTTCAACATTTATAAATAAAACATATATATCTATAACACCGTCCGTCATGATAGTCGTAACCAAGAAACACATGATTATAGAATATGAGACAAGTACATAACTTTGGCCAACATAAAATGCAGCATCATGTATTAAGATTTAAAATAATTTTAAGATGAAAAATAATCGACCTCTGTTCTAACTGATTTTTACAAACGAACGTACATCAACATATTACTCAACACAACGAATTTTACGTAATCACAGGCGTACATTAAAGAGGATTTTGCATCACCCCAAGTACGGTATGACTTTTACTTGGTGGTACGCCCCGCCCATAATTGTCTTTACTGCTTCTCCTTGTGCAGACACAAACATAGTTCACTGCTCAAGGTCACATCCTGGTGAATATAAAAGACTCCATGTGTAATCAAACATTCTCTGTGCGATGTAATATGAGCTGTTCTGCATCTTTTGAATTTTGTAACTCCGATCAATCAAAGAGTAGTCACCAACTGAGACTTTTGCTAACCCCCACCTAAAAGTCATACTTGGGGTAATGCAAATCTGTCTTTAAAAGCAAAGTGAGATTCTTCTAACCATCTGTTTATCTTTCGAAAGATTTTTTTAGTTGTCCACATTGGCTGCTTTTAATAAATCGTTATTTCAATTTAAGGTATTCGAGGTAACGAGTGTGACAATCCTGCCCGTTCTGCAGAAACGCTTCATGTCCTATGAGAACACGTTATACTTTGTCGATGGGCTTTGTTTTTCTAAATCGGCCAAGTTACCGTCCTCCGTAACTAGTGCTGTGGCCGAGGGGATAAAGGCGGTGACATTTCAAGCGATGAAGCTTAGCAACCGGGAGATGCGGGATTCGATCCCTAGCGGGATCAATTAAGGTGGGTTTTTCGTTTTCGTCCAAGAGCAATATGCGGTTTTTCCATGGAGCTGGCCTTTCAAAATAAACCAAATTTGATCTAAGTTGTTGAGTTGGATAGCCACCCGACCTGCAGTTGTAATATATAAGCCACAAGTTTCTCCCACATTAGTGCTAGCTTAACGTGCTAAAACAACTGCCCTTCATGGCCTAGATTATTGTGTATGCGGGTTTAGTGGCAGTCTTTTGACAGTTTTTTGTCCTAGGAATGCTGACCTATGAGAATTTTGTATTTACTGAAGAAATGAGAAATCATTTCTAACTTTTCCTTTGCGAATACATCTTGTAAAAATTGAAATATGGTAATCAAAAAGCAGTTTCTTCAAGAATGAATGTGGAATTGCTAGTAATTGTCCAGATTTAGAAAACTACTTGTCAGGTGTTTAGATATATTCTACGTTTAAATTATAGTCACGGAAATGCGAAATTCATTTCTCAAGGATAAAAAGCCTGTTAAGCCTGTTTCAGAGTCAAAAACATATTTCTATTGCCATAGTAGGCGTCTATTTGCTAAACACCAGTAACCAAACTTTGATATTCAAAGTGTTGTTTACAAAATTACTTCTCTGAAATTCAAAGATATGCTTTGGTTTTATTATTCAGAATACGTCGAATAATACTACATTTTATAGCTAAATACGAACCCTGTATTGGAAGTGTGATCTTTATCACGTTGGCAGCGCTGATAATTTGGCTTCATAGAGACAAAGAGCTCTTGAACTGACCGTTACCGAAAACATTCCTCTACATGATTATTTGGAATGACTACTTAGCTTTACTCCAGATGTTATCTTTGTACTAGTAGTTGATGACGATTTCCACATTTTTCTAGCTCTTGGGCTGAGACTAAAGAATACAAAAATCACAACGGCTTGTACAAGGTAAGAAAGATAAAAAAGCCACCGCAGAACGTCGATCTTGGTAAAATCAGCAAAGAATCCAAAAATCCAAGAAAACCCCATCAGCGCTGAAATCTGAAAAGGATCAACAGCCATTTGTTTTAATAAAACGCTACTGATATAATTTATGGAGTGATAGTTTTCTGCAGTTTTTGTTGCAAATTAAAATTTTTTTAACATGTATTCAAAACATATCTTTCTGCAAGGGTTGGGATGAAACTTCTAGTTGACATTTCCTCTATTAAAAATCCATTAAAGTGGTTGAAGACGAAATATGGGGCTACAAAGTACGAAAACAGCCCAAAAGATGAGCGCAGTTGCTAGTCTACAGAACTAATGGATGTGAACTTAATGTAATTACATTAGCGGCTCGCCATAGGGGCACGGGGGGCACTTGCTTCAATTTTCAAAAATAAAAATAAATAAAAAACATGTAATTCGAGATGGGTTAGGCCCTCCCTTTTCCTTGAGTGGGCTTAAAATTAAAGGCGTGAATAACTTTCCAATGCAATGAGAAGGTTAAACATTAATAAAGTGCTTTCAAAACGCCATTTTTTCGGCGCGCTTCGCGCGCGTTTTCTTAGTTGCTTGTTTACTACTACCGTATATATACTTCAGACATCACAAATGGACCTGCCATGGGCGTCCGCAGAAAAAAATTCAGGGAGGGGCAAAAATTTTTGCAAAAATTTTTAAGGGGGGAAAAAGCTCCCCGCAAGCATGGGTTGGCCCGGAGCGCAAGAAAATTTTGGCTCCCAAAGCCTCCCACATCGCTGGAAATGGCACTTCTAAAGCCTATCTACTGCATATAAATTGGGGTAACACTGAGTGAACTGTGAAGAAATGTTGATGTTAATTTTTCTTTGTTTTTTCTTTATTTTTTCTCTATTTTTCTCTATTTTTTCTTCGTTTTTTCAAATTTTTGATTTTCCAGGGGAGGGCAAGTGCCCCTCCTTGCCCCTACCTGCGGACGCCCATGGGACCTGCCATTAGTGCGAGCTAAGGTAATCAAAACAAATGATCACGTTGTGATATTTGTCATCTGATTAGCTTAGGCATCATAATGTCATTTACAGAGTGTAACGGTAATGCTGGAGTAAATGCCCATAGTTTTGCAGACATTTCAGAGCTTTCGGGGTCATTAGATACACAACCCATTAGCCGTGTTGATTATCATCCACGACTAAAAGCAGTTTTGCCAGGGTGTCACCTGGCCAGATTAGCATAGGTATCTGTCTACAAAAAGTTGTAACGGGCATGTAGTCTAAAAGTATTGTGTTTCCCATAGAAGGAGAGGTATCCCTTCCCTTGTCCAAATTGACAGCGCCGTTGGCCAGGAGCCGTCTTATGACTGTCAAATGGCCTGTTATAAGCAAATGGTTCTCCACCTTTGTGCTAAAGTACCGTTATATACCGTTTCAATTGATTTAAAATAAACACACCAAACAGTTAATCTAAGTTCAGTGTGATGAGACTTTCGACTAGTGGCCTAGCTATTTGTATATAGGATGAGACGTCGTTCTGAGTGCGGGAAATTCCCCTCCCCCTGTAAAAAAAATTCGTTTCGGAACGGTACTGAGATCCAAAATACTAGTGCTATCATTTCATCGTTTTCAAGTGTCTTCATGCTCGAAATTTTCGTTAGTTTATGAAAACAATCCAGAAAACCAACATTTTATGGCTTCTTGGCAAAGCTGAAACATATTGTGGCACAATGAAAGAAACAATAAAATACTCAAAGGTAGGGCTCATTTTATACAAATGGATCAAGCCGCTTTGCCCATTTCACCTGGCTCTTACTCCACCCCTATGGTAGTACGGTAGCGAGCGGTTGATATGGTTGTATTTATTTTTAAAGTAGTCTTCTCATGACTAACTGCCTGAAATGGTTTGTGAAGAGCTTTTGAAAACTACATGGGGCATCGCTGTAATACATAATAATAACCATACTCCCGTAGGCGTAGGAGGTAGGGGGCTGCAGCTCCCCCAGCAAAATATTTTTGTGAAAATTCGGGCAATATTCTGAGAATTTTTCGGGCACCTACTGAAAGAAAAATAATGCAATAATGTAGCTTAACGGAAGTCGATACTTTAAAAAAAATTCCTTGGTAATTAAAACATAGTTCTGATTTGGATTGCACCAGTACCTATATATATGCGGTATTAATTCACCAGTGTGTTTTTAATGTTAAATTTATATATTATGATTATCAGTGGTGTATTTGAGGAGCCATTAGGCCATGCCCCCGTCACTGACGCCGATTTTTTTTGTACCTAAACTAAAACACAAATTTTACTTCGAAGGTAGCATATGTGGCACCAGATTGCATGTATGGACACCTAATTTTTCAAAAAATATTTAAAGGGGAGGGGGACACCCCCTCCCCCAGGCCGGCGATCACACAACATAGTGCCTGCCCACCCCCATGAGAGAAATCTTGGCTACACCACTGATTATTAGCAGCATTTTGGTAACGACTTCCCCCAGAATTATAACCAATACGGAATAGCTAGTAACGTGGCAAATTATTTTATGTAACTGGCATGCGGTGTGATAACGGATACATGCCTATATGATATCTACATTAACATTTTGGACGCACGCGGAGCGCGCGGAAAGTTTTGTTTCTATTCTTCGGGCAGATCGTTAGAGCCCCCCCCCTCCCCAATCAACTTGGGCCCCTACGCCTATGCACACTCCTGTTGAGGCTATATTACTATCCGGAGCTGACCATTAATATTGCTGAGGGGGGGGGATCTTCCGAACCTCCCTGAATAAGGACTTGAGTTTGCCCCCCCCCCAACAAAATTTCTTAGAGCCGCCCATGTGTAATGAATTACACATTTGGTAGGGGCACGGTTTGTTACTTTGAACTTTGGTAACACATTTGTATAAAAGAATGAAAGTTCCTGCAATCTAGGGGTTGAGGTGCCAAATTTTCGTCTTACAAGCACTCTAGGATGATAAAAGACACCAGAATGGTAAGGGGACGTGCTATCGTGCAGACTCCCGTACGCCTTCCCCGATTTAGCAAATCTTTTTCCAAAAACACACCTACGATGGTCAGTGATGCGAGCACCCATTCCATCGGAGAAAATAAAAGGTTACCGCAGTGAGTTAGCAGTTTCCAATCAAAGGAAAAATTAAAAGAACCATTAGGGCCCAAAACCATTTTCTGAATATAAATGCACATCTCGCGCCTAAATATTAGCGTCTAAACTCAGGAACTGCCATGAATTGACCCAACAAGGAGGGGTGGGACAATCCCCCAGACTGGGGGCAGCAACCAGAAGACCCAACAAAGATGACTCGTTGACCGAAGGACTGCGATAGCAAAATTTTCCCGGTGGGTAAAGTGCGTCGAAAATTAAGCACTTTTAATAAATCATATTTAAAAGACTATATGGATTAATTTAATATGGTAAAATTGAAAAATTGCGGGTTTAATTTAAAGGAATTCCACGCTTACCGTCCCCATCAAGGGGCCCCGACGAAACTGGAAAATCTGCACGAATGAGGAAATTTTCCTGGGTTGGGGCCTGACCCCTTCCTCCTAACTGGCGGTACTCCTGTCTAAATTTGAAATAAACTCAGATTTTCGACTGGACCTCACCAGATGCCCACAGAATAACCTGTAGCCAGTCATTCACTTCAAATTTAAAAAAAAGGACAAAATCTCCATATCACAGTCATTGGAGCCGATTTTCTGCTTACCGAATATGGAATATTACTACACCTTCCAGCTTTGCTCCCTGGATCACCACCGGCGCTACACCACTGGACCACCCTCTGGTAAACTCGCGCTTCGGTGCACTTGGAATTACTCATAGTGTACCTCTCTCGAAAATTTCTGCATTTGCCATTGCAGTAGAGTAAATTACAGACGCTCAAGAGCATGGACCCGTAGCTAAGCTAACACATAACGGCCGCTGGGTTATTGGAAACTGATATTCATATTTTAAGGACTGATATTCATATCTTATTCATATCTTAATTCAAGGAAATGTTCGTTCAGAATGACGAAGAGATGAGGTGTTCAGTATACTTTAAGTTTTATGTAATGTTTCAGTATTGTGACAGAAAACGTTCAGTTATACAAGTCTGCAAGATTAAGACTGATGATAAAGGAAACACAAGTCATAACATCAAGCAAGGAAAACACAACCTTAATGGTTGATTCTTACCTTCACGTAAATCATTAGCTCAATCACTTTACGTTTGTGTTGCTTAGGGTCCTTTTCTGCATCCAGCACTTCAGATGATTTCTTGTGTTTGTACAAAGATCTTGCTACCATGGTGAAGAGAATTGCATTTGCTACCATACATAATGCCAAAGGTCCTCCTACAGCAGCCAAACTGGTCAAGTCATCCGATATCCAGCAAGTAAAATCCCTAACCGGACCGTACCTAATGGATAAGCCGTGGAAGTTCCACTTCCACATGATTATGCACGTAGTAACAACAAGTAACGGCATACCCCAGCCGAAGCAACAATATGCTCCTAAGCGTTTTCTTGAAGATGGTTTTCTGACCCTCATTTTAGTAAGGGATAGTGTTGCACGTAGGTCCCATGCAAGGACATTCATCCAAGTGAACGAAGCAAGCCAGAAGAAATGAGAAACTATTGCTACTGCTTCACACAAATATGCGACGTTGATGACGTAATCATTGACAAACTCCTGCAAACATAATGCTATTGCCAGAGATATAACAAGGCTCATCAGGGATATTCCAAATGTGTTGCGTAATGGTTTAAATGCCGCGTAAGTGCAAAAGGTAGCCACGTGTCCCACAATTGCTACTGCAATGCAAATACCACAGAATAATTTGTCCCAAATACGACGCTGATCGACTGTGGGGTACGTAAAACAAACAAGTGTGCGCTTTTCTGGGTAAGATCTTGGCTCGAAGGGGAAGCGTGTGTGGACGCTGTACCAGATCGGGAGCATGTCATTAGTAAAATTGAGTTTTAACTTCGTTATAAAGTATTTATCATCCAATATTTTGTCCCCATCGACATTTAACAATTCACCGTTACATTCTCCCAATTGTTCCCAATCTTGGTCGCTGCACACTTCAGTGACTTCAATGAACTCGAGATAACATGAATGTTCAGTCTGACTTAATTTCCTTGCATTGTTTACAAGATCTTCATCAAGCTTGATTCTCCAGTCCGTTGAAGCATTGTCTGGGAGCTGAAAAATAGTAATTTCATTTTTACGTATTCTGTTTCCATCCATTAAGGAATTAATACTGTTCATCTTCTTCCATGGTAACATAGCATTGCTTAGGGTAGACTTCTGAAAGAAACAACGTTCCCCTCTCTCTTCAAGATACGCACATTCGAGACTGTCATCAACAACCAATGAAATGTATTGACGTGTATTACGATCATCGCATAAATAGTTTGGCCGGGAACATCTAATCAGTGAACATAGGGGATCAAAGTATGATACCCCAGCTGATACAGGATATACTTGAAAACCGCGACAATCCTCCAGCGATTCGCAAGACCAAGACATCACATTATGAAGACCGTAACACTTCGCACAGAATACGTTTTTAAAGTAAGAGCCTTTGAAATATCCCGGAGACATAAATCTAGAACACATTTTACTATAATAAGCGTTGCTCCCTGGAGGACATGAACGTATCATGTCTTTATCACACCAACGCAATCTTGCATCAATGACATCACTTGCATTTGTATTATCTATTTTTACTGAAGATTCTAATAAAATATCACAATGAGAACTACTGAGATTAGCATAGTGGTTTTGACTCATGGGAAGCTCGTCAGGGCATTGTCGACAAACTTGATCAACAGACCATAACGTGATTTCTTCTGAAGGAGTACCATGACATTTTGCACAGTAGTAGTTTTTAAAGATATTTCCTAAGGCGTCATGGACAGGCCGCAAGAAGCCAACTTTTACTAAATCGTTGGAAGAATGTTCCGTCTCACATTTTTCCTTCTCTGTCTTAGAAGTCGTGGGAGGACATCGACTTACCATCCAATATGTATCTTCAGGGCAATTTGTGTCCACGCCATAGTACCCTTTCCAGTATCCGGGTATTGCTCTACACTGTAAGAAACTGTTGTGAGGAAATACCCTGTTCCAGAACACGGCGGAAAATGTGTCTTGGTATCTTCGGTGGTCTTCACAACAATCACCAAAATAGGTACAGAAACTGTCACAGTGACAACTACGTAAGTCGCTAGAACAACTCTGGTACGAGCAATTTAATCCTGTCGAAGAAGGAAATCCATAATTGTTTCCATTACACTTAATGATGGCGTATTCATCATCCATATGTGTTTTAAAATAAAGTATTGGTATTGTTCTACCTAAGTTCACTACCGAACAAGAAGCTCCCTAAAGGGACAAGGGCAAGAGTGATTATTTCAATGATTTTTTTTTAATTTTTAATAAATCTTCTTATGTATGTCCTCATAATGTTTGCTAACAGTTACAACTCTCCATTTGTAAATCTGTCTGAAAAACTCTTCATACAGCATCTCGTGAGAGTTTCGGAGGGAATGGAAATTAGTACATAAGGAAGAAGAAAAGAACTTAATAATTTCGGTTGCTCAAAGCTCCAGACATGATGTGGCGTGGAATAATTAATTAAGCCTTCCTCAGCTGATTAAGTGATACTCGAGTGTACGATGGCCATAAATCTATTTCTACTGTTAACCGCTGGATTCAACTGTGCCCTTTCCCGTCATACCCGTAAGGGGCTAAGGAGGGCGAGGCGGTGCCAGCCACCTGAACAAAGCATGTCGATTTCATGACAAGAAATGTAGTTTTCATGCAAAAGTTCATTTCAACGTGATTGTTTGTCCCTTAGCAAATGTTAAAGGGCAAGCGCCTCCCCGCTCCCTCGTAAAATGACTATTTACTCGCCTATGATTCTAAGCATAAAACTTTTAAACAATATGAAGCTTATGTTACCTTACCGTTGTCGTGGGACTCAAACTTTTGTTCACGGTAGGCTTCGATCACTCCGAAAAGAAGAACAAATACACCTGCAAAAGTGGTCTTCATAATGAAATTATTTCCTGTGAAAAAAAAAACAGTCACACGTTAAGAAAATAAATGCAACTAAAACTTTGAATGTTGTATTTACATAAAAGGAGCTATCTGTCAAAGTACCTTTCGAAATATACTTTGCCAGCATTGAATTTTGAAAATTAATGGTCTCGCCCCCATTTACTTTATGTCCTTTACATTTGCGAGAATTGATGTGACATTTTTCGGCATTCAATTACATAAAATCTGACAAATATGTATTACTTAAAGTGCCAAACAGAAATATTGCGTTTATTTCCATAATGGCCTTTTGTACTGCGATGGACAGAATACGCTCTCAAGTGTATACCTTTCCTGTTTTTTCATGTTTAAGTCTTCTTCTTTGGAGGCTGGACTGCAATTAAAGGCGTACTTAACATCTCCTATTAAAATTACTATTGTTACTTTTAATTGGTTTTCTATAAAATTTGGAAACAGCCAAACTGTCAAGACGGGTTTTTTAAAGTATTTTAAAGTCATATACAGAAAGGCTAGATTAATCACCATCCATTGAGTGAATTGAAACTAGCATATGCATCAACAACTTAAAAAATTACTGAGGCGTGATCACTTTAGGTTTAGTTTGTTCCATTTGACTTGATGAAGATGTAAACATACTTCTTAACGCAAGATCGACTTGGTTCCACATGTTTCCTGCATCAGCTGAGTGTGACTTTAAAAACTGAAAGGATGGCTTTCTGAGATTTAATCCCCCGCATATGCTACTTACATTAAAGGAAAAATTAGTTTGGGAGAAAAATCGGTGCTTTGGGGTATTTTGTTCTATGTGTTTGTCTGAATTCAGTAAAAATAGTTTTCGTTTGAATTGCAAATGCGAGACACGTTCATCAGCCAACATAATTGCAAGTGAATTCAACCTTTTCTCGGGGTTCAAATTAAGCAAGAAAAAAATATTTTCACCTATTAAGAATTAAGAGGCATAAGGAATCCATATTCAGGTAATTATATCTTTCAGAGGGATCTCCTTAAGAGGCTGCCTTAGGTAGCTCATCATATATCAGCATATGGCATACCTTTCAAACTTTGCTTTGCTCGGGCATTTATCCGATTGTAAGGCAAAAGGACCACAAATGAACAGAGGAACAGAAGGGGGCTTCGTCTCTAGACAAAACAGGGTAGCGACCATCATTGTTGGTTACTACTTTCTAATATTTCATTAAAGGCAGTAAGCAGTCGCCCCAAAAGTTGCTTTGAAAAAATCAGCAAATTCTTGCAAATCTCCTCTTATTGCATTGCAAGCACCTCTGAAGACGTTTTGAACATAACTATTACAAACAATAGGTAAAGCAGGGAGAAATTCTCCTTGAATTTCATAATTCACTAACAAAAACATTGTTACATGATCAAAATAGGTCATTCATGAGCAAGAGTGACGGGGCATACTAACTCTGATTAAAGTGACTGCCTATTGCCTTTAAATTAGAGTTTATATGTTGTCTAATTTTCGATTTTCAAAAGTTTAAAGTGGACCTAAAGTCTAAAAATTCAAAAATATATATTTTAGAGGTTACAAAATTAATCTTATTGGTCCAACTCCCATTGTCATAGCTTATTCCATTGCTGAGATATTAAATGTTAAAATTTATTCACTTAAATCCAAACAGTTCATTGCGCAATAATTTTTGACATTCTTGTTGTACAACTCACATTAAATGCTTTGTTTTCTTTTAAAATTAAAAATGTTTATATGACCTTGACCGCTTCCTGTTTTCTTGCATGACATGCTGTACAGAGAGGGCTTATACAGTCAAGTCACCCCAAAGCAGTACGAACGCGATCACATTTTGGCACAAGGTGCGGTGGCTTTCAGAAAAACAAAGAAATACAAAGATTGTAATTTGAGTAGTACAACAATGACATCACAAATTATTGCGCAATCTACCTTTTTAAATCGAGTGAATAAACTTCAACATTTTATATCTCAGCTTATGAAAGTCCTGTGAAGATGGGAATTGGACCATTGGAATTCAGTTTTCATGCTCTGTAATATATATTTTTGAATTTTCAGACTTAAGGTACACTTTAAAGCTTTACCCGCAGACAACATGTAAACCACCTCACAAAAACAGAAATTTCTCAAAAGTGGATGCCCCCCTTACCCCCCCCCCCCCCCACCTCCACACTGTCTTACTAGAGATATACAGGTGGAAATCCTTGGGCATTTAATTTAAAAAGTCGGAAAGTACTAGCAATTGTTCCAAATAACTCAAGGCTCCAAAAAAACTATGTACGATACGCTCTGTTTGGGGATTATGAAACATGCCCATATTAGTGAGCGTTGTGTTCGAATATGATGCCAGCAGTTAATATAAGGTTTTATAATAACAAATAATTTCTGCATGAATTGATCAATTCGGGGACATTAATGCCGCTATGTAATATAAAATAACCTTTCCAAAATTTTAATTCCAAGGTATATTAAAAAAGTTGTGATGGCTGCGTTTTCCCTTATATATTCCCAAAGTGATCAAATTGTTATTTATGGTCTATTAATAATCAAAGTACAATCAAATTCCATTTACATATGGTTAAATAAATAGCTACTGCCCACAATTTTGCAAATATCCCATAACTTCCAGGGCCTCACATCCTGGCCTCCTGCAGGGGTATTTGCCCTCGAAACCTACCTCACCTAAATCCCACGCCAGGATTTACAACCCCTCCCACTCCCTCCTCTTCACAGGGGCTTGACGCACTCTATATGGAATCTTTGTTTCACACATTGCCGCCCCCTCCCCACCAGTCCTAGACTTGCCACGGTGTTTTGACGTTTAGAAGGTACTGCTAAACGGAGGCTAACCCACATCAACAAAGTCTTTATGAAAGCACACAAGAAAAGGCGTTGTGCTCATACGGCGACTGAGACAGTTTCTAGAAATGACTAAAGGTTTTTAAACAGACCATCAAAAAATCAACGAATTTAAATAAAATATTAAAATATAATATAGAGTAAGAAAATCTTCTTTAAGTTTCTAAAATAGAATTAGCTAGTTAGTTAGATGAGGTTTAACGTCCCAGTTTCCAACCAATTGGTTCAAGTCGAGACGACCACGGCCTTTTTTCCAGTTGTGGCTCACTGGCTTGTTTTTCCTACTCCATTGCTTATGCTGAGCATAAAATAGAAAACATCTACTTTGGACATTCGGACGTTCACTAACTAAATTGTAACTCTTCTTTGCGAAAAATTTTAGCCCAATTTAATATTAAAATCTAATATTAAATGCGTCTTAAAACTTTTTAAACGCTGTAAAATAAATGCTGTATAGATTGAGAAAGAAGCCCCGACACGCATTCCCAGATTCCTTTCAAACTCATACTAATGTTTATATATAGAAATGGTTACCTGTGTGTATTAGAGAACTTCACGGCAAACACTTAGATGTATTTCACACAGCCATAAGTAAAACGATCTTTACCTCCTAGTTCGCAGAAAGGCACTACAATTTTCAGCTATTAGCTGAAGATTCGCTGGTTGCTTTCAAAGTACATCGCGTGACTGAGAAACCAAACCTGCGTAGACACCGAATGTTTAAAGGAACTGCGAATGAATCTTTAGGAAATGATGAGGATTGCATGTGATCGCTGTGAGCATCTTTGCAGCAAGTGAAAATATACAAATAAAAAAAATCGGCAATTTACATAGGCCCCGCCCTAATATTATATAGGTACACCAATTTTGATTGAGGGAGCATCTTATTACGCCAATGCAGCTGCAAAAGAGCACGGTTTAAAGCCGTACATTATATGGTAATGGACTCCTTTGATCTGTTTGGATGGAACTTAACGTCGGTCTTCCATGGAAGGCCACACCTTCCCCCTTAGCTAACTGCCTGCTTGAATTGATCCATCATAATGATAATTGTCCGTACCTGAGAGCATGGTTGTCAAAATTTGCCTAGACTAATTAAATGTAGGGGCTACGGATGCAGAATTACCGTTCCGGACATAGGCGCACAACGGCAGGCTGGGGGTTTGTAACTTACAACCTACTCGCATCCAGGGGTGTAGCTAGGCTGAAATTTTTAGGGGGTCTAGGTATCAAATGGGGGGGTCATGGCATTGATCGCCGTCCTTAATTATTACACATTTTATTAGGACACATACAATTCTGGGGGGGCTAGCAAACATCTAGGGGCAAGCCCCTAGCCCCCCCCCCCAGTAGCTACGCGCCTGCCCGCATCAGAGCAGAGTATCTGTTTCTTTGGGGGAACATGCATTCAAATTGCTGGAAACTGCACTTAGCAGTCTCTCTCGTTCCACAAAGTTCAGTTCAGTATAGTCTGTGCATGTAGGCATTTATATCTGTTTGTGAGTCGAGTTCCACATGTTATCTCCTACTGAAAGCAGATATAAAATGCAGATGAAAAGTTAACCGGCAAAGTGACTGTTGATAAAGTTCAGACTCAAAACTTCGACGAGGGGCGGCAACTTTTGATTTATTTTAATCTCATTTCTGAGCTTTAGAATGTCTCATGGAGCTTTTATCGACTACCGGTGTATATTGTACCTTCTTAGCTTATTTTATTACCATTGACTTTCTGACATAACTTTTATAACTTGCCCCAGGTTACTAATCCATGAACCCACCGCCATTTTGGCAACAAAGGCACTTCATATATTTTGCTTGTTTTGGGGACATGTCAATGCTAGTATTTACACATCAAGTCACAAAGAGAGTTCAAGTCGCATGACTCATTCTGCTGTATACAAATCTGCCCCGAGTTACCTGCGGTGTGTTGTAAGTCAAGACACTGAACTTTTCCTGCTTCAGTCACCCATCTGAAAGTGGATGTGAACGTACGTTCAGCTAAGAGATTAGGCTATCCAGAGAATGACTGACGTCCTGTTCTTGATTTTACTGTGTTGAGTTTAAATTTCATCAAACCGCTTATCAGGCCAAGAAAGGGGAAGAAGCAGGGAGGGTGACGGCCCAACAAAATTGCAAACTACTGCTACCTCAATACATATTTCAGCATATCTCGTCCCCTACAAATGCCCGCCTCCCCCCCCCCCCACGGGCCAAGCTATCTCTCCCCCTCCACTACCTTGCCTGGCTTCAGGCCTGCCGATAAGTGAACTTCTCTTTAACACTCTGGGGGACTTGCGAGCATGAACCAAGTACAGACCCAGAGCTGCACCTGTAAGTAGTGTCTGGAGGGTTATAAAAGACGTATACAGATACTTATTGTAACATCCAACTGGAGAGGCTTCCAGTAGGCAGGCAGGCATTCCGTGATGCTTAGAAGTTCTGCGGAACGCTAATTAAAGTTCACCTGGTTTGACGAACGATTCAGCGGGAGGTAACCCTGGACAAAGTTGAACCCCTGCCTCTTGGTAAGAGAGGTTGTCAAAGGCACGCGGTTGTCAAACTTACAAAATTCCAGGGCATTCCTTTCTTCCCGGGTCCATCACCCGGGACGTTGCGCCAACAACCCGTCAAAGTTGAGGCCACTTGTGACCGGGCCAGGCTATTAATCCCCGACGGCAAATCAGATTTTCTGAAAATCATGCAGCTTTCCAGCTCAATTGCAACACTTCTGTTGCTGTGTTTACGAACGAACCAAGTAAATTAATCCTGCATGCAGATTTGTACCTAGTATCGTTACTAAACTCTATAGACTAATTCAGCTGTTTAACAAGTTGTGCATACAGGAGTATACCATCATAGACACTATTTTCTCAGAAATCCACTAAGAGGAAACTGAGGGATTAAGTGTCATGCTTGAAAGCAACACCAGTTAGCAATGTCTAACACAACTCAAAGACACCGAAATTTTCTACACACGAGTATATTTTCTATTCCTTAAATACGTTTTGCACAAAATAGACAGTTGTAACCAGTAAACAAGTATAAAGCACGTTTCAAACAATCATCGTTGTGACATCATGGAATATACCACTTTTACAGTTCCTGTGCCCCTATGCACTGTGGAATGCCATTTATATATATATATATATATATATATATATATATATATATATATATATATATATATATATATATATATATATATATATATATATATATATATATATATATATATATATATATATATATATATATATATATATATATATCTATATCTAATTCGGCACTTAGGGGGGAAAGTTGTTGAAAAGTCGACCTTAAGGGGAAAAAAATTTTCGGGTGAAATATAAGTTTCGCCTTAACGTTTCCACACACTTTTTCTATAGGAATACGTAAACTAACAAGGGCGCCCTCTTAGATTTACAAACTAGATGCCATTACTTCAAAGTTGTCAAATTTACGGACACCTAGCTGTTAACACGAACGGATGGCTGGCCATTGAAATAACGTTAATTATATGTTTAGACGTTAGGGCGAATTTATTTCTTATGTGTTTTATTATCTTTTTTTCGCCCTATGTACAAGCAGATATAACAATTTCCCCTTAAGGTGGGAATATATATATATATATATATATATATATATATATATATATATATATATATATATATATATATATATATATATATATATATATATACACTAGATCGACCTGTTAGGCGAAATCGGTATACCGCCAATACAACCGGGGAAGAAAAAAACAATAAAATACATAAGATTATATTTCCCCTTTTGGTTCTGAGATATATATGCACGTTATTTCAATGGCCCGTAAGTCCTTAGTGTTAACGGATACATGCACGTAAGTTGGTGTGGAACTAAGTAATTGCGTTAACATTATGTGGTAAATCGGACTTGCGTATAGTCTTACGCATTCCTATATAAAACAGTGTGTAAAACGTTCAGGCGAAACGATTTTTTCGCCTAAGGGTCGAGTTCTCCCAACAGTCGCGTTTTTTCATACGGTTTTTTGCCTAAATCCCAAATTAGCGAAATATATATATATATATATATGTACATATACATATATACTTATACATATACATATATATACATAAACATATACATATTGATATACAGTAGACATAAAGAAGGCTCACAGGCAGGTTGACATTTTGAAGCATGTTTCGATCCATTGCAAATATAAAGCAAATGTATACCATATACAGTGATACGAAATTTTCAAACACAACTGTGTTCTTCATCAGCATATAACGACGATTGACTGAGAAAAGGCTGGCAATGAGAAAGATTCACAAGCAACAGCTAGGCAGTCAGATTAACCAGGGGTTATGGAAGGTGTAATCACTGATTATCCCTAAATCCCTATTCATAACGATTACATTCTGGCTTACAGAGTAAGTGCCCTTATATGCAAACATCATTTCACAGTATTTCCTTGTATGATGTTACATCATATAAATCCTCCCCTGATTCTAAATGTTTCAACATTCGTCTAAAAACATACCACAAAACCACTTCCTGCAGGGCACTTAATTGAATACTGCAATTTAACACAATTCAAATCTAAATATCAATACACAAAACTATTTCACATTTACTCTATCAAATATACAAATACAAATTACACCTTGTTATCGTAACCACCATTCTCTTACAAATTACATTGTTTCAGATTTAAAAGGACACTATTTCAGTCGGTGACTGCAAAGTATGTCACAAAAATTGATCTATAACCATTTCATTACATATTGTGTAAAATACCATTATTTTATCAAATATCAGTACAAGATTTTTTTTCAAAATTGACAGAGCACTCTATTTCAGACCATGATTGCAATGTTTTTAGGCAGTTTGTAAAGCAAAATGTCAAAATAATATTTAATACCCCTCAGATGTATTTTTCAGCCTCAACAGATTTGCATTTATGTTAGTAAGCCACATGTATATGTATGAAAGCCACTCGCATGTTAATGTATTCAAATCTTGATTATTTTCTTTTGATAAGCTTCTGTTTATACTGTTGAAAGATGATTCATGAAAGTCCATGGAAAAAATTCAGTCTATTGATACACTTGACCCCCAAAAGGCACATATACAAAAACTAGGTTTTTACAAATAAGGTTCTTCAAAAAGTAATACATGAATGAATACAATAATTATAAAGAACTAAATATTCCACTAATATGAACTGTTGACAATTTTTCCTGTTTTCAAAAAAACGTTCCACACTGGTAAAAAGTTATCATTTGAGCTTCATCAAGAACTCTTACAAAAGTTTATAAGTGAAAGACGTTTGGATACAAATGTTGTGCGTGAACTATCTACAATGAATGACTACTACACCCTACAAAATATGTGATGAGGTACATTAACGAATGAATGATCTGACTAGTCGAACTTATCCTGTATATACACTACAGTTGTGCTGAAGGCCCATGAGGTGAAAAACTTACAATTTCAGACAACTGGGCAAGACATCTGAGTTAATAATAGTATGCTTTTAAAATGCAAAGTTATCACCAAATGTTTTCCTTGGGTAGAAGACAAATCCTAAAATGAACAGTGTTGTTCAAAAGTACTGAACAGTGTGCAGGCGATTCCTCCTTTTGGAAGAATCTTATTTTTTCTGATCAGGAGAAAAATATTGCCGGTTTTATGCACAATTCCATGCATTCATTATGTACACTGTCAGTGGTGAATGGGTTGTGGAACCCCCTTGCAAAATTCGTCAGTCCCATGTGATGGAATTAAATATATATTGGGTAGTTGTATTGTCATAGCTCCTGAAAAGCCAAGACCTAATTGGTGGTTTAACATGATGTGGTCTTTGTCTTAGCTAAAGCTTGTCTTTGTTAAATGTATAACTTTTCTCCTATTCAGGAAAATTCTGGTTTTCCCCCAAAACTGAAGAATCTCCTGGACTGCTAAAGTCAAACCTCCTTAATAATTTACAATGCAAATGAGGGTGAGAGAACCCCAATTACCTCATTTGTTTGACCCCTATCATGACTAGACTAAATCATGCCAGTCAGAATGATTGACTCTTCCAAAGTACACACACAATCTATGGAAAAAGAATTCTATGACAGTCTCAAAGACACATCAGATTATGGACAATTAAACTACAGATAACAAGAACATCAATCCTAAGTTTACAGTTTCCTCTAACGAATGCAATACTAAATTTTCCTTCAAATATATGAGGATATCTAAAGCTTGCTGTCCTGCTAGACAAACATTACAGTCACACACTAGAAGGTGACACCACTCGATTTCAAAACATACACCCACATATCTAAGAATAAGGCATTTAAAGGGATCTGCCAGTGACAAAAATCAATGACTTCAAAAAATGCAGAAAATTTTTCTCTTCTAAGAGGTGAAAACCACATCTCAATATCTTGTAGCATTTGGAAGATAGTAATTTTCAAAGAAATGCAATTTTTTCTCAAGATAAAGTGCATTATGGGAAACCTGTGGTGTCATTGCGGCACATTACTATGACAAAGCATTCAATTTTTTTATGACATTGACACTGTTGTAGGGAATATTTAGCAATTTTGTTTGTTATGTCATACATATGGTGTAGATTTATGCTAAACCTACATGGAAAGATATTCAAACATTCCAACAGTATCAAATTTCAAGGACAACAGGGCATTCAATTGTAAAGGAAAACAAAAGAAATCTGAGGCAATGTGTCCACTTTACATAACATTCTGTGACCGTGATGAGAACTGGAGGTATTTTTTGACAAATATAAGTGGTCTTTAATATTAGATATGTCGAGTTAGGAAAAGAGTTTTGCTACGGGGTTCAGAGGGTATGAACTGAAATGTTTTTCTCTTTCACATGGGACCCTTGTGCAAAGCCACTGGAAAATGTCTTTAAAAGCATTTTGAAAAGCACTGGGTTATTCTTGCATGTATCTGCATCCATCCTCTTTTGTTTCCTGACCATTTTATCACCTACAGACCTTATGCATTGACATTACACTGACATCATTTTGGGTGAAAACATTGAAGCACACGTGCACGAATGGCGTGGATTTCGCTGCACGTGTAGTAGACTTACGCGAGTATACGATTGGTTGACGAATCAGCTGTCCGCATTTGGTGTAACTTGCAATGATACACGCTTTTCCTCCATTTTCCTCCAAAAGAGGGAGCCCTTTATCCATTATGACATCATATGCATAAGGTCTATAAGAGGACACCAAATTTTAAACATTTCCCTATGCAAACAAGGCCAGACTCCAGAGTTGGACAAAAGAGGAGGGTATGCTGACACTCTATTGGGGCTAATAGCTGCACTATAAATTTTATGACAGTTTTATAAAGTTCAGTCAATGTTCTGAAGGCCTCTACTAATGACATCAAGCCATAGAAAGCAAGAGAATAGAGACCAGTCCGGTTGGTTTTTGTAAAACCACCTTAATGTGACTTTTAAAATGTCTCACATTCTTCACAAAATGTGAAATTTTAAGCTTTTCCTTACATCACATTAAAACATGATTAAGTAATTTTCCCTGGATAAATTGGGAATACAGCACTTCATGAGGGAAGGGTTTATATCAAATAAGCAAAATGTACATTTTGTCACTCAAGTTTACCAGAGGGGGCCATGGGGTGATCACACTTGTGTGAGGGGCTTGTTTTTCCACTGGAGGGCACAGGACTCATGAAGGAAGAGGGGCTTACTCCCAAGTCCTCCCTTCACTAAGGAACTAGTTACGAGAAAGGTATCAACTGAGCATTAGCTTTCTGTCATGTTAAAGAGCTTTGAGCTTCTAGCTTCTTATTTTCAAATGTCTGAGACAGTACAATGACTTGTGTTTACAAGGAAGTGAACATAGCCTCCAATGCTGAACTATGACCTCAAGTTGCCAATGCTACTTGTGCTATATGCCCTTACTCCTAATGTGATACACATCCAAATGTGAGAATACTGACCAGACACTCCAGAGCATAATTATCTAAATGTAGGGCAAATTTTCGTAACACCTACTTAGCTGGACAACAATAGTCCAACAAGGTTCCTGCACATTTTTAGGTACTAAAATTCAATAGATTCAAGGCTTTTGAAGACCAAAATGGCCACATTCAAAATTAAAGAAAAGAAAATTGCACTTTTTTTAATCATGCATTTTCTCATTGTGCACACATGAAGGAACATGATCTCTTCTACAACTAATGTAAGGATTTCAGTTTTTCACACCTTACACAATTACTTTTCCAAATTGTATGGGAACATTAAATACACAGTTTGAGCATGTCACCATTATACATGATGAGTTATACACCAACGCCAATTCCCACCACAACAACAATCACAATAACTGCGACCACTATGAAGTAAATACCATATACCACTCTTTTGATGGCTGGTTCCTGTGAAAAGAAAAAAAAACCATATGGTTCAAGAAAATCTACACTAAGCAGTTGAGAAATCATCAATTACATAGGGATATGGTTATAATTCAATTCAACTTTAATTCAAGTCAACATTATTTCAACTAGTACAGAATACAAAGAATTTACAGTAATAACAAGACACATAAAAAACAACACTGATAGATAGTTGGGGCATAACACAAGGAAGCTATTGAAAGCTTGTGGGTTGTGCACCCCCTTCACAAAGAGAAAGAAAACAACAAATAACTAGACACATTTAACTCAATTAAGGACAAAGACATGAAAAAGGGTGGGGGGGGGGAGGCAAGGCTAGATAATAATATCAATGCATGATAAATGTAATTAGATAGCAAAAATGATTTGAAACTTCTTTCAACGCTTAATAGGGAGGATTTCTCATTGAGTCTGGGAGAACATTCCATGTGAACGGCCCTAAATATCTTACATTGGCCAATTACGAGTCTACAGAATGAGATGGTATAATAAGAACGGTCTCTGGTATCATAATAAATGACTAAGATGGCAAAACATTTGGAGAGTGAATTTGGTAGTAAATTGTGGCAGGACTGGAACATGAATACAGCTACTTGATGCTTAGTTATATCAAAGACGGTTTGGGAGTTGTATTTCTTACAAATCGGTTCCGAATGGTCCAAATGTGACTTGCCATCGATTGCAGGAAAGATTCACTTTTGGACAAGGAACAGTTTATTTACTGTTGTTATTCACAAAGGGATATCAATCAAGTTTTACTTACAATGGATGTGATTGAAAGGAACAATCACAGCAAAAAGTCATTTTGAAATCTACACATTTTGGTGAAATTTTTATTTGATTCTGATCTGTGATTCTTCAGATATTAGCATAATTACACAACAATGGTAACCTAAAGTCTTGCAAACAAGAGTGATGTTATCTCCTCACAATGATAAGCAGTACCTTGTTTGCTTTGTTTTTTAATAAAATTATGAGCTTATGGTGTTACATGGTCTACTTTGTTGTCCTGGTGTAAACTTATGAAGTTTACTTTAAAGTTGAAAATGTAACGTCATCTGTTATATTTCAAGAACCACAAAAACAAACTGAAGGCAAATTTTCCCAAAATGCTCTTGTTATGTACCCCTCTGACATATCAGACCTAAACTTAGTTTAAAACCTTGTATTAAATGGCAGAAGTTGAGATGTATCAATGATTTATTTATCCTTCTGGGAATGGCATTTGCAATTACAGAAGAGGAGCCCACCATGTCCGTAATGATGTTTTGATGTAAACCTTTGTCAAATTTGATATTTTTGGAAAGATACTGTAAGAAGCACAATTTCAGACTGATATGTACCCAGTCTGGTTACAACAAAATATTTCTATTCTTTTTGATCCCTTACAAAGAAAGTAGTCACAAACAGATATTTACTTCTACATTCTAGTAGGAGCTGATGATCATGACAATCTTTTGAGTTCTAGTTTCCATCAACTTAAAAAATCTCACAAATAAAACAAATACAGTACAGCTATTGCAGCTATTGACACTCTTTTATGATGTGAACAGACTTGCCCAAATAACTTCTTCATTAACTTTCGACATCTCCACAATTAAATGACATTTGTGTTTGCAGTTTGGAGGATTCTTTTCATCTTTTGACTAAGTTCATTTAATCCCATAGCATAATTATAAAATGTTTAGCATACTTATATTAATGCAACTTTTCCTTGCTTCTGAAAGATGCACTTTTTCAATTTGCCTCTTGTGTACACCTTACCTCTGTTGCTCCAGGGTCAGCTAAGGCCCTTGTAGAGCCAGAAGTTGGATCAGAACCTGACTTGTTGGGTAATTGGATGTCCTGTGATTGCTCCACTGAAATGAAAAATACACAAAATGCTTACTCTATGACCACGCATCAAATCTATTAACCCCAAGCATCCCAGGCAATCAAAATCTGGTGCAAGAGAAGTTAGCAGCCCTACACAGGTCAGGAGTTAAACATATTCACCTGAATTCTCTGAAGAGTTACTATTTAGCTCATTTTACAAAAGAAATAGTATGGAACCCACTTAAGGAAGAGTAAAACCCTCTTTCACAATGATGATGTCAGAGCTTCAGTTATTTTGAGGAACTTCATCCTTACCATTACTGAGTTAGTTCTCTATAATCCATGATCCATTTCATGTTTAAAGAGTCAGTCACTTTAGACTATAGACCTTTATGCATTGACGTCACACAACATCACAACGTAGACTTTTCATGCTCACGTGGTAGACTTAAGCATGTATTGGACTGGCATACAAACCAGCTGTCTACATTTGTTGGGTATAAGTGGCACGGATACACACTTTCTGTTCTGTGATGGCAATCTACATCGCCCCTCACTACCTCCTATTTACACATGTCATCCCCAATAACCTGCAGTAGGACCCCCTCATCCATTGAGAAACCTGTACTGTAAGCCAAGTGTTACATCAATACTCATTAGTAGGCTGGCTAGTAATTAAATTTTATAGCTGCTGAGATGCATATTCCTACCTCAGTTACGATGTCATCTTCAAAGTCACAACTCCATCAGAGTTGCAACTAATAGGGCCACTGGTACCTGACTCCAAAGCTATTAGAGTCACCTAAGCCTGCTAGACAACTCCTCACAGATGATTCTGCCAGACAATTCTCACCCCAGTCAATTCCCAGTCCTGAACAACTTCAACCACCAGATCACACCCCCTCCCCCCCCCCCCCAAAAAAAAAATGAAACTGAAAACATTTGGAGAGAATTGACCATAAGACCATTGAGCATTTGATTATTAACAACATCCCATTAAGGAGATCAATAATTCCCATCAGTCTGAACAAGCACCAGACAAAATTAAGTCACTTTGGCCCTTACCAAATCAACCAACCTTCCTTATCCAAACCCTCTAAAGACTTCTCATCTGCAAGTAGCATATGCTCTTACCACGAACAGGATCAATTCTTGATGGCAAAGTTTAGTCCATTTCAACTTTGAAATGACACAAACAGACCTTTTAATCCCCCCTTTATAAAATGCCCAGTTGCTTTGACTGTTCCCAAACCACCCCACTGTCATAAGCCACACACCTCTCAAGACTTTCATACAGGAGAAGTTTACCAACAACCTTGCTGGTATTACTAGTTTTTATGCCTGATTTTGACTTTGTCATGATCCATGACCCCTCTACTAATGAATGAATCATAAAGTATATTCAATGAATAATCTTACCTTTCTTTTTGCTTAAATCTATGATGGTCAGAATAAGCCAAATCACCAAGTGGAAGAAAACACCACCTACGACCACCCAGAACACAAATTCAGGCACAGAATCCAGCAAACGATCATTGCCTTGACTCTCACGGTTAGATGTTCCAAGCAAAATTGTTATAGCTGAAATAATGTGGATGAAACAAAAAGTGCATAATTTGAAGTCATCGAAGTCACAATGAAAAAATGATTCTTTGCCTCTGAGGATATGTCCTTGGTTTTGTATGAAGACTGGTGTTTCTCCTTTACTTTTAGCTTTTCTCGTATGTTCTTGGGGGAAAGGGGGGGGGGGTGCAGTGTACAGGGAATGCCAGGCATAAGAGGATGATATTTTTCCTTTCTGTATTAAACCATTCCAAGCATTTATTTTTCTTATTTAAACTTGGGGTATCATGTCAAACATGACATTCATCCAATAATCAATCTGAATATCATCAAAACCAATGACATTTTTCTGCCCCATGTCCAGAACAAAGCCACGCATATACAGTAGTGATATCTTGGCTGACATGCTTCTTTTTCAATATTTCAAAATTACTTTGAAATGAATTTGCAATCACAAGAAGCCAATCCACATTAATGAATATTTTGTGTATTTAATCAAACTGTCTGTATTGACTGGTGCTTTATAAAATGCAGACAAAGTTATCCGTTGCTACTGCAGTTCTTAAAGAGACTAACAGGAAAACTATGATGTTTTTGTTGGTAAAATGAGCTATTCAACATCTTTGTGAAATGACTGTCCAACTGAGAATAGTAGGTCAAGAACATCAGCAAATCTAAGGCTAGGTAAGGTTCTTTAGAAAAACTTTCTCATTACAAGTCTCATGTGTATAGAAAAATGATGTCAAATTCTAATCCTCTCAAGTTGTTGTATCTTTCTGATTTTTCTTGGAAAACATTTACAGGATTCCTGGACCTTAAGGAGAAATAAAGTTGCTCTTTAAAGTAAGGCCTGGAACTTTTCCCAGTCATATTAACCCTGTATTTGCAAGACTGTAGAGCTATGTTTACATATGCACTCACCACCAATGAGATAGGCAGATGTTCCCACACCCCAGTGGGCCCAGTTGAAAATGGGTCTCCTGCAAAAAAAAAAACCAAATTAAGGAAATAGAATGAATCCTTTTTAAAAAAAAAAACAGAAATCTTTTCTACATGATCAGAAGATTTTAAAGAACCAAGTAATAATATCCCAAAACACAAATCTCTTAAGTTTTGAAAATTATCATTATTTTGTAAACAACGGAGGGTATGATGACATAGTTGTTCAGGCATTTGACTCTTGGGTCCTGAACTATTATATTTCCCAGCTAGTTCGTTAATTGCGTGAGTAGGCTAGACTGTTTACCTCAATGGGATTTCTACACAAGTGGGTACATATGAGGTAAAGAGACTTGCCACTTGGGTGCTATGCAAACTGCAGCTATCCAGGGCCTAGAAATGCTATCATTCGCCAGGGTTGTCAAGCACAGCTTGGAATTTTTTTTTTTCTCAGGGAGCAAGTTGAAACTTTCCCCAAATTCTGCATATTTTTGGGTCGCTTAAACTACAAAAAGCCCTTCAAATACCAAATTTCCCAATTTCCCAATATTTCCCCATGCATCTTTAATAATGACACCTTCCTAGACATTGGTACCTTCAAGATAAAACATTGAATAATCTCATTGCTCTTAAAAACTGGTTTGGAACTCATTCTTCATATCAAAGCTCACTGTAGCAACATCAGCAACATCATTTTCCAAGAGAAGTACATTAACGTTTTGTGCTGTGCTGTGTGTAGGAAATAAAAAGAGAAAGGTCATGTGGATTTGTCATGTACTTTGGAAAGGGAGAGGCAGTCACACTACTGTCCAGAAGGGTCGAGCTGTAGAGAGGTCTTAAACAACATGGAGGTGAGAGGTAGAGAAAGAGAGACAGAGAGCAGGGTGGAGGAGCTGAAAAGAAATAAAGCAGCAGCAAATGAAAGGGCAACATGGAGGGATGATGTCACAGCCCTGTGTTCTGACTGGCACAAACAGCATTAAGGTAAGATTGAGGTAAGGCTTGTGGTGTAGTCTAGAGCAAGCATGGTGGACTTTTGGTTGAGGGGTGGGGTCAAACTTGTTATGTAATGTTTGCTAGTTCTATCCCCATGTAAGCCAGTGAGCCACAACTGGAAAAAAGGCCGTGGCGGGCCCCGACTTAAATTAATTGGTTAGAAACTGAGCCGTAAAACCTCATCTAACTCTAACTCAATCCCCATGTAGCGTCTTTTGCCATGATGCTTCATCTGAACTGCCAAGGGCTAAGTGGGTACCTGTTAGGTAACTTGCTATTAGACACAGTGCAAGCAGCAGCTGCATATTTGGATTATCAGGTGTAATCTGTGCCAGGCCTTTGATGGTTGTCATGAAAACCACTAACTGTAACACTGCATTGTTATATTCATTAACGTCACAATGCCTCACCCTTTTGTACAAAATTATCTGAATCCCTCCTGAGTTACTAAAACATTTCTGATGATACTAGTTGTAACCACTATTCAAGGCATTATCATACAATGGTACCTTATGCAATCTGATACTTTCAGAAAAACAATAACAGATTTTTGAAACAGTTTTACAACAAGCATACCATTTTCATAGTTTTTACACGACAGAGCAGAACCTTACAGTAGCTCGTCCAAATGACGAGTGTTTTCGTACAGATAATGAGGTCAATCAACCTGTTACAGCCTAGAGGTATTATGAAGCCTTCAAAAAGTAAATAAGCAAACAGATCTGGGGTATTGTTCCCTTGGATGTTTGTTCAGGTAATCCCTCTCAGGAAGCCATACAGAGCACATCTTCATCATATTCAACTAAGCTTCAAGCACAGGCAAAAATGAACACCAAGTATAGGTCAGGTCATAACAGTATTCAGACTACTGATTGGAAATGAAATTGAGGGATGGGATGGGTGTGGGGGTATATGAACCCCTTCCCTTCCCTTTTTCCCTTTGATGGGTATTTAAAGGTTTGGGCTGGATTCAGGCTAGATGTGGCATGTGACAAAATTTTCCCTTATATTCACCTATAATATTACTTGAATTAAGGTTAGCTGGAAGGCGGAATTGTCCATGCTTACTGCAGGACTCTAAGGGATGCATGTACATTCTCCTTTGAAGGGACCTATCAAAAGTAGAGTGATAATTTTTTAATTCCATTTTTCATTTTGTTGCATAAAACTGTAAATCAACTTGAATTTAGGGTATGATAACTATGAAACTCTATGATAACTCTACAAAAATCAGAGCATGGTAACAAAAATTGTAGAGCATGGTAAGTTGCACAAAGGTTAATACTTCTGAAGTTTTTAGGTAACTGGTAACAATAAATTCTGTCTATGATATACTTACTTTGGCTCTCCAGGATGTGGCCGAAACAGTGCCATAATGACATTGACAAGTCCAAGAACAACCACCAGTGTGCCAAGTATAGCATGAGTGAACTTTATGCTTCCTTCCTGTTGAAATAATAAAATATGCCACATTACTGAAGAAACAATCAAACCACACACACAGAGTCACTACTACCTTGCTACTACAGTACGACCAGATACCTCCCTCCCTCCTGTCCCTTCCCCCTCCGCACATTTCCTAACCCAGACAATTCCCACCCATGAAAATTACCCCTCGGACAACTACTACAACTGAAAATTTGGAAACTTCCTTGGTGAGAATTGTCCACGGCGAATTGTCTGGGATAGGAACTGTCTGGGGCGAATTGTCCCAGGAGTTGTCCAAGGGGATTTGTCTGTGTAGGGGTTGTCTGGGAACCACCTTACTACTATGCCTACAGTTACTAGCATGAAGACATTGTACTTCCAGTTATTGCACACACATGGAAAAAATAAATACACACCTACTAGAATGTCTTAATACTGGGGAATGCCTTCTTCACAAAATACACATGCATATTTGTCCAAAAAATCTGTCCAATGCCTAAACTCAATTATTTTCACAATTAAACAGCCTACATACATAACAAATCTACTATGATAATCCTGTTAGAAAATTATTTTCCTCTGTTCTTGCAGACAATCCACATTTTGTGCCATGCAAGAACCTAGCTTGAATATATTTGTATTGAGACAGTTTGCAGTGGCAAAGGCTCAGAAGCCATGATATAAAACAGAACTGATTCGCAAGCACTGTAACATCACCACTGTGTACCACAGGTGTGCTTGAATGGGTGCAGTTTGCATATAATATACCTAAAGTCTACAATTTCAAAAAAGATACTTTGGGAAAGTTAAAAAAATGAATTCAATTAGCCCAAATCCCATCTTCACAGAACACTCCTGAGCTGAGATAGAAATGTTGACCAACACTGTACAATAAATTGTGGTCCCTATTGTACTACTCCAGTGTGCCATCTCTGCTTTTCTTTTATTTTGCAAAAGCTGCTCCACCTTATGCCAACATGAAATCTTTACTTTATTGTTAACAGAGTGAGTTGACTATACAAGCTCTCTCCATACAACATGGTATTCAATAACATTTTTTCAAGGTCATATAAACATTTTAATTTCAAAAGGGAAAACAAGCAAGTATGTGAGATTTACAAGGAGAACCTTAAAAATTATTGGGAATCAACTATTTCAAATAAAGTGAATAAACTTGAACACTGTATCTCAGCCATTAGATGAGAGATGGATGAATTAAATTCATTTTCTCAACCTCTGAAATTTAAATTATAAAATTCTTGTAATTTTAGACAAAGGTTCACATTTTAAATAATGGAAGGTATTTAATATGATTTGCCACAATAGTCGCCTTGCATGGTCACATGGGTTAGGTAACTGTTGCTATGCAACCAAGGGATGGAGGGGGAAAAAACGATGCACGTACTACCGTATGCCTATAGACTTTATGCACTGATGTTATGCAATGTTATTTTGGAGGCAAAACAATGAAGCAAATGGCACGGACACAGTAGACTTCGCACATGCGTGTAGTAGACTTTCGCACGTGTTTAATTTGTTGACAAATCAACTGTCCGCACTTGTTGGTATAACTTGCAATGATACATGCTTGCCTCCAAAAGAGGGAGCACTTTCTGCTCTGTAATGTCATATGTATAATTAAGGTCTATAAACCTACACACCCAAACTCACAGCAGCATTCCCTTCACTTCAGAATATACAGAGTATCCTATGGTATGCAATACGATTTTTTCATAGAGGTCAACAAGTGCACAACTGAATTTGACCTTTTGACCTTACTTGCAAGCCCTTAATATGTTATACCTACGTTCACCTGTATCCCACACCCCTTCCTTACATGTGGGACAAATAACGAAGACTGAGCTCCACTTGTATAACTCCCCTTGCAATCAAATGTCTGTCCAGCAGATTTTTAAAATGGTTTATATTGCTGGCATTGACAACATACTGTGAAAGGGCATTCCATTCTGAAACAAGTCTGAGAGATAGTACTTCCTGACATTTAAGTCTACAATATTTTGAATTTAAGCATGTCATCTCTGGTGAATGAAATGTTGCTGATATTAAACCATACCCTGCCATTAGCTCTATCATAAACTTGAACAATCTTAAAAACTTCATTAAGTATCCTTTCTGACAGGGGGTGGAGGGGGGGATGATGAAGACAGTTCACAAGACTGGAGAAGGGGGTTAAAGTAAACTTTTTGTCAGGAAAATTTTGAATGATTTGGGGTAATGAAAATCTGCTTGTTAGCAGCCACTTTTTGCTCAAAAATCTTAATGAAATATATACATTACAAATAAAATAATCACTTACTGATGGGGCAATGTAGCGTTGGGCATGGATGAATATGAAAATAGTGGCAAGGACGAACAACACCACCACTGATGCCATGCAGAAACGATGAATCTGTCATCAATCAAGAAACAAACAGAAATTGTAGTACCACCTGACTCTCCCTTTTTCAAGGAAATTTATGATTTTGACTTTATAAAATAAAACAATGAAGGCCAAACTAATGGCTGAATTTATTTAACACATGTACACTCTTTGATCTATACCAATTTGGAATACTACAAAAACATTATCACTAAAACACGTGTGGATGAACTATGCCATCCCTTCATTTGAGATTTTTTACAGAAATTTACAGAAAAAGTGTTGCACAACTATTTCTTACAAAAATCTTTTTGAACTCTTCATGGTCAAGCTCAATATCTTTTACACTCTCCTTTTCTTTTCAAATCAAATGTACTGTTTAACCAACATGAAACATTGAAGGCTCTTTTAAATGTACCCATTTTGGACTGTTATCATCTTTTTTCAACAACCTGAATAGGGATGAAAGATCCATCCTTTTATTTGGGATTTTCTTTACACGAAAGTATTTCTCAACAATTTCAATTACACATAACCCCTTTTGTCTCTTTCATGGCCTACATATATTTGCTCCCTCTACCTAGGTAGCGTATGCCAACTGTTTTTAACTTTACACTTGATTTGTATGGGGTCTGTTGGTCTTCCAGTTACAACAGAAACTTTGGAGTGAAAACAACAACTGACTGCAGTATGACATATGGGAACACTTTACCCACTGCAGTTCATGCAATAAATTGTTTTCACTCCAACACATTGTTGTCTTGCAGAAGTGGCGTGTCACCGACCGACCCCATATAAAATAGATGAGAGTGAAAAATCTAACCGGTTCAATCAGAGTGTTATTGTAAGAGCTGTCCTATAAGAGATGTTCCATTTTATCATTGCCCATTACATTGTATGTAGCTCATCAATACAGTAATGCTGTTAACCTTTAATCCCCTCAAAACTCCATTTCTACACCCCAAAGAACATACTCTATCCCATCACCACATGGAGGTGCATGAGCACCTTAATGTGAGCATTACAAATCCAGACGGCCATTTAAATAAAATTCCATTGATAACCACACCTATTAAACATACTTGTACCTTGGACACATACTGTAAACCATAAGGCTTGTTCATACTCCTACAATACATTAGCACTGCCATGTGAAAACAGACCACGTATGGCTGCATTTTAAGCCACAGTTGGTTTCTTCATATATAAAAGCAGTGACAAAATCTGGAAGTATGAACCAGTCTTACACTTCTTAAAGTTAATGCCCCAGCAGGTTCTCTGAACCATATTTACAAACATACTTTATTCTGCACCCCTTCTCTACAAAACACCCCCCCCCCCCCCAAAGTTTACATACACACTCTTCAATTAAACTGTACGACAATCTCGGATTTCTGGTTTTATAAGAAAACATTGTGAGACAACCCCCTCCTCCTTTGTACTCCCTCTACCAGGGATCTATGTCTGAACCACCCTGTGCTTTAGCTTTATTGTTTCAAATGCCACAGCATATGTCCATACAGCCATGCACTAGTAATCCATACAGATAAATATGTATCTCTTTCCCCTATGCCAGACATTGTAATAAGTCACAGTTGATGCATTTTATGCTACAAATTGGACAGCAGGACAAGCATTGACATATCCCTATCATTGACAACCCTGCATGTTTTTACATCACAGTCTGGAAGAGGCTAAAAACTCACAAACTTAAAGCGGCACATTAAGTTAATACTGATAATTTTGTAAGGATTTTGAAGGGTGTTACCACGTGACAATGCTTATAATTAGCATAACTAGTCAAGTTTCTCATCCAAAACTTATGCTAAACCTGAAAATTGGGAATTTTTGGACCCTAGCTTGCAATGGCCATTTGCAGTTTTGACTGATACTAACGGGAAATGTGTCTAGTCACCAATTTTCGAAAACCGAATTGAATTGTTAATTAATCACTCATGAAAGGTTTATTTGTATGTAGGGTATGGGGGTCATCTTAGTTTGACCATTTGTCTTTAGTACGTGAAGAAAAGTTGACAGGTATGGAAAAATTTAAAAAATTTCACAAACCATCTCAAAATACCTCTTTAAATAATTTGGAAATTAATTTCTAAACCTTAGTCAAATTATCCCCATTAAATCTATTTCCATCATTTCCCTTTTAAGCACTTCCCACCCCAGGGAGTCACCTTGATCCAGTTAGTACCACTGCTCTATGTTAAAACATCAAAAATTCTGTTTTACACACTTAGACTGAAAACCATCTACAAACTAGATTGATACCATAGCAAGGGGTAAGTTAAGTAACCAATCAAAATAGAAAAACTGAGGCTGCCTCAGCCAAGCTGCAGCCTAATGTTACATCATGATGCCTTAGTGACTGTTCACATTTCATACTTTTTTCTTTCTTAAAATCACTAGAGTTACATAAAATAATTGCTAAATTATGAAATATAACCAATGTGTGTGACAAAATGTGGTATTAAGTGATAGATGCAATTCCCTGCAATAGTTTCCTCATACTCAAATAATGCATGCATAGCTTCCATGCATGTTAAATATCATACATTTCTCAAAAGGCAACCCTTTGTGTAAGTAGCCACTTTTACAAAATAACTTCATCGAGCATAAAGGAATAATGCATAAATGCACTTACAGCAAACCAGGAAGGTTTTCCACAAATTTCTCCAGGCAAAGACTTCTTAAAGAAACGAGCTGTGGTAATTCCAATACTAGCAAATCCTAACCACGCCAACACCATGAAACACCCTTAACATGCAAAAAAGTGAACAAAATGTAAACATTACTCCAAGTGATGTGAAGTAATCAAGCAAAGTCAAAGGAATGTTCATTTGTGAACCCAGAAATATGTATGTATGAGTTGACAGTAATCTTAGAAAATTTAATTAACATGCATAATGGGTTACAGAAAAATAACATTTCTCAACTTGCTCTGAACTTTTACTCACAAACAGATGCAATGTTTTGCTATTTTTGATGACCCCAGGGCGGCAGGAAAGGATTAATGTAAAATGGCTATATGTACCCAAATTTACCATGAATAGTATCACTGCACTTCTATGATATCATCATAGGGAGGTAAACAGGTAACTGTACAAGAAGCCTTCTATAGTAAGTTGTAGCACACAATCACAACTGTAGGATATCTAATATACTTCAGTATGTGTTTTAAGGTATATTCCAGTGGTTTCTTTCATGGGTCTTATACAGAAGAGAAAAAAATTCCCATTAATGCCCTCCAGACCCAGTAGCAATACTCTTTTCCTAACTCAAAATATCCCATTTCAAAGAGTAGCTACTTTTGTCAAAAAATACCTCCAGTTCTGATCAAGGTCACAGAATATGATGTAAACTGGGCACATTGCCTCAGATTCCTTTTGTTTTTTGTTATAATTGAATGTTTGTCCTTGCAATTTGATACTGTTCGAATGTTTGAATATCTTTCCATGAACATCTACTCATCTAGTATAAAACTACATGCAGAGTATAACAAAGTTGTTAAATATTCCCTACAGCAGGGTCAATGTCTTAAAAAAACTTCAGTGCTATGTCTAGTTAATGTGCTGTGATGACATTACAGATTTCCCATAATGCACCTTATTTTGGGAAAAAAATTGAAATACTTTGAAAATTAGTATCTTCCAAATGCTACAAGCTATTGAGGTGTGGTTTTTCACTTCCTAAAAGAGGATGAAATTTTTCTGCATTTTTTTAAAGTTACTGAATTTTGTCTCTGGCAAATCCCTTTAAATGGTTTAATACCAACCAACCTCTGATAGGTATAACCAACTGACACACTAAAAGCATACAAATTTGCATGTCAGCAGAATAACATTTAGAGCTAAACATGAGATATGCAGGTTACATCAAGACAAGAAGAAATGCCCAAGTGCTACAGGGCTACTTGTCTTGATGTCTTGTAAATATCACAACTTACTGTATTTTGCAACTGACCCTTTTTCAAATAGCAATTACACAGAATTGTAGGATAGAATTTGGTATGCACTGTCTTTTGCCACAGGAAAATGATGCATACCAAAACTCTATCCCAAATGCCTTTTAATTGCTATTTGGAAAAGGGTCTATTGGCAAGCATGGCTTATAGTTCAATTTGGACATAGCCAATATGACCTTTTCTTTTCTTTCTTTTTTTTTCTTTTCTTTTTTGTGCAAAATAATCATTGAAAAAACATGCAGCAAAACACAGAAATGTTTTTCAATGATTCCCCAAAGTGGTAATTCAGTATATCCCTTAAAGAAACATATGGTTCTTAAGATTTTAGGGATGAGGGCCACTTTTAACTGAGTTTTCACTTTGCATTTATTGTGGTATCCAAAAATTAATTCCACAGTTTGATTACATATTTAACTTTTGCACTCCTTGAATCTCCCTTGAACCATTTTTAATGTGAATAAGGCAAGTTACCACTTCAGAGGCCTGACAGTATGATTCCTGAAACCTCCCCCACCCCCTCCCACTGGGGACAATTCCAACCTGGTTTGGAAAGTTGTCTGCGGGACAATTGTTATTGCTGTGAAATGTCCATCGGAAAATTGTCCAAGAGGAAACTGACCTGGTAGGAATTTTCGCAGGGGGAGCTGTCCCAGTGGGGTTGTTGGGGGACAGGGAGGGGAGGTTGTCTGATTATGCAGATTATATACTTAAAGATATTTTAATTATTTGACTGATACCCAAAACAGATCAGAATGAAGGCTAGGGAGTTACTGTACCATGTATTTTTGCCAGTGGATTGGATCCACTAACAACTGCACTGTTTTCAGTAAAATCAATTTCAGATGCGCTGGCCTCTCTGTCCGTGTGCCGCCCCAGTACACCTATGGAGGAAAACAATATGTTACAGTGACAGCAAAGGTCTATAAATCATTCAATTCAGATAATTTGTTAACAAGCTCATCATCACAATTATCATGAAGTTGTACTATAGATTGAAAGACACATTTCTGAATTTTGGTCTTGAAAACTACATTCATATCAAAACCAATGCCAAAGTCCACACAAGTGCATACCAGTGGACCCATCCATCATAAGCCTCTGTCACTGAGACCACACTTTTGTAACATATACCTATCAATTTTTTCACAAAGACATCTGTCTTTGAGTACAACTGCAAGAGCACATATGTTGTTTCTAGAGCAATGAAAGTACAGTAGGGTTGGTGCTCAACTAGCTCACACAGTCAGGGTTAGGGGATGGTGGACCCTTAAAATGATCCTTCAAGTGAAACAAATATGTTTTTTTCTAGAGCAATGAAAGTAGTGTTGGAGCTACACTAGCTCACACAGTCAGGGTTAGGGGATGGTGGAACCTTGAAATTACCCATCAAGTGAAACAAATATGTTGTTTCTAGGGCAATGAAAGTAGTGCTGTAGCTACACTAGCTCACACAGACAGGTTAGGAGATGGTGGACACTTCAAATTACTCTTTCAGTTCTGTCATTTAATGTATCAGTAATTATTGAAGGCATCTTTAGGGGTGAAATATTTACCTCACAATACAGTCTGGAAAGTTTCCACTTGCTACAGCAGAAAAAAAACATGGTACAACAGTTTTATAGCAAAACTACTGAATGAACACTCTTACAGTAAAACACTGACACACAAAAAGGAAATGACTTTTTATTAATAACTTGTATGGTATAACTTTTGTAATTTTCCCCGAGAAGAAACACAACAATATCTGACAACAAACCACATGGATTTGTACCTTTTGATCAATATCAAGCTCAAGAAACACTGAATTATGTCATGTCAGTATTACAATTGTTACACCATTGTGATGACATGAGTTACAAGAAAGCAAAGTTAGATATAACATACATTTCAAAGGGAGTGGTGTGGGGGATTTCATTGGAATTTCTTCTCTCATGGGGGAAGAACTGGTGAGGGGTGAAGCCCATCAAGTGATGAAGCGTGATGGGCCAATTTTGCTTCAAGTGCCAGATTCATAAAGTATAAATGTCAGAGGGACACAGGACAAAGACAGAAAATTTTCCCTATTTCTTGGTCATTACATATCGGTGACTCAAAATTCCAAGAGCTACAAACCTCACCAAAGAAGCATAGAGCACTGCCATGCTGAGAAAACTTACCATTCTGTACTGAGCCACCCCAAGCAAGTATGGCAGTGTACATGTTTGGACTAGAGAGATCAAAGAAACTGTCCTCTCCTTCCACACTTAGTTGTCGGATAAAGGAACAGTTTATAATGCCATTCTCCATAACCACATTTTGCTCAGAGACACCAATCTGATAATACAAGAACAAACAGAAAAGGAGAATAAGACCATAATAAATCAAGCACCTGACCAAAGAATCAGTCTTTCAAAGTGTCCATTTCTGTTTATATTAAAAAGTGCTTCATTTGGGACATTTCATAATTTTACCCAAAACCTACCTGTTTTGTGAATCTATAAGCCCTATTTACCTCACCTATTACTACTTGGCTTTCAAACTTGTGGACTCTTCATGCTTCTTCTATTGGGATAGGGACACTTCCTATCCCGATAGGAGAAGGATGAAGAGTCCTTAAGGTTGAAAGCAAAGTAGTAATAGGGAACGTAAGTAGGAGCGAAATAGATTACATCATTTCAGAAGTACTGTACACACAACAGAGTGCAAAATCTACACAGGCAGGTGGGGCATAGAAGGTTAGTGGGGTCAGACTCACGTATGTTTTTTTCTGAACACAGTAAATGACTATACAGTACCTTTCGGACACACTTGTTGATCTTCATATTTATCGAAGTGCATTCTGGGAAGGATGATGTCAGAAGAAGGGGACAGTACTTTGTGTACTCGTGAAAATGATGGGAAATAGGATGGCCCTTTATCAAATGTGACCGATTTATGATTCTGCATAATGTGAAAACTTACAGTAATTGTTGAAATACCAAACAATTGAAGAGGAGACCTCCTCCTTCTCCATTGGTGTACAGTAAGTGGGAAATACAGCAAAGACCAACACTGAAATAAACCATGCACTTACAAAGAGATTCTCCATGAACTTTGACATGCAAGTGTCAAGCACATAGCACTAACTTGATTCACAGATCTAGACTGAAATGTACCTGGAATGATTTACTTTGCAGTAACCATGATTACATGTGTATTGTTTTTTATTAGTCGAGTCAGGATCCAATCTCACAAGTAAAGGCTCAGGCAAATGAACTTAAGTCTGATTACCCTATTTTCTTTTAATACTGTACTACTGTAAAAGCCCCAGGAGTCTTACGATTTCTTAGAAGGGGTCATTTGTTTCAAGGTTTTTTTAAATGACAAACTTGCATGTGTGCAATCAAACCATATACTAGGGAAAGTATGAATCGCTAAATATTTAACTGTGCTTGGACACTCCTTTTTGTGATTTTATTTTGTACTTTGGAAAGCTCCACGTGGATCAGATCACAAACCATCTGAAACCATTCATTTGTTTGACCGTTTACTGTTGAACTAAACATCAGGCCAGCAAAAGTTTAGTCCTAGCCTGTAGGTATACTCAGATTTGTCAAATATTCACAACAACAAGCAGTTACGTATTAGGCAGGAGGACACGTTCATTACTGAAGATATGGAAGATAAAAATGTACTCAAAGTATGGAAGCAAATTCTATTACTGGGAAATATGAGCGGTAGCTCATGTTGCATTCTTGTAAGTGAAAAGCCCTTAAATAAATCATGCATTCATACCTTTATAAATAAGAAATCAGAGCAGAAATTGGGAGAATTATAACAAAGTTTTTCCCACTTTCCATTTTACTTACAAGTCCCAGCGGACTGTTGTCACGACCATTACCATTTGCTGACCTCACAACCTCGTTCTCAGAAGTACAAGCATAGACATCACTGTTTGCCTGTTAAACAGAACATAACATACTTCTCACAAATTGGTGTTAACAACAAAGGTTTTATCCATTCATTACATACAGTTTCAAAGGTAGAACAAGAGTTTGGTGCAATATGAAAGCTTCTTATCAGACTAAAGTGAGTACGTACTCGTACTCACAGTTTGCAAAATTGCCTGTACTCAAACTCACAAGAATGAATTTGTACTCGTATTCATACTCACAGATTTTGAAAGTTATGCATACGGGCTAATGCAAATTTTGTACTCATGAAAAAGACATACTCCTACTTGTACTCACAACCACAGGCACTGCACTTGTACTCGTACTCATGACATTGTACTCACACTACAAGTCTGCTTATTATACACTGTAAAGAATCATTCGAGCATTTCCCAGAAAAAGTAGATATGGGGTTGAAAATAAATTCTGCAGTACTACTTTGTCAGTAGTCAAATTTTGTTGTGCACATATTCAAGGTTGTGAATCCATTACGACACCATCTTAAATTTTCATTACTTTTGAGACATTGGCATATGAGTTGGAATTATACTCAAATGCTAATTTTGTAAACATATTGATTTTCTTGTCCTAGAAGATTGAAGAGCGCTATTTTACTGATTTTTTATTTACTGCTTGAATATGGAACTATCTTAAAATACTGAAGCAACTTTTCCTGAATAAACATTCGTAAATGTTTTTCTCCTTTACTTCCAATACTACTAGCTGATGAAACAAGGTTACCGAAATAATAACTTTTTTTGTATACATCTCATAGGAGAATAATTAATATCCCATAAATGAATTTTCAGTTCTGCTCATTATCCTTATTGTGAAAATGAGCAAAGAATTTTTGTGTCTTTTACAAGTACTGTACTGTCGGTTAGGTGATGAAATTCATAATATGAGTTACTGTACAATGTGGTACGTGCAGCGTGCAAGATTTATGCAAATTAGATGTAGCAAGGGGTAAGTACTGTATGTCAGCAGCATGAACTGCTTGTTACATGTACTATACACAGTAGTAACCATGCAAAGTGTACTACTCATTGGTAACCAGGGCTGACAGCTCTTACAGTAGTATAGGCTTAATGTAACAAACAACACCAAAGTGACATTGACCACATTTTTAGGATGAAATGCTTTACGTACGAAAAAGCTCAAGATCACTCTCCACATGCTGAGTGTGGAGAACAGCCTGTTCACTTCAAGTTTTCTGCAAAGTTTGAAGAAATGGTGAATAAGTTATTTATGACCATTTATGTCATAAAACTACATGTGTCTCCAAAGTTGCAAGTAATCAACACATATTTTCAGAAAAAGGAAATTAGTTCTAAACAGTTTTGTTTGCATTCCCAAACATTGAAGAAGTAACATTTAAGCTATATTGAGGGAAGTTTTACTCAACCATTTACTTGAAGAGATAGTGGTCATATTTGGAACTGTTTATAGATTGCAAGTACTGTAATGTAGTTACTGTGTTACAGTCTGTATATAGTGCATACAGTAATAATACATGTAGTTGTGCTGGCAACTTTTTAATGAACAAGTGGACAAATCAAAAGGGGGCAGGATGGAGAATATAACAAGGCACACATGCTCAGAAAAAATGCTTTGCTCTTATGGTTTGAAGCCTGCAAGGCAAGTATAACTTTGTTTCTAGCAATAGAGTGATTGCATGTACAGTGAACTTGTGGTTGATAAACTAGCAAGATACCAACCATTCATAAAATGTGCTTTGTAGAGTTCAGAGTAAAACCACATGTATAAAAGAAACAAAACATTGTCAAGATACTGATGCCATCTGGTAGAGTTTTCAATTAATTATCCCTTGTTTTACAGATGCAAACCTAAAAGAAAGACACATGAATGTTCAAAATTAATATAATGACCTTATGCATTGACGTCACATGATATCATTTTGGAAGCAAAACAATGAAGCACACTGCATGCACAACGTAGACTTTGCACGCTGGTGTAGTAGACTTGCGCATGTATCCGACTGCTCCACAAATCAGCTGTCTGCATTTGTTGGTGTTACTGTACTTGCAATGATACATGCTTGTGTCCAAACGAGGGAGCACTTTCTGCTCTGTGACATCATATGCATAAGGTCTATTGGAATTTATGTGATAAGTACATACTGCACTTACCATTCCACCACTTTTTGAGAATCCCAATGCTATGTAGGTGCTTGTTTGGCACTGGAGATTAATGAGAAGAGTGTTATCTTCCTGAAGACTCCAAGAAGAGAATGCCTCACAGCTACCAGCTGCATCAGGATTGCAATCCCCTGGGATCATAAAACAACCTTTGGTGCTCCCACACTCACCACTGTCCTGTAACAGAGTTTACAAAGAGGTTACAATACAATATGTAAAGTGTTCTATTGAACACTTTCATAGTTTACATATTAGGAATGTTATCCACTTCAGGTCTGGCCGACTATTCCACCGCATAGTGAACGAATATTGGGGTTTACAATAACAGTACTGTTGAACTTCCGAGCCAGATCTTTGAAGAAATCTGACTAGACTTTTTTCCAATTCTAGCTACAATTACTTTCATCATTAAAAAGTAGTGAAAATTATGGCAGCTTCCAGTGTTCACGTAAGGAAGCGGGAATGCACAATTACCGCACTTTTCTCAACAATCCTGCAAGTTTATAAATCTTGTGCAGGAACTTCCCTCAGTTTTTCATTACCTGCAAGCAGTCTGCTTACAGTAGCTCTTAGAAAACATCCTGGTTGGTCCTGAGTAGAAATTTGTGCTTTCTTATTTGGTACAGTAAAGAACCAATCAGAGCCGAGTACATGATCTTGAACAAACTTAATGAAGAATGAACATGATTGGACCTAACTACTGAATCCCTGGTTGAAGGATTCAGAAACCTACCAGCATGAATCGCATGCATCTACCACATCCCAACATGCATGATAACACTTTCTGGGCATACAGTAGTAACAGTACTTATGCACTGTTCATTGTGTCCCCAAGAAAGTTTATCAAAGCTTCAGTCCACATTTCGAAACTAATTTTGATACAACTAGCAAAGTTATAAAAACACTACAAAAAATATTTAGAACACATTTTTTTATGACCAATGATACGATAAACAGTTTTGTAGACTTCTAAAGCCCAACCATACTTCTCCTGCAGAGATCTAAGCAAAGCAGAGGTCCATTTCCTGAAATTGTGTTGTCCAGGATTGTTGGCCTTGGAAAGGGTTCCCCTTTGAGAAAACTCTTCACATCAGGAGGAGGCAGAGGTGCAAAATGGTGCTATCTTTTTCTTTTATCAAATATGTTCATGAAGTAGAAATTTACATTTTTTTGTAAAGAGATTTCCAAAAAAAACCCCCAAAACTTTACCCACCCATGGCCATTTCACCAACTGTGACCACTGCAGAACTTTTTGGCTAGTATGGTATTTGATTTCCTGAGAATTTTGCTCAAGACTTCCAATTTCCTGAAATCAGGAAATTTCCTGAATTCTTACATCTTTGCTCCTGAAATCAGTGACTACACCACTAAATGAAAGGTTAGTTGAAGGGAGCCTCTATGAACTTGAGAGGTATTGAAATTGCAAATTTGGCCGACACTGCAAAAAAAATTGAAAACACGTGTGTTAAAGACTCCACCAGCTACTGTATTTCTGTTATTTTCATATAAGCTCTACTTTCATAATTAAAACATGTACAGTAGGTGTCTCCCATGGCTACCCCAGTAGGATTTTTCCAGCAGTCTTGGACTTTTCTTTTTCCCAGATGGGCACTGCCAATAGGCAACATGATTGCAGATGAAGGGGTTTGGATAAAGGTTTAGCAGTATCTGATTACTTCCAGTGTTATAAAGCAGATTTCTATTTCAACTATGAAATCATGGGTGTCTATTTTTTTAATAGACTGGGAGCCATACTGGCCTAAAAGCAAAAGTAACTCACTGTGAAAAAGCAGTTTTTGACAGCGCATTTTGACAGTGATTTACTTTTGCTTTAAGGCCATACAGTAGTATGGCTCCCAATCTATTAAGAAATAGACTGTCATATACAGCCTACTCTAAAATTATGGACATAGTGATGACTATGAGGAGAACTTCTTTAGAAATATGTACAGTATCTGGAAAAAATCGAATTTTTATGGTTTTAGAGATTCCCCCCCCCCCTTCAGACCAAAATCTCTCCAAAAATATTTAAATATTTAGGGGCAATCCCCCCGCCCCCCCCCCCAAAAAAAAAAAAAAAATCTGAGACCTAGTGCCACCACTGGAAGCTTCAGGGATGAATTTCACCTTTGCAAAAGTTTTTTTTTTCTCTCTCTCCATGTTACCCATACAGAGTAAGAATTTGTCCCACTAAGCTTTTGTTTAGGGTTAGGTATTTCCAGTTCATTGTGGCATTGGCAGTGATACAAATTCCATGCTGCAGTCTTTGCATAGCCTTTATGCACATGTCCAAATTTAGTGGAGCCAAGAATGGAAACAAATTTAAAGTTTGTCTTCAGTTATCTCACAACCTTGACCCAAATTTGCAAACACCACACTATAATGCATAAATATTTTATAATAATTTAATACTTTAATATCTAAAATCTATTATTCTTTGACAATATACACAATCTGTGCCACATTCTTCAAAACAAACTTCTAACTAATAATTACTGTCACACTGACAATCAAATGGATTTTTGTTGTTTTAAAGGTGCAGTACAGTATGTCATTTTAAAGGGGATATGGCATCCCCACAAACCAGGGAGTTGCTAGCAATTCCCTGCCCAAACATATTTAGGAATAGCCCTAGAGTTCTACATAAATACAGTTGATGACTGCATTCTGATTGATATTCAGTCAAACAATATACTATACAGTAGCTTCACTCTGGTTGGTCAACGATGACTTGAACAGTCAGTTGTGTTCCTACTGTAACTTCCCAATGAAGCTCACACACAGTCACTGCATGTCTATATACTGTACATAAACAGTATGGCCTTAGGCAAATTAAACTCAGTACAGGCTACTGTACAGTAGGTACTGTGCCCCAGTTTTAGAGGTGTACTAGACATGTGTTTAAATTGGAGGGGCTCAAAGTAAACTTAGTGTACAGAGAATTTTACTGTCTGAGGTGAGATTAGAGAGCCCTTTAAGTACTGTAATCATGAAGTCAAACAACAAATCTCATGCCTTGACCCTCCCCACTGGGGGAATTCCCCCCTCCAAAATATTTCGGGAGGGACTTTGGTTCAAAGGGGGGACATCTCGATAAGTTTCAAGGGGGAGATCTCAATAAGTTTCAACAAAAAAACTGAACTTCTTCCTAAAATGATTTTCCCAGCAAGTGTGGGAGATTCCTGCACATAAATTTAAAAATTGAAAGATTGTTGAGAAATATGTGGGAATCACAAACCTCACTGCCTTATGGCAACACTGGTATGAAGGTATCCAAACTTTAAGCTGCATGTTTCGTCTCTCCAACAAGTGTTCAAACATTTGTACAGTGTGATTGTTCATGAACAAATGTATACTGTAGGCAAGCTTTTACCTATTTAATTGACTGATATTTTGTTGGCATCGATTTTTCTTGTTTTGGTAAGCGCATTGATCATATGGAATTTGCGCTATATAAAAGTCAGTATGTATGTATGTATGTATGTATGTACGTATGTATGTAATGCTTAATATTTTTGGCAAATACTGTATATGGTATTAAGGCTATTGCCATGTGCACTTTATTTCTAACACTGAATTTTTTTAATCACAGCTAGAAACTACTGTATTTCCTATCTGTGCTATGTTCATGTCATGCAAACAATATCCCTTTTAAGTGGCTATGCAACGAAGTTCTTTTGATAAAATAGTGTAATGTGGGTGTTTAAGCATTTTCATGAAAACACCTTCCAAGAAATTTCCAGAAATTCCAGTTGGTTCAAGGTTACAAAATGTTATGTACAGTGATACTGGCAGATTGTTCCAAAATCTAACAATGTTTTTTCTTAATCTGGAGTGTCTATTTGACCTTCAAATTTCACACCAATGAAAGCACCGAATAGTGCTCAATGTAAAGTGAGCTTTAAAAATTGTGAGAATACCTGTAAAAGTGTAAAGACACTGCCTTGACTTCTGTGCAAGTACGTAATATGCAAACTGTCCAATCAGTGTGCAAACTATGACATCACTGATTTCCCATAATGCAATGCACTACTGCGAAATAATCTTTGCTTGAAAATTCATAACTTTGAAATGACACATGCTACTTATGAGGACTACATCAATGAAAGGGAGAAGAAATTCCCTGATTCAGTGAAACTTATATTTTCCCGCTGGGCATATCTATCCCATTTTTAAAGCACCATTAAGTTTTGTACTTTACCCTTGTAACCTGACAGTGGACGTCAGGTGAGCAGATCAAACATGTTGCAAAGACAACAATGTGTTGTAAGTATCCCATCTTTCTGATGAGCACTTCCAATCTTCTTTTTATCTCTTGCAATGGTGGTGTACATACAGGTACAATGTACAGTGCAGTATTGACTTCAGCAGCCACCTGTCGCAATGAGTTTTGAAGTACAGACTCGGCAACTTAACAGTCTCTGGGGTGTGGTCTGTATGAAAGAGAAAACAATACAAAAATGCATTCAATATATTATTTTCTTGAAAAATATGTTAATACAAAAAAAATGAACAATATCCTGAAAGAAGTTCACTTTTCATCTAACACATAACAACACAAATAAAATCTCTTGTGCACTGAATCAATTCCCCTGTCCAAATCTTTATTAATTACAATGTGAAGTACAGTTGTGTCAAAAAGAAAAAGATTTATACTGCCCTGTATATCCATGCACTTAGAGATGCTAAAATGGGCAACAAGCCTCACCCCAGACAGTAAAAATTCTCCCTAGTAAAATTTACTTTAGCCATAACTCCAATTTAACAGAGTATAAAAGCTATTGTTTAAATTAATGTCAATCAAAGTGCAGTCACTACAGGTACATGTAAACGTGTTTATGGATATGATCATATGTTTGAGGTAATGCTTATAGCCCCTCTAACCAGCAAGCACTAGTACTGTACCAGCAAGCTACTAGGTACTAGTACTGTATGTTCTACAGTACAGTATGTGCACTACAGCATACAGGTATGTATATTTACTGCTCTGTGACTGGTGCTTAATATACAGTACTGTAGGCACAGGAACAGTATCATGGCACGTCACTTCTGCACAACAACGATGTGTTGGAGTGAAAACAATTTATTGCGCATTAAGCGTTCCCATATGGTCGTAATGGAGTCAGACTTTGTTTTCACTCCAAAGTCATCAGGGTAATGGGGAAAGACCCGGATGGCCGACCAACCCCATATGGCGGGATGAGATTTATACTGTACAGTATATAAAAGAAAATACAGCAAAAACTGGCAACACTTACTATACACACTTCCCAGCACTTTCAACTTCTGAACAAAACAAAAACTTAATAATTTGATGATTTTATAAAATGCTGACATATATAATCTAAGTAAAATAATTAGATACTGTACATAAAGTACTACAACACGCATGCCCAAACAGAAAAAATTTCAAAAACGTGATATAATCACCAACTGAAGTGCTCAAAAAGAATCCTCATCCAGTTTTTAATTATATACACTACGAAGAGTCTGAATTGTAGAATAACCCACACACTTCACAAAACCATATACTCAATGTGAAAATTAAAGAACAGACCTGCCCACACATATGTGTCAAGGACTGAGCTGTTGTTTTCCTTGCAAGTTTTACTCTGTGACTGGTACAAAGACTATGCATACCTGTACTATGCAGTACTGGGTACTACAGGTTAATAACTGACTTTGAATTCAAAGACATAAAAAGAAAAGAGTCAACACAGTACACAGCCAAAGAACAGTATTTTGGTACTGTACTTATACAGCCTTTGAAGCTTAAATAAAAGGCAGATTAAAAAAATGACGTATCATTTGTACAAATTTCCTTTCCATTCAAAGTTATCTGCTCTGTCATTTACAGGGTATATTAAAAGAAAAAAAATCTTGATTTTAACTAAATTCAATGTTGATGTAATGACTACAGTAAATCATGCAAAGTATTCTGCTGAGTGTACAAAATTTACAGTACAGTAACGTAAGCAGCCAAAGTTTGTCTTTATCCTGATGTGAAGCTGTGATCAGTAACACATGATTGTGTAAACATTTCTACAGCTATAGTGGAAGTATCAAGGTTATTTTATACCATTGTATGTGTAAATTACGTCATGGGAAGAAGTTCTGTGACAACATAGCACCTTCTGTATTGACACAATAAAGAAAACATTTAGATAGTTAACATAACTGTTGAAACACCACACCCAGTCTGCCAAGAGGAGGGTACAGTATACCTGTAGGCTTTGTGACTTTTAACATTTTTGGGGTTGGGTAACCACAGCCCTACAGTATCAGTCACAAGTCTCAATGGCTGGGCTGGTGCTAACCTTGATGCAGTATGATTCAATAACAAACAAATTTATACAAACTTGTATTGTACAGTGTAAGCATTGCAGAGCTCAACATTACAGTACTGCATAATGCAAGTAATTGTGATGAGTAATGATTGTTTTAAAGGTGTGTTTTCAAAACTTTGAAGGCTCATCAATGCATGTTTTAAAAATTCAGTTTTTGTCATGAAAATACAGCTTACTGTATAGTGTTTGTGAATACAGTTTTGTGATTCCAGAGGTTGGTAGGTCTGATAAACTGTGTTTTTATTGGGTAGAAGCATAGTCTACAGAGTCCGCCCTCTGACTATGGTAGAAGAAATTACCTACTGTATAATTTTGCAGTTTGTGATAATGTGGCTTACCTGGGCCACTGTGATGTCTGTCAATATTCAAGAAATAAATCAATAATGAATGGCCTGTAAAATTATATAAACGTTTAACTTTCCTAACACTTCTTTTACACTCACACATACATGTGAAAAATTTTGACTTCCAAACAGAAGGGATTTTAGTCCCAAAATTCAAAATTTGATTGCACAAGAAATTTAAAGCTGCACTTCTTTTCACTTAATACATTGTATGGCAAAGGCACCTCTCACCAAGAAAGGTCAACTGTTTTTTAAACAAAAACATGAAAATGACTTTATCAGTCAAAAATTAAAATCTAAATGTGTGGCAAATTGGCAATCACAGAATCTCTCATCCTGCAAATCACAACATGTATGCTTTCTTTCCTACAATGTACAAAACTTTACAGCAATTCCTCCAGCCTCCTACTGTATATCTCACCTCTCAGCAGAAAATAGTCATTCAAGATTACACTAAGAGGCTAGTGCAAACCAGCAAAAGAGTTTGATGAATTTAGACTTTTAAAGTTTAAATTTTAAGACCTTTAAAGGGAGGGTTGAAGAAAAATTTAGTTTTGATGTACTGTACGGTACCTGTACAGTAAATGCAGTACTTAACTAAACCTTACTGGTGAAAACTTTCATTCACTTCAAATGAGAGATTCTCAGTATTTGCAAATAAAGTGTAAGTCAGTGTGTTGGCAAGTTCATCCAAGATGGAAAAGAAAGTGGAAACATCCATTTTTTTTTTTTTTTTCTGGACAGAAAACATGGGTTTCTTCCAGATTCTCCCTCAATAAACTGGAAGAAACTCAAATAAGTGAGAAATTAACAAAACTTACAGTACAGGTGTAAATCTACGAGCCCTGATTACCTCTCCAATTACTGTACTGTACTACTACAGTAACTTCATACAGAAATTAGCATTTTCTGCCTTTTGGTTTGTTTTCCTGGAGAATCTGAGGTTCATCCTTCTACAATCAAGAAGTTTACATCACAGAGAGTAGTGAGAGGAATTCTCATGAGTATTCTTGTCTTTTCAGAGTGGTTCCCAAGCCTTAGCCTGAGTACTGTAAGTAGGAACTAAATAGATTCAGTGGTTAAGTTCCAACAGAATTTATAAATGCGGTAACAGGTGAATGTAAACTCTAAGGACTAAAGAGATTGGAGGCATACAGTAACCCAGAGCTCTGATAAAACTGACAATATATCGGATAAAACCATAAAACCTGTAAGCAAGTGGAAATGATCAATACTAACTCCTCACATTAAATGGACAATACTTCACTTGTTCATTCAATCTATTATTTTGAACTTGAAATAAATATGGATATGGGTGTCTCATGCATTTTCATAACAAAAGTGTGAGATCATGTGGGATTAAATTAGCTATTAATTTTTTTAAAAGAAAAATAGCAAATTAGTATGAGGCCACAGTATGATCTATTCAGGCCTGGCATTATAAGAGGGCAATTGCCCATGCCCGCCTAAACGCCCATCTTGGCTCCTAAAAATAACTGTTAGAACTTGCCTAAGATGGGCAACCATTGCCCGTCTGCCCAAAAACTCCTGACCAGGCCTGGATCTATTTTGCTCAAGTTCAGTGTGAGCTCAGAGTGTGGTAACTTACAGTAATCTTCTAAACATACTGTACCTCAAGAACCACAAATAAAAGCTAATTTTTCACATTTTACCACAATGCTTAAAAATTCCTCTCTATCAACTTTACAAATGAAATTTTGCCATAAAATGAAAATGCAGCCCGACCAATTTTGAATGAGAGCAATGGCTCCTATCAATCAAGTGCAGAATTTATGCTTGGTTTCCTTTTTTATTCAATTTCATTTTATACAGAAACATAATGCGAGATACTGTACTAGTAAGTGAAATCAGAGGAGACCTGTAAAGCTAGCCCCACACTACATAACTTGCACACCACAACTCGACTCTATCATCGGGTCTCCAACAGTCATGTGGTGTGCGTGAATTTTCGACTACAACTGGCAGTTTTAAGACCAGTTTAAAGTCACGTTGCCTTCAGTTGGGAAGGACGAACATGTTGGTTCTTCCCAACTGATGGCGACCTAGTGTACTGTAAGTAGTATATCCATGTGAAAAGTTACTCTGACTGTGAATTTAGAATACAAATGCTCTGAACTACACGTGTACGTATGCCACATTTGAACTAATGAGTGTCTGTCTTAAAAGTGTACAGTACAGTACAGTACAGTACAGTACTGAATGTAATTTTGGAATGCATAGAAGCTACAGGTACAGTACATGTGGTATACGAAATACAGCATACCAAAACACAACTGCACTAACTTCCTACAGTACTATTGTTGGTACATACTGTACAGTACTTTGTACAGTACTGTAGCACTCCCCAGACTATACGGTTCCTGTACAGTAAGTATAGTACTTTAGTGCTCCGCATGCAGCTGCACTGTAAATCTTGACTTTCCTATGGATCCAAGCCTACTGTACTACTGTGCAATACATAACAAACTGGAAATCTGACTGAATGGATTGCCCTTTAAAACATGTAGTATGATTCAGAATGAGCAGGATGTGGTACAATAATCCACAGTTAATCAACAAGGGCCTTAAAAATAATAGCTACCAAAAGTGTCGTCACTATACAGTACTACAGTAGTACTCAACAATACAATACTGTCCAAGCAAAACTCAACAACAAATTTCTATTTCACAGTTCACTGACTGTATGAATTCTTTCACAAACCACAAGTGCATGGTACAGTGTGATAGTTGTACCCATAATACTATATGCTACCTTCAAATTATGATGCACTTGTGGTACAGAAAAGTTCTGTATAGAGGGAAATTTCCACAAGGCTAATTTTTGGCGAATCTGCACCTTGTTCACATATTTGCAGAATGAAGAATTTGCTGTTGCAGGCAACTAACATAATCTTGTACAAACTAACGAAAGTACTTTTGTCAGTCTTAAATTCCCACTGTACAGTAATAATAAATTTACAGTAAAAACTTCAATTTTTTTAAAGAAAGGTTCTCACTTAAAGGTCTGTGGCCATGTAAATTCATGTGCCAGCCTATTTCAAGTAAAAAGCATTAAAACTGTTAAAAACAGAGGCAATTCCCATCAAAATCCATCAAATATTGACCATCTTGCATGAGAATTACTGTTTTTGCACTTACAGTACATCATGAATAAACATGACCATATGTATGCAATACCGGTACATGCAAATTTGTGACATGGAAAGAGGGACTCCTGAAACATGTGAACATTATGTTATACTGTGTTTAACCTTCATTCAAAGAAAAGGCATAATTTTGGCATGCCCTGAGGGGTTTACTGTATTTTGGAAGTAGTATTGACCACTTTGAAAATGTCCAAATCAAACAACAAACTAGAAACTTGGTGGTAAAGTATTTCATATAAGATAATTTAAAAGGAAAATAAAACAAATACAGACCCTGTGCAACAGTCTCCACATCACATTTCATTCACAGCTAAATGAGAAATTTCAGAAATGGTCAGACTTTGAAGGAGCATATCTTGATAACAGTACAAGATATTCAAATAGTTCCAACAGATTTTCATCAGGGGATTATAATCTATCATTGCTATTGTAAAATAGCTGTTATGGATACATGTCCACACTTACCTTTAAGGAATTCAGGTACTGTAGCTTGCAATACATGTTACATCTAAATATTGCACTGATGTTAGTGATATTTTCTGTCCATGCCATACTGATGGCCATGTTATCAGTAATCACACTACAGTATATATACTCCTAGACGTATACTGTTACAAAAGCAGCTTGACATGAACTGTTCTTGCCTTGATTACAAAACATCTACATGGGGTTACAGTTTTGCCACACTACCAAGCAGTTTGTCCCTCACCAGTTGGCCTCCCAAAAAGCTAGTTCACCCCAAGTACGGTATTGACCAATTTACCTCCAAAAACCTACCAGTTTTTCCCCCAAGTGTCGACCAGTTCAACCCCTAATACAGTATGTCAACAGAAGATCCTTAAGATGATGTTGATTATGTCCAAAATGCATTGAAGACCAATTTAGAGGCTCAAATTTATATTCCTCTCTCCTCTGCAGGATTTACCTGGATGGCCACCCTCTCGTCTTTGGCTCACAAGAGTCTGCTTGAGAGAATGGCTCTAAGGGATAGGAGGTCTATTGACCCTTGAAGATCCCGCATTTCATTAGTCTATTCTTGAATATGTTCAGTGTTGGAGCAGTAACAACATTCTCTGGTAATTTGTTCCATGTTTTCCACACTCTGCTGAAATATGAGTTTCTCCTTACTTCTAATCTTACTGTTGGGGGTCTTATTCTTTTCGAATTTCCTCTGGTTTTACTGTCCCTAATAAATTCCACAAAATCATCCAGCTTGAGTACTATTTTCCCTTGCGTTATGTTGTACAGTGTTATCAGGTCCTGGCGCATATTCATTGCTCAACTGTCATCAGTTTTAATTCTTTAAGTCTTTCCTCATAGGATTTACTCTCCATTCCTGTTATAAGCCTGGTCATTCTCCGTTGTACTCCTTCTAATAAAGTAATATCTTTTTTAAATATGGCCTCCAAAGTTGAATGCAATAATCTAAATGTGGTCTTACCAGGAACTTGTATAAATTCAAAACAACCTTGCGATCAAAATTGATGAAGTTCCGTTTGATAATACCCATAACTCTGTTGGCTTTCTTTGTTGATCTGGCACATTGTCTACTAAATTTCATTGACGTATTAACGTACACTCCCAAATCCTTCTCCTCATCACTTGCTTTCAATTCCTTCCCATCCATTTGATACTTGTTCTTGGGATTACCATGTCCAAAATGCATCACCGAACATTTTCCTACCTTCAATTTCATTTGCTACTTTTTAGCCCATGACATCAATACGTCTAAATCTTGCTATAGCTGTTGCTTATCCCTTTCATCTCTTATTGAGCTTATTACTTTTGTGATAACCTTATAATGGATTCCAGATGACAGTCAATGTTGGAAAATTTCATTTTATGCTACAGTAACAACTCAGCAGCTCTGCTAGCCCTTTGTACTAATGCTGCCTTTAGCAAACTGGCTTCTTTCTTACAAATATATATTCCTTTTTCAGTCAAATCAATTGTTTTGGAAGCCATAATGGGGGATGAGCAAACAGAGTCTGCCCTGCAGGGTATTAGCTGGTGTACTAAAATTCAGCTGCCATAATACAATTCTTAACTTTTCATGCAATCAAATTTGTTCAGTGAAATTTGTTGCAAAACATTTTTTCTTTTGTCGAAATGCCCACCAAGACTTTTCTCTTTCTGTTGTCGTTCAGGTTTCTATTTCAAAATGCAGTTCATTTTTCTTTTCTTCTTTTATTGTATACATGTATCTGTTTTTATGCACTTGTGACTCTCCTCCATATCAGTCAGACTCCGACTCCCACTGAATGCAATCTATACCCCTTTCATGTCTTTCCTGGGATCGCCCTTCAAAGCACCCGTGGTGTGCTGTGCCAACATGATCCAAATTTTAACCCAGCCCCTGGGAAACCATATCTGCATTGTCATTTAGTACTGTCACATGCAATTACTAGGCACCAGCTGACAGGGCTGGTCATATGACCCGGGCGATCGCCCGTGCCCGCCTAAACGCCCGCCTTGGAAGCAAAAACACTTGCCAAGGTGTGCAACAAAATGCCCGCCTTAAATTGTGTGCTGGGCAACAAACTGCCCACCTTGAGAAAATATGATCGCCCGTGTGAAAATACAATGCTAAAACCATCAGAATACATGCAGATTCGTACATTTAAAAGACCCAAAAAAGACTTTCCACGCCAAAATATTCAGCAACTTCCGTAGCGAACACAGCTAGCCATACAATCTGACAATGCCGCACAAACTAGCATGCCGCACAGCTTGATTTTACATGGTTCGATTGCACAAGTAAGCTACAGCTTGCTGCATGCATCTTGTACTGTAGAGACTACTGTCTTAAGATACATCGTTTTTGAGTGTCAATTCACTGTCAAACATTACCAAATTTGTCAAAAATGACAAAACCATTGTCCTGACATGTTCAAAAGACTCTCAAACAAGTATCTACATAATACTGACAATTTTTGATTGGAACGTTTTTCACCACGAGGCAAATTTCTCTAGAGGGGCTTTGCAATTTTGCCGTTGCCTAACGTGTAAAATACATGGATAGGCCTACCAAGATGCTGCAATATGCAGAAGTAATGTCTGCTTACTCGTAGAGCTACAGGGTCTAAAATTTACCAATCATCTTTGTTTGAAAGTGTTATCAAATGTTGTCTGAGATGTTGGTGTGAGAGTTCAGACATATTTATGGCCAGAATAGGTCTTTTCTTGTCAAACCTACTTGAATATTTTCTAAGCCTTTTGCCATACATATTACTGTTACGAGAAGCAAATAGTTTTAGTCTCTTGAAGTCCTTAAAGTGACATGAACATAACACCACTCTATATCCTCATTTTGTTGCTACGTGGGGGTGGAGGATTCATCAGTTACCACCTGACGAAATGATTGTGGCCCATGGCCCCAACCTAGCTCCCCCACTCCTGTCGGAAGATAATGATCAAAGTATATACCCATTATATTAAAGGGGAATAAGTATGATTTTTGTGCATACTTCACTTAATTTCTCACAAGAAGGACACAAAGCTTTGAGATTAGATCTAACTTGTCACTGCCATTTTCCAGACTGTAGGCCTGGGCCCGACTACAGCAGGCGCGGATCCAAGGGGGGGGGGGGCTTTCCCGACCTCACCCCCCCATTTTCGCCACATCAACAATATGCAAAAATTAGCATAATGTTAATCTAGGAGAATACTGAAGGGGGATTTTAGCCCCTCCCCCTTTTTGAAATTTCTGGATCCTCGCCTGGACTACATTATGTACCATTGACTTGGAAGAAGGAATATTGGTATAGGCCCTACTGTATGGATGTCAGTTAATCTTTAGACCCTTGCTGGCATCATTCATGGAGTGGCTCCGCCATATGTTACCCTGGACTTGGTCAGCCCAGTGTCCACAGTGGTGCATATGGTAGAAGGGAATAGAGCACCAACTCTACCCTGAAGGGTGCCATGATGTTGCTAATGGGGGTATTTGTGGCAAGTTGAGATATACAATCATTTTCATGTTTCGACTGATTTATAACATGATTTTAGAAAACATGGCGCCACTGTTTTTGTTAAAATGAGTGTTGCATATCTAAGTTTGGATCTGGCTGGGGTGGGGGTGGGGGGTGCTTCCCCCTAACATTTATTTTCAGAGAGGGTTATAGCCCCATGACCCCCATGATTTGTGCTCCAGGTGATTTGTGGTATGCACTGCCCTTTGCTCATGTCAAAACCTCCCCATTGGTTACATGGGGTGGTTGAGTCAAGCCTGAGTTTTGCGCAGTTCTTGCAATTAAAAATGAAAGTGTTCATCCTCATTCTTGTTTTTATTATGCAACAAGGTTTCTTTGCAGTTCAGTTTGTACAATACTGTTATGCTTTTAGCTAAAATAATTTTAAATGTAAATTTTATATTTACACAACTGCCCGCCTAAAATCTTGGGTGGGCAATTAATTGCCCGCCTTGAAGTGTAACAGCTAAAGCAAGGCGGGCAGTTGCTTGCCCTCCTGAAAAATTTTCATGACCAGCCCTGCGTGACCAGCATGCAGGTCTAGTCAGAGTAGTCTTGTAAAAGGAAGGTTAGTGATAAGGATGATGCCTCATTGCTGCAAAAAGAGTAGGATAGGTTATTTTCACGGTCCTAAAAATTTCAGGTATGATTATAACGTGAATGGTACAGGTACAGTAGTATTTTGAGTGATGTGACTTTTGAGAAATATCTGGTTGTAGTTATTACAGGCAATTTAAAGCCAGTTAGACAGCGTACAGCTGCTGCTGTTAGGGTTAATAGGGTGCTTGGATTGATCAAGAGGAATTTCAATAGATTTAGTAAAGAAATTGTACGAAATCTGTATAAGCACTTTGGTAAGATCCATCTCAACTTTGCAGCCCAGGCTTAGAGTCCTGTCTATGAAAAGGACAAGTTTCTTTTAGAGCAAGTTCAGAGAAGAGCCACTCGCCCTATACTGTAGCTGAGGTGAGACATCTACCATACCTTATCACGTTTAGACTTAAGCATCTTGGGCTTAGCACCTACTGAAGTTGAGAAGGATTAGGGGGGACATGCTCCAGTGCACAAATTTCTCTCTGAAAAGAATCCTTAGTTATCTTGTAGTTATTTAAAAGTTCAAAGTAATTCTCAGCTCAGCTCAGCTCAGAGGTCATTGTAACAAGCTGCAGTAGTTAAGTGTTTTACAAGGCTTGACATGAGGAAGTTCAGCTTCTCTCACAGAGTTGTCAATGAGTGGAATAGTCTGCCTGAGTGGATACAGTTAACTCCACATTCGTGCACTGCATGCTTTAAGGTTAACATTGACAAGTTCTTCCAAGATTGTGGGGGCATCTAATTGTTCTGTGCTCATCTGGTGTTGGTTGGTTGTTTGTTTTCAATTAAGGGGGTAGGGAACCTTTTTCCTCTGAAGGGCCGTTTTAATAGTCATAATCCACTCTTGGGCCGCAGTAGGGCTGTGAACGTGTAGCAAAATAATTAAACATTTAACCGCAAAAATATGCGATCACTTAGCAACTAATCGAGATTAGCTTATCACAACAGAAAGACTAAGTGTGTGTTGATCGACATAAATATCCATAATGAATTGTTGATGCCAAATGTAATACCCATGAACCCCAAACATGATTCATGTCAAGGCTTGCATTTAGTCGAGACAGTAATCACAACATGATGACATACTACATACTACGTAGCGGCCAATATTAGGTTTACATTTTTGAGATTAATCGCTAGTAGCATGTACTAAACCTTTATTCCACATGCAATCGTTTAGCAATTAATCGCTACCCGGTCAAAGTCCTAGGCCGCAGGCTGCAAGGGCACAACAAGGCTACACGGACCACAATTATCACAATTTGACCATATTTTTATTTTATATGTATGAGGTACAGTAATAATCAGGTAAATAGCAAAAACGAAAGGGCACACGAAGCACGCTGAAAAAAATAGAAATGTGAAAAAACTTCATTTTTCTACACTTTACATTTGCAAATTTATCCACTTCCAACTTTCAATTTACTTTTTGGAGGGAAAGGAATTCTGATCCCCGAAATCTAGCGGAACAAACACAGTGCCCGCTGAGTTTCGTAAGTACTGTGATAGTCCACTTCTGTTCAATGCCATGTAGTCTATCTCTCATGCAATGCTTCTGTTACCAACAGCTATACAGTATACACTACACTGTACAACTTGATTCTGTACCTGGTTAAGACTACTGTACAGGGTATGTCTAAAGAAACAGTAGGCATGTTACATTGTACATCTGAGCTTTAGTTCAATACACCTGTAATGTTATTTTGCATCGTCTTGACCTAACATATCTGGAGGATGGATTTAAGCAGGATAAACAGTGGGTTAAAAGATTATTATCAATTACGTTTCATGTGATTCTGAATTTACATTTTTTAATTGCCTCGCGGGCAAATCAAATGGTCCAGTGTGCCATATACGGCCCTCAGGCCGGAGGTTCCCCACCCCTGGTTTATGAACTTCAGGGCATCTTATGGGCCCTTAGCCTCCTTTGCCCCTTAACTTGTTATGTAGATCGTACAAATAATTACATCATTCTTTCTGGTATCCAGCCATATTTACAGTAGGGGTAATCTGCTATCACAAAAGCTACAGAAAGTGAACGTTACTCTTATATCCAAAGATCACAGTAAATTTGTTCCTTTTCATATCTCCTGGTCTTTCATCAGCTGATGTTTAATTTCTGTGTATTGGCCAGACTTTTTTTCCCTTGCTGGCTTCTGACAGTGACATGCTTTAATCGGTGTTTATTTCCTTCACGGAGCACAGCCTGGCGGCCATAGGCCCCCCGATTTTCCGAAATTGCGGAAAAATATGGAAAAAAACGGAACTGGCGATCAATTAAAAAATTATGGAATTTGTGATTTCATATCACATCCACAAAAAAGTAAACACTGGAGAACAACATTTTTGCATTTTTAACGAAGCACAGACAAATTTATTCTCCACAAATCAAGGGCACTTGAGGACTTTTAGGCCTACACTTCTGACGTACGTGTTTTGTACTGGACTGTACCAAGTTAGTAGTGCTACATAGTATTAGTACTTAGCCTATCTGCTCAGTTCTCTGCAAAAATACGTAACTAATGTTACAGTATCTTAGCACTTCAAGGCCACAAAAATTTCCACTCAACTTACTTGGTTTACGCATCTCATGGGGCCCTATCGATATGAATATATTTTTTGTAAACTGTCTTGCTCAAAACTTACTGTACGTCTAGTTTAAGAAGATTCTCCAAATGAAACGCAAACCCAGTATATTCCCGTAATCGAAAAACTGTTGCAACTCCCTGGATAATTGCCAGTGGGGGTGCATGAATTTACACGGGGCCGCTTCCCTTAGTTCATTAATGACCAACGCCCTATGTAACAGCGCAGAAATACACTGTCCTTGCATTATGTATTGCACACCGTTCTCGGTGTACTACGAAGGTGAACTTCAACTTCGCAAGAAACTTTCTTGGGAAGTTATGATGCACATTGTTTTGGCTATTTACGTGTACGCACACGCGTGTTATGACAGTTAAAAATTTAACGAATAGGAATGTGGGAAGTGGAATAATTTATGCAGGATAACGAGGCACGTGGGTAAAAATGATATATGATTTAGCACTGGAACTTGGAAAAACATAGCGATGTCATTGCATTTCGCCCTGTAGTATGGTTTGTAGACTATGCAGATGTAAGGCGTTGATTGTCCGTGGCATGCACACCTCTTAGGTAATACTGTGTGAACTTTGACGCAACAATTGGATGATCGTTATCATTTGGAGAGCTTTAAATTTTGCAAATCTTGCGAGTATCAGTGCTGATATTTTGTGCAGGAACTTAAAGAAATGTGTTTGGGGGAATTATTCAGTTATTTGCAGAAACCAGATGTGTATTTTAGCCCCGTTTCCAGTTTTCCAAAATCGGTGGTGGTAATCCTTTGAGTGATAAAATTTTACCCATGCTATATTAGTCCCGATTTATCTGACAGATGATCGGTCGCACAATAACTATAAACCAGGTTTGTAACTTGTAGGCGTGCATGCGGGACACTTGCAAGAGAAAATGAATTTAACGGAAGATCATGGAAACTTATAATTGCCATTTATATCTGAAACGGAAATCTACGGAAAAGGGAAAGTTGAAAACGGAAAAAAACGAAAAATGAAAAGTGGAAAACGGAATTTACCATTTTGTGCAGCGGAAAATCGGGGGCCCTACGGCCAGGCTTACTGTATTACAGGGCTTGAAAGAGCAGAAGGAGCATGGCCAAATGGCCCTCAGTTTTTGTTAATTTTGAAGGGCACCACAACCAAAAATTAAAAACAGAAGGGCACCAACAGCCATTTTTTAATTTTATCTCTTTTTGTATTCCTGAACTTTGTGTAAACTGAAGACTACCATAGGTTATGCTTTGTAGGGCAGGGAACGTTAATCATAAACTTGACAAAATATGCACCTGTAGGTTTATCACTGTTTCACATTTTTATTGAACATTTTTCTCATGCACATTTACAAGATGTTACAGTACTTCAAATTTGATCTAAGTATTACAGTAGCCCTTTCTTAAATTACGATTGTACACGTTTTTTTTCTCATGTGCACACCACTTTGGCAAGACCAACTACTTCATTCACAGAGTAGGCTAAACTAGCACTACAAAGTGCACATATGTCAGCTTAACCTCTCTATGTTACATCTATCACCCACCAAAGTAAGTCTGATTTCCTAGGAATGATCCAAGTCCACGGGAACCCATGCAGGCTTACGCACGGGCAATGCAAAGGTCCCATTGACTTACTGTGTACAACTGAATCAATCATCGGTGCAACACTGTTGCGAGACTGATCATACGACAGCTTTCGGGTACAGGTAGCAGGTACATTCAAGCCAGATTGTAAAGTTTGCTTTACACTGGAGATTTATCCCATGCCCAGAAATATGAATCTCAAAGTTGCTAGCCACGCAAATTTAACAACTGAAAACTGCAACCGTGCAAACTTATTGGCAGCAACCACACAAGCTGCCTGGGAAAGGCGGTTTCCTACAATATAGGAAGTAGTTTTGGTCAAAATTTTCTCGGTACCCTCCGTGCCAACCACGGCCGCACAATTCTCTTGGCCATTGTTATAATCAGATCCTGGCCACTATCCGTCCGACAGACTAGTACAGTCCGATATTAGGAATATTGAAGTATTCATACTTTTTGCTAAAAAAAAATAAGAGATGTTAAGAGAGTCGTTCTCAAAATGTTTTTGGTTGTATAATATCCACCTTTATTTTTAAATTGTCTAAGAAGAATTATTTTGAGAACGACTCATCATTTACCATAAAAATGTGAAAGTAAAGATTGCAACCCCCTATTTTTCAATGGAATGGAACAACCGGACGGATAGTGGCCATGATCCGTTATAGCCTAATCCCCTGCGCACCATTGCAAGCTTTCCAATCTGGCATTCAAGTATGCTTGGTTATGTGTGAGCAGTGAGATCAAGTTGGATACTTATGCACTTGAAAATGTTTGGTATTTTCTTTCCAGAATTTTTTTTTTTTTTTTCTTTTTGTACACCACTTTTTATACCTTCCCAGGTAAAGGCCGGACAGCCATTGCATTTGCAGTCGGTTATTTTGAGTCAGGTGCTTAGCTGAAAGCCTTCAGATCAGCAATTAGGTTACCCTATTGTGCCTGTACATCAAAAGAGGCGTAGGCTAGGTTACTGTAGCTACAAATAATATTCGACAACTCCTAATGCTATGATTATGAAAAAAGTAGGCCTAGGATAGGCCTAACTAAATTTGCTAGGCTAGGCCTAACGTTGTAATAATAATGAAGTACAGTAGCGGTAAGTTGTAACGTTAGTAGGCTACTGTACTGGCTACAATACTGAAACTGGCTAGGCCTAACAGTAACAAGTTCCAACTTCCAGAGTTAGTTACCCCGGGAGTGCGAGATTCAAAGAAAGAGGATCATGGGGAACCGGGGAACTTAGTCTTTAACTACTAAAATTCGAAGTTCCTTACCTATTGTGAATGTGATTATAATGCAGAACTTGCAGACCGGAAATTATTACGTTACTCTCTGCTTCGGGTTGGCAGCTAGTAACAAGACCATATCCGTTTGTACACCGAGTTTCTGTCGCTGTCAGCGACGGTCCTACTAATTACAGCCCGGCTCACCCGGCTAGCCCGGCTCTACCTAAACTTAGCCCGGCTATCCATGTACGTGTACACAAATCAACCGCCGTAGTAAGTTCAATTGTTTGGCAACGTATTAACAGCAAATTGGTACGTAAATCACACGTATAGTAATATTTAACAAATTTGCCCCCCCCCCCACAAAAAAGCCAATTACTGTATGTAATATGCAGGCTATGTTGTCAGACATGGGGGCAAAACTTTTAATTGATAAGATCAGCAGCCCCGTAGCTGGAGGTAACCACTTTGAGGGGTCACATCAAACTGAAGGATTGTCGCTGGCCTGGGGGGAGGGGGTTCCCTTCCCTTTGACAAGTTTTTGTCTTTTTCAAGGAGCCTAGATGCAAAATGGTGTGAGATTTTCGAATTTTGACAGAAGAAGTCTTGAAGGTTTAGTTATTTTTTCTTCAAGATTTATTTATTTATTTTTTTTTGAAGTTTTTTATTTTCCAGGGGGCAATTGCCCCCCTTGCCCCAACCTCGGACGCCCATATTGTCAGAGCTAATGAAATTACGGTATGATCACGGATGTACCTCTAGTTATTTTCACATACAGGATTCCGTCTGCCGGGAAGGAAAGTGGCCGAGTGGGCGCCGAATAATCCCCTGCACTTTCAAAAGTTAGGAAACATGCCCCCGTCCGTCAACTGTTGATGCCCATTCGAGCTGAGGCAGCCACACTCCAGGCAGGCCTATGCATTAACTTTGCCAAAACACTGAACATGATCTTTGAAATTTATGATTGATAAAAATTAATATTGTCAATGCAGACTCATTGACGCATTCTGTAATTACTTTTGTTCAAAAAATATAAATAAAATCATACTTTTACCTTCAAAATACAACATTGAAAAGGTATTTTTCGGCCACCAAGTTCTTTAGGCAGTCAAGTTTATCGTGCACTGATCATTACGTATATTTACGATGCGTCTGTAATGTACACTCATGTATAGCGCCAATCATGGATGGGGTTAATTCTAAGGTTAGGGTTACGTGGACAGGGGTTATTTGGCCTGTTCTTTCATAATCTGGCGTCAGAATTACAAAAAAATGGTTCAAAAGCTGTCATTTTGGAATTAGGGGTGTGGCCTATTTCCAAAAAGCTGATTGGTCCATTGGCGTGATTTGCCCATAACCTCGTGGGAAAAAAAATTGCGCTAGCGGGGCTAAGTTTAGGTAGCGCCGGGCGAGCCGGGCTAAAATTACTAGGACCTGTCAGCGACGTAGTCTATCTAGTTGTAGCAACGCTTCCACATGTGAAATCCAAATTCCTGAAATTCCTGACAGAATTTCTTGAATTTAGGTTTATTTTTCTGACTCAAATTTCTAGTGCAGTGAGACAGTAGCCTACCAGGGAGGAACTACTTCTCTGTTTTACAATTAAAAGTGGAGGCAGTGGCACTCAGGCTTACCCCCTTGGCTTTTGGTTGTTTGTCTGTTTGTCTGTTTGTTTGTTTGTTTATTATTCTCTGTGACACCTCCGAGGATTAAAGAGACTGGTATACATATAGATCGTACATGAAAAATCTTAAGGTGTACATACAAACATAGAAATGAACTAAGATAAGAAGAAAAGAAAAAGAAAGGAAAGAAAACGAAGGAAAAGGAAGGAAAATAACAACATTTAAATGGCAACAACCTACCTGTTTGACAGTGGAAACCACACCTCCAGCAAAATTCAAAAACGACTTAAAGGGAGAATGCAGTCACCCCAATAAAGAATTTCATAGTAGACTATCCTATTTCCTGAATGGATTTTGAGAATCATGTGGCAGTACTTTTCTTACTCAATTGTACTAAAATTTACAAGGAGCAACTGCTTGTTTTACCTTGAATATGCAATATTTATGTCCTAAAATATTATGAAAGATAAGTTGGAAGAGAAATAAGAAGAAATTTGAGACATTTAGCTACTGTATTGTTTCAAAATAAGTTTGGGGTGACTGCTTTTGACCTAAAGTAGCTTAAATTTAGCAAAATTTTCTTACTATCTGTATTGAGCAATTCTTCCATTTTAAGGGTGTTGTGGTTTCTATAATAATGTGGCTTTAGGAACTTAGACCTTTCTCTGGAAAACATGGGGCATTCAAAATTGGTATTCATCTCCTAATTTACTTTGATTACACAACGTACAAATTCGATCACAGAAATTTCAAGGCATCTACACCTCACAGTGGGGATTCTACTGTTACTACAACGGAGCCTACATAGATCTAACCTATTTTTAGGGGAAGAGTGGCGAGGTATTTTTCTTGCAAATCTCCTCTTATTGCATTGCAAGCACTTCTGAAGACGTTTGAACATAACTATTACAAACAATAGGTAAAGCAAGGCGAAATTCTCCTTGAATTTCACAATTCACTAACAAAAACATTGTCACATGATCAAAATAGTAGGTCCTTCATGAATTAGAGTGACGGGGCATAGTAACTCTGATTGGGGTGACTGCCTATCCTTTAATCTTAAGCCAATTGTTTTATCGAGCCAGTTTGTATCAATAGAATTATAATTCCAGATAAAGGGCATGCCTGCTTTTTCAAAGATGTGTTTAATCCGACATATCCATGGCGATTTGTAGATATTTTTGTCGTGCAAAATCCTTAGGAACTTATACATTACACCTGCTAACTTATTATCCTTACTGTTGATCAATTTACCCCAGTATGCTACAGTTCCCAAGCTCCCAAGGTTAACATTGACAAGTTCTTCCATAAGTGTGGTAGAATCTAATTGTGCTGGGCTCGTTTGGTGTTGGTTGGTTCTGTTTTCAGTTAAGGTTGTATGGACTTCAGGGCATCTTATGGGGCCTTAGCCCTCCTTTGCCCTTTAACCTGTTATGTTATGTTATGTTATGTTAGTTCTTCCCTCAATAAGTCGAGTAATACTGTACCTCCCCAGCGAGGTAGGAAGATGTTTGACATTGGGAGGCCAGACCAGATGTGACTTCTCGACCTTGAATCCCCTTCCCACACTAAAACACATTTGCTCAATGTGATTCTTCCGATTTTAATTTGAGCAAAATAAAAATATTCAAAGCAAAAGGAAACAAAAGCAACACCATGAAGGAGTGTTTTTTTGTTTAGGAGGCTCTGGGGACTGGAGATTTTGTGGAGGTGACTTCCGTTTACTATCTAAGCGGAGCGCCACCATAGGTTGGCGCGGAGCGTACCAAGAAAATTGTAGATTTGAATACGTCCCAGATCGCCGGAAATGGCACTTGTCGGGCTTGGTAGCAGCCATCAAGATGTGCAATTTTTTTGAAAAAATGTAAAGCTTGATTTGATTTTTTTTTTTATAAAACACATTTCTGTAAGGACAGATTAGTTGAGCTGGCCTGGACTTGGAGTCCGAGGATTGGAAGTTTGAACCCCATTTACTATCTAAGCAAAGTGCCACCACAGGTTTTGTGTGGACGGAGCGTACCGAGAAAATCTGAGATTTTAATACATCCCAAATCACCGGAAGTGGCGCTTGCAGGATTTTTTAAGCCATCAAGATGTGTCCTTGGTGTGCAAATTTTGTAAAGTTTGATTTGAATTTAACACTTTATTGAAGACTTAGTCTGTTCCATATATCCGACTTCATCCAAAATTGTTCAGCGTTGAGTTATCCCCCATGGATTTCAGTGGATTAGTTGGAACTGAGATTTTCTACAGCCAGAGTCTGTTAACTTATTAAGTTGAGTAGAGGTAGCTCCACGATTTGCCCGGCGAACGGCCAACGACCCGAAACTCCGACAGCCCCAATGCCATCGAGTATTGGTAGGTGGGATTTGAAGAAAGCCTGTGTAATAGCCTCCATTTCATTCAGGTCATATATTGCATAAAATTTGTGTATACTAGAGAAGCTATAAGTTCCGAGTTGATTAAATGTTTTTTCCGGAATCTAAACTGCAAAGCGCGCGAAAATTTTTCGGGTCATTTTTCACAAAAAACATAGGCCTATGTAATTATTAAAAACAATAAGAAAGAAAAGCTGTAGGGGTTCTAGACCGTATAGGAGATAATATGCATTGTATCGAAACTAACTTGACTATCCGATGAAATAGCCAAATATTGCTCTGTGAGTCCTTCACCAACTGGCCGACCCCATGACACACAAGAGAACAGTAGCTATAGGCTTTGCAATATGGGATGAAATTTACGACCTCTACATAAACTGTGTACTTTTCCTACGTGTTATGGTAACGGGGGAAAGGACTTGCACTATCTAGTGATGTAGAATGAAACTATTGAAGAAACCAGAATGTCTCTCCTGCGCGCGTAGCGCGCCGAATATTTCAGGTTTTTATTAGAGAAATTGTCCTCAATTATTGGGGGGGCCAAAATGACATTTGCCCCCCCAAACATATTGGGGGGCCATAGCCCCCTTGCCCCCCGGTTCCTACGCCACTGCTCCCAAGCTCCCCATAAACTACACAATTTGGTGTGGATTTCTTTACTTTTAGAATTTGTTTACAGAAGTTAAGATGAAAAGCTTCCTCTTGTCTAAGATTCGAAACCCCAAACCTCGCTACCATACAGTAAAATTGGAGTAACAAGCTGATCGAAGAGTTGAAACAATAGATCGAGGGGGAGTTTAAGATTATAAGACTTAGCAAACTGAAAAGAGCTGTCTTTGCCTGGGTCACTTGTTTACATTTTGCCTTAGTAAACTTATTAAAATTAAAGTTACACCGAGATATACACAATCATCAACCACATCAATGGTGTCATCACCGAAATAGAACAAGGGTATACATCTGACTTTACCTCGAGAAAAGATAATAATTTTAGTTTTGCTTGTGTTGGCCGTCATGTTCCAAGTGTCGAAGTAATCTTTGACACCATTTAAAGCCTGTTGTAAATCTTTATCGTTCTCCGCTAAAACAACTGTGTCATCAGCATACAACAAAGTGAATAGTTTAAGGTAGACTTCAACATCATTATTGCTTAGATGATCCCTCATTTCGTCAGACAAATTACTCAGATCGTCGTAATAATTACTAATAAAGTTACCAAAGCCATTTAAATAAATAGCAAAGAGAACTGGGGACAAGTTTTCGCCTTGTCTGACACCTACATTACATTCCAAAAAGGATGATTTCTCCCCCATATTACCAACACATGATTTCGCATTTTTGTACATAGAATAAATTACGTTTAATACATTACCATTTATATTGCTCGCAACCAGTTTAGTCCAGATGGATGTTCTGTCAACCAGGTCGAACGCCTTTTTATAGTCAATAAAGCACAATATATACGTTTACGCTTACTTAAATAACAGTTAATTATAGAGTAAAGCATAAAAATGTGATCAATTGTCGAATGATCCCTCCTGAACCTAGCTTGCGTTACTCCTGCACCTATACTGCAATGAAGGTAAACACTAAGGCGCACTTTGCACCTGGAGGCGCGAGGCTTTAAAGTTTGACAGGGTGCAGGATCTGGGGCAGGTTATGTAAAAAGTATTTGCCCCGACAGGATGTCAGCTTTCTCACTGAGGGGTTCCAAGGCCCGCAGCCAGACAAGGTTCTGAAAAAAGGTACGGGACAAAATGTAGGGTGTCAATACGTACGGCTTTTCGCCGGATTGTCTGGCTTATGGGCAGCCTAATCCGTCAGGCGTTGCATGACGCTGCCTCCCGGGTCGTTGCATTTTTCCTCCTCTTTAAAGGTCTGCGAGGTCACAATGAAAATTTTACAAATAACAGATGAAAGGAAAACAATCATGAATGAATTCAGCTATCATCCATGACATCACCTTTCGGCCGAAAGATGTGGGTATTTCTCTATCGGCCGGTACTCATGAACAGTCACATATTGGCAAATGATATATAGTCCCCCGCACCCACATACAGTTTGATGATAGCTTTATAGTTAGTGCATACGATGTATAGCCAAGGCCAAAGGTATCGCAATGATATCTTACAACACTTATGTCTGACAGTGATCTCGTTTTAGCACTGGACGGTCATGTCCTCCTTTTTGGGAAGTACTATTGGAAATGGTCACCCATCAGTAGCAATTACAGGCACGGATCCAGACATTTCGAAAAGGGGGCCTGAAAGTCCCCTTGAATATTCTCCTAGATTAACATTATGCTAATTTTCGCGTAGTTGTTATTGTTGATGTGGCGAAAAAGGGTGGCGGAGGCCGGGAAAGCCCTCTTGGATCCGCGCCTGAATTAAGATGGCTTTCAGTGGGGGAATAGCCTATTTTGGGAAGAGTGGAGAAATCTAAGGGGCTTTGCAACCCTCAGCACCCCCTTGGCTATATGGACTTGGGGGTTGCTAAAAATTTTCAAGACAAATTCCCGAACATGGTACGTTCTTGGTCACCGTCATATAAAATGGTCAAGCCCGACGTATTTGCACGACGTCATTGCATGAAAAACTTGACTTTCATGGTTTATTTTGTTCATTATACTTACTTACTACTATATACGTATACTTGCTTCCACGCCTAACTTTAAGAACTTGTCGGAAAATCCGACTTGCAATTGGAGAGCGCCTCATCAAGTTACGGGGCTGAGAGATAGGAGAAATTACTCTATGTGTACTCAAAATTGGACTCTCAGTATCAGGGTGATTGCCCTTTATCGGGGATTGTATGCATTGTACTGTATCCAACCCCACTGCCCGATGAAGCCCGTAACCAAGGGGCTCGGGGCCTGCGGCTAAGCCGGCCTTGAAAGCAATTTCGCCCCCCCCCCCCCGTAAAGAATAGTACAATTGTCTTTAATGCACTTTAGTATATCTCGCCCCTAACAAAAAATTTTCGCCCCTGGAAGCTCAGTATTTTGTCACGTTCAGTACCTTATCTGGCTACGAGCCCGCCGATGAAATGGTAAAACAGTCGGCGTGAGTCGCTTACTATCGTAACCTACCCACGACTGTGCGACAAATAGGCCTATAAACATTTTACTGTGCTGTTAATGATCAGCAAGTCCCCACCCTACAGAAGCCACCTAAAGATTACTTCGACGATAAGAGGAGCCCGGGTGTACTGTGTAGATTATCAGTGGGGGTGGGGGCAACTGTAAAAGTAGTCTTGGCCCAACTTGGCCAACTAAGACTTAGTGAAGCTTTACCCTTTCTTCCAATCCCACAACACAAGTATAGTGTTCGTGTTGGCGGGGCGGCTATTCATAATATATGGCTCGATCTGCTCTGAACTGTATATCCTCTGGTTGCTTTCACATGGTGAACACTGATAATCGGATAACGGAAGGAGGGTGCGCTGTATGTATGAGGTTATGGAACTGCACGATAAGTCACTGGAAAGAGAACTACCATCGTCTTAACACATGGATATTATGAAAAAGACTGAAGCAACAGAACTTTTAAGCGCGCATAGGGCGACTGGGAAATTTTCGGTGCCAATTAATGCGCCTGCCGTCCTTAGGAGCAAAATAAGGAAACCAGGGCCTCTGATTACATGTCGGGGACTTCTTAAAATCTTATCCCTCAGGGAGGCCATGGCCCTTTGCCCAACCTGGCTTCAAACCTGGGATAACATGCATTGTCTTGTGAATGAATCATTCACAACGAGGTATAACTTAGCGGAATGACGCGCGAACTAAGCACTGCTGAAAATAGTCGCTTGCGACGAAATATTTGGCCAGGTTTTGTCACTTGACCGTATATAACGTGCATATGTGCATCCGTACTCCTTCATCATAGGCGTAGGAAGCGGGGTCTGGGGGGCTAAGGCCTCGTGCCCCGGTCAAAAGTGCGGTGGGGCAAAACTATGCGCCCCCCCCCTACAGTCCAAGGACGAAAACCCCTTGTTTCCTCTGTAGGAAATGTCAAAAAATTGCAGTATTTTACCTTAACATCTCTCCAAAGTGTTGCACAAATTGCATCTAAGCCCCCTCCCCAAATATTAAAAAATTTTCCCTCGCTTTAGACCCCTCCCCCAGGACGGCGATCTGAAACAACGGCCAATTCCTCCAGTCTCAGACAGCTTCCTACGTATGTGCCCCTCACATTAATACAGATAGCTATTTTGGATGTGGTTTGGTGCTACGAAGTTGGCAAAAGTTGCGAAGCTCCCCGGAAAATAGCCAGCTATGTGATCATAATAGTCTGGTAGATTTACAACAAATTGTACCGTTATTTCAAAAAATGCCTATAAGTGAGTTTTGGGTATTTTTGTATTTGTTGAGATGTGTTATTTACCCAGACAAAAGCTTACCAAAATTATCTAATGCAAAGTGACGAAATTAGGTCAAATACAAAATGGCGGCTTTTTCACCCATTATGTATCCAGAAAATGTATGAAATATGTTACTTTACTGGAATGTTAGGGTTTAAAAAAGTTTTTGAATATTTGAAACAAATTTTTAGTTTAGCTACAGTGACCCCAATGATGACGTCACTGATAACTGTTCGTTGAAGACGTCTATGCGGTTATATTATATGGTTTATCATGAAGCTGCTGGCCTGGATCGGAAAAGAAACTTAAAATTTATGCCAATCCAATTGATCCAAACTTTTGCGAGGAGCAAATCCTGTAATGATCGATTATTAGAAATAAGGCTGATCATCAATGTCGTCGTCGTCGTCGTCATCATCATCATCATCATCATTGTTTTCTGGTACTTTTCAATTTGCACTTCTTATCTTCGCAAGCTCATCCATGTCACTACTACCCTACCAAATGGATTAAATAGAACAATCATTTGTTGTCGAGGAAGTTTCCGACAGCCAAGAAAGACAGTTTAAACATTCAAAACGAAAATTAAGTGTCTCAATACTGAGCCCAGATCTAGGTGGCTTGAAGGTGGGGATGGAGTGGGGGTGGGGGAAGTCTGCCCTTCATCTCGGACATTTTACAGTTTAGTCGGAGCCTCAATGGGTAAAATGGCGTACCGGTATGTATTTCCTGACGACGACCATTCGCCCCAACGAAATTCTTGATGTTGCTTTTAAGGAGGACACATTCTTCTATAAAACCCAAAAATTAACCAACTTTCCTTAACAAACACCAAAAATTTTCCATTTTTCATCAATAGAACCCCCAAATTTTCGGCGCACTCCAAGCGCATAACCTTTTGCGTCAGCAATCCGTTCGGTGCCCCTTTGCAACTGTCGGGTCTTCGAGTTACTGGCCCCTCGAAGGGGAGCTTGGTCCCGCTGTCTGAAAAATCCCGGCACCAACACTGACTGCACCTACATGCAGGTTTTTACCATGGTCAATGATTTTCCGGCCTGCAAATTTCATGACGTTGTATCACTTACTGACTTTTGAACATTATGGGCACAAAAATACCAGTAAATTATTCTTGCCAAATTTAGATGTACATTTAAAGTTAGGACACAAGCATCAAGGTTTTGCATGTAGCAATATATTACCTTGAGTAGCATTCATAACATGCCAGTGCTGCCTACAAGTTGTGAGACTAAATTTTCTAGTACCACAAATATATTGAAAACTACTCTTTCCGTCCATGATGACTGTACATTTTATCCTATTGCAAGCTGTTTCTGCAAAGTTAAAATACAGTCATAGTGATAAATGTGAACTGAATTGTGACCTGTGGCGAGCTTGTTGGGCTCTTAGTGTCGTTAGGAAGTCAGCGCAAAGCTCAATGCTAAGGTTCCCGTTTTGTGAATGCCTCAGACATTTCGGCTATTTTCTCCCTGGACCCCACCAAAGTTATACTGGACCACACCAGGTCTTTATGGCAGCCCATGGTCCCCTCACCAGCTTGCAAAGCACTCAACTATTCACCCGCTCTTGCGGAGCTGAAGAAGATAAACCATAACTTTGTTTCGTTCACTTGTGGAGACTTTTCACATCTCTGAATTGCAAGAGGAGGGAACTGTCACTACAAAGGAAAACTTTCGCTCGCTTCGTGAGCATGGGCAAACGTAGGACCGATTTCTTTAAGCTAACTGTGGTGGGCAGGAGATATCATCCCCTGTCGTTCCCGCAAACAGCCATCATCTTGTGGTACCACTGGCTACAAACATAATCTTCTGCTGGACGAATTTTATTGTATGTCTCGGTTAAAAGTTAACACAGAAAAAAAAACAAACATCATCTAGATTGGTTGCAAAAAATAGTAACCCGATTTTGCCGAGGTGTAATTTGAATTGGGTAAAGGATAATTTTAATACTCTTGGTGTCACCTTCAATACGGATATGAAGCAAATGGTTGACCAAAACTATAACAAAGCCTTAGATACTATAAAAGGCGTTTTAACACATTGGTCCAAACGTCAGTTGACGGTATTGGGCAAAATTACTGTCGTTAGGTCGCTCGCCCTTTCAAAACTAACATATATCACTATGACTCTTCCAAACCCAGACGAAAGTTTTGTCACAAATTTGCAGCGTTTACTTTTTCAATTTATCTGGAGTAAAAAGCCAGACAAAGTTAAAAGGGACCAGTTTTATAATTCATATGAAGAGGGCTTCATGGATAAGACGAGTATATAATGGTAATAATAATTGGTGCATCTTATTTCAAGATATGCATAGAGATCTAGGCGATTGTTTTAGTAAAAGTATGCAATACATTACATCTTATATTATAACTATGAAAACTCCCTCCTGGGTTGATGTGCTTGCCGCTTGGGTAAATCTCAATAAAAAATATGTCTATAGGGACACCGGTAGAATTCTTGACTCAAAGGGTATGGAACAATGATCTTTTTCAAATGGATGGCCATTTTGTACATACTTCTGCTTTCTATAGCCCAAAGTTCTAGTTCGTTAATGACTTTTTCGATGAAGAGGGAAACTTTTATGACTATGAGACCATAAAAGATAACTTTGGAGTCAATATTGATTTCTTTACTTTCTTTGGTCTCCGTAGAGCTATTCTATCAGCCAACCACAATTTTCAGATTTGTTTTAAAGCCCCCATGTCCATAAGGCCTCCAACAATTTATAGTGTGTTGCTACCGTCTGATAAAGGCTGTTAGATATTTTATAATATTATAGTAAAACCCTGTGTTACTTCAAATATTAATTTAAAAGAAAAGTGGAATGGTATCCATAATGTATCTATTACGGATTCGGTATGGAAATACTATAATAAATTAGCTTTCAAAATTTTATCTTCGGTAACCCTTAAATGGTTTCAGTATTGAAATGTTAATATTTTTCTATTAACAATGTATTACTATACATCATATTGGTCTAATAGAGAATGATTTGTGTACTTTTTGTAAGCAAGAGAAGGAAACGATTTTACATTTATTCTGTATGTACCCTGATATAAAACATTTAATTGATCAACTCAATTCGTGGACAACAGAAAAATTATCAACGACTTTTTATACTATTCAAATGAATGTTTAATTTTAGGTTATCATGGCTATGGCACAGATATTCGGGCACTTAATTACTTAGCTGTCATATTTAAATATCGTGTTTTTAAATGTAGGCTTAAGTCTGTAAGGCCCACTTTATCGTCTTTTGTTTATGATTTAAGAGAATACTTAAAAGTAGAAAACTTTGTAGCCGTATAGATTGCAATCATAATGAATTTCTTAATATCTGGTAGTAGTGGGAAAATGTGTTTTGTATGCAATTCTCTGAGTTGTGATTCCATGTAAGTATCACTTGAGAAAATGCAAATGCTTTTCCATATATTTGTTCATGATGAAAATAAGTATATATATATTATGGGACTTTTTGAAGAGGAAAAAAGATTTACAAGAATAAAGAGAAAAAAAGACACAAAAAACCCCCAAACAACTCGATTTACCTCATAATAAATGTCAAGGAGGAGAAAAGCAAAAATAAACAAAAAACTTTCAAAATTAATATAGTGGCCTTGGAACTCATTTAACGTGCCGTTTATTTTGAGAAAACTTACCTTAGAAACGTTGAATTTCACGTTAAATTTGTTTGCCTAAAACCAAACAAAGCACTCGGTTTGAGATCCTTTGAAAGAACAAAAAGAGACATCATTTCCACTTATGAAGTAGTAAACGTTGTCATGTTCATCCATTTTTCACTACTTACTACCTGTCAATGGATTAACTAATTTTTCAAGAAATTTACAAGACGAAAAAAGCCAAAACAAAAAAAAGCAAAACAAAAAACAAAAAACAAAAAAAAAAAACAAAAAAAACAATAGCACTTTAGATTAAAAGTAGAAAGCGAATAGCTAGGCATCTTAGACACATTTGTGTTGTAATAACTATAAGTATGCCCTGTGAATTGTTCTGGATTTAATATGGTAGTCGGCAAAACATCACAAGAGACCCATCGCGCCAACGACGTGCGAAAAATTACATGTCATGGACTATAACATCATTTCTCAAAATTTAGTGGCCCCTAAATGTGTGGGGGCGGTGGACGTGCACCTGTTGCTCCGCCCTTAATCCGCTACTGATTACCTTCAACTTTCTCCACCCACCTCTAAGACTATTTGTTTCGTGAAGTACATACCTATATCATTTAGCCTGCGTCTATGATTGTTGCCAGCGTAACTGCACTGTAAAAATAGACGTCTTCATTTTTTAACACATATATGGCGTTTAAGAATTAGAAAACGAACAACAAAATGGATATGCACAGTAAATGACTGAACGAATATTAACACATGATAAGGATATGACGTCAATTAAAGTGCACTCCGCAAACACGTTTACATGATTTATATATATGTTAATTTTTCTTCATTAAAAACAACTTGATGTTTACAGTAATCAAGAAATAAACGCATAAACGTGTTTACGAGATGGCGTTAAAGTGGCGTCAGTGTGTTAAAGTTGGCGTTTTAGACGTTTAATTTGCTTATGTATTTTATTGATTTTTCTGTTACATAAACGCCAAGACGCGTTTATTATCTGTTACAAAAAAGTGTTAATCAATTTTTACAGTGTGCACGAAAATACGTACCTCCATATCCTACTTTATGGCAAATTATAATACTGTACACTAGTTTTTATACCAAAAGAGGCAGTATAAGTCCAGGGCACAAAACTCTCCTTGTAGTTGCGATGGATTTAAAAAGGATGGTTCGACGAATTTCTCAAGTAAACTCAAGCTTTGGAACACGTGTTGTAGTTACGGGTGTATTATGTTTAGCCCGACGGTTTGGGGGATGTTTGCATGTGCAGTCGTCAAATTAGCAAACTCGTTTATTACAGTAGATCCAAACTAGCGACCCCATATGGGGGCCCCTGGGCAGACCGCTCACCCTTCCAACTATTCTTATGTGAAAGGCCACGCGGGGTCAGCCTTTGGGGCTGGGCTATCTTCAGAGTACATGGTAGCTTTTACTTTATGAATAGGCCTACTTCTTGTTCATTTCTGCGGTTTAGCGTCAAACCGATATGGGCATGGCCGTACGGGCCGGGGGGGGGGGCTGTATGGGGGAGGCCTCTACCCAAATGTCAGAAACCTGACTTAATCGGGCAGATATTTTGTCTCAGTCGGGCAGAAATTTGGAAACATATTAGAACTGGAGTCCGGGCAAAAACCACCGTCCTCCCTGAGAAAAATAGTCCCGTACGGCCATAGAGAGAAGATAGGTCTTGGGAAATTATTTAAAGGTTCAATGTAATTCTCGGGTTCGAGGCCATTGTAAGAAGCTAGTTAAGAATTTTGCAAGGCTCGACATTAGGAAGTTCAGCTTTTCTCACAGAGTTGTTAACGAGTGGAATAGTCTGCCTGAGTGGGTAGTTAACATTGACAAGTTCTTCCATAAGTGTGGTAGAATCTAATTGTGCTGGGCTCGTTTGGTGTTGGTTGGTTCTTTGTTTTCAGTTAAGGTTATATGGACTTCAGGGCATCTTATGGGGCCTTAGCCCTCCTTTGCCCTTTAACCTGTTATGTTATGTTATGTTAACTGATTCTGCTCAATAGGTCTATTTCACTGAGTCAGACAGAAGACAGCAGTTGATAGAAGAGTAGGGACTAGAGGCTGGGAAAATATGTAGGGAGAATTCATGACCCGTCAGGATACCGAGAAAATTAGCCCTTTAAATATATTTTTCACTGGAACAATTCGCATAGAAAATTTCCCTAATCTTCAGTTGGGTTGTTACTCAGTTCTATGTATTATGTTACTTAAGACCCCGGCATTATTCCAAAATTCTGAATATCGCTTGTCTTGATGATAAATGCAATACAGTTAAACTACAAAGTGGTATAGCTTGTCAATGGGGGAAACTCCTTCCCTGACGGATTTTCTTGAACCAACTACTGGGGCCCCGTTCATATTTTAGGCGTAATTTTACTTATTCTCTTTTATTGACTTTGTTATCTACCAAAATAATTTAATCATAACATACTTAAGGCTTGGTTAACAAAACCTCCACCGACTGACATAATCGCTACGTGGGCATGATCTTCATTCGCGATCTAGGAGGCATTTTTAGCCAACTATATATTTCCTTAACGCTACGTGTCGACTATGGTGTGTCTTCGTTTAGTCATAGATTAGTTCGTAACTTGGTCCGTACCTCCAGATATCCTCAAAATTAAAGAATCCATAGTAAGTGGCGGCCAGCCTACAGTGGCGTAGTAAAGGAAAGAGAAGGGGGAGTTCCCAAGGGTGGTGCCAGGCGGGGAAAGAGGTTGATGTGGCCACTGTAGGAGAAAGCTGTTCCCGGTCGGGGACACCACCAATTTCGTCTGGGAATCTTTCTACACTCTTAAAACACTGGGGTTAAATTTAACCAGGATCGGTGTTCTATTTACTCCAACACAATCCTGGGTTAAATTTTCCATGAAATCATAGTTAAACTAATGCAAATTCTGGTTAAAGTAACTAGGATTTGAGTTAGTTTAACTAGGATTTCATGGAAAATTTAACCAGGATTATGTTGGAGTAAATAGAACACCGATCCTGGTTAAATTTAACCCCGGTGTTTTAAGAGTGTAGTATGATAATGTATGTAATGCCCGGCGATGACCAATCGCCCCAAAAGTTTATATGTTCTTGCTCTCAGCGAGGGTAGATTTGTCAATACACACCCCGTCTACAACTTGTAAACTTAAAATTTTCAAATTTGCTGCCATTAATACCCAAAAGTTTCAATTTGTTCTCAATAAAATCTCAATGTATTCAAATTTTTACAATTAAAAACCCAAAATTTTCTGCCACGGCTGTAGGCTATGTTTGTCTTCGCCGTCCCCTGGCAACTCGTAGCCGTTGTCGGGGCCTCGGGTTACTGTACCCTCCCCCTGTCAAGGAGGTATTGTCCCTGTGGGGAATCTTGTCGCCACAACTAGGCTAGGTAATCCCCCACGGTGGAAACATCGGGGTAAGTACTTTCTTGGTCGAAAGGTACACTGGTGGGAGATTTTGATGTCATGTTTTGTATTTTTCACTCTGATAATGCTCGGCCCATTGGCTTCGATAATGCTCAGGGCGCTACTACTCTGAAATTTCACATTGTAGTGTTCAGAAACTTGATCTACCGGGCCCAGTATTGACTATTCTTGCTAGGTTCTTGAAACGAATCCTCTCAAATAGTAACATCTGCACACTGTTTTAGAGACCGTTCTCCCGGTACAGCCTGTGCAACGACAGCACAGCAGCTCTTTGGTATTTGAAGTAACAATGTAGTCATGACCCGTCACATAATAAGTATACCCCCATCATACTAATTTATGATGGCTTTTTTTGATCATGTGACAATATTTTTGAAACTGCTGTTAAATTCATGGAGAATAACAACCACCCCTCGCTCCTTGTTTACCTTCCCTTTGTAATATTTATGTTCAAAAACATCTTCGTGGGTACTACTCGTAAGGCAAATAAGAGGAGATTTATAAGAGTTTACTGATTTTTCAAAGCAATTTGGGGGCCTATTGCCTATTGCCTTAAATGTTGATATTACAATCACGGTAATTACTTAGCTGTTAAATTTACCTGACGAGACGTACGGACATACTGCCCTCGGTTACACAAAAGCGAAAATGAACCCATCAGGTTCATCTACACTTTACACTGTATGTGCTGTAAGTGTGTTGATTGATGATTTCGCCGTAACTACACCGGTAATGACAATTAAGCGAGTGTTTTGGATGCTAAACGAAAGCGATTAACTAAACTGAGCTGAGCTATGGTCTTTATGCTGCACCGTAGAATCTATGAATTTAATGTATTAAATTTTGTAAATAAATTAAAAATGTACCTAATTCGAATAAGTAAAAAATATTTGTGGCAACTGTTACTACATTTATGTTTCTTACCTCAATATGTATGAACTATAGATAAAAGTCTACCTGAAAAGAAATCGAAAGACGTTCTTTCTTCGTTTCTTTGTTCGGTAGGCTTTCGAACAGTTGCCGCATAGCTCGTACAGTGCAAATTAACATTAGGTCCAAAACTGCCAATTGTGGAGTGTGTGAAACCGCACAAACCGTTCAAGTGAGGCCATCGATTTCTACGGTAGCCTTTGATTGCCAGAAGCATAAGGACTTTTATCTCTTGATGTATTTTGTATCAGAACATTCACAGATATTGAAATTGACACACGTACGTTCAAGTTTTACTTGAAAGATGACATTTTTTATGTCACTTTTTATGTTTCTTTATGACAACAATTCCTGGTATATTCAATTTGTCAATTCCATCATTATTCTGAGTTTTCACTTGCATTTCCTTCTGTTGGAACCATTATCAGTATTCAATATCCTTGTTGACTGATATACCTCACATTCGGCCCTACATCAGTATCGGTAAACTCCTCGTAAAGTTCCTATATTACGCCACCGACATTTAACTAGGTCTACTCTTCCCATGAAAGTTACGTACTCTGTAGTAGGCTACATATCCCAACATTTTACCTCATTAAATGAAATGACACTTCTTGGTAATTGCGCTAAGCGTGACCATAGTAATGGCTCAGAAACCTATAGGTTAAAAATCCCGACTGCTTGACTTCACAACCTTTACAAAACGGATGTTTGATTTGAACTCACTTGGTATCAAGCCCGTAGCCGGGGAGGGGACAGGAGAGAATCCCCCGCAAAAATGTCCGCCCACCTAGAAGATCAAAAATTGCTTTAATGCATTTTAATATGCCTTCTACCCCCCTGCAAAATTTTTCGACCCCCTCCAATACCTTGTCTGGCTACGGGCCTGCTCGGCATGGCAAAACATTTCGTCCTATTTGTCTGAAAGAAAGTTACTATTATTGATAATCATCCTGATAAGCATCTATGAAAATCGGCAGAGCGTTTTTTATGTTGGCAAAGCAGTCTTTCAATAATACTGTAAATGTGACTATCGACTAGTTATCTGCCGGTTCCTTTGAAAGAAACAAAAAATGCAAACATCCAAAAAGTAATACCTAAAGTGATGGTAAGTGCAGTCTAGGCCCTCTTCCATGTATGCTTATTGTTTCATTTGCCTGCTCAGGGGGTTCAAAATATAACGTAACAAAAAGGCTCAAATGTTTCATTCGACAAAATTATACGACCCTGTGATCGTGTCACAACTGTCAAACAAATCGTTCCGACTAGCTTTATCGGAATTGTAGTGACGCTTTAAGTTGACGAAAGACCTGTAAACGTCATTCAAGCAAGTATGACAGATAGGGGTTAAACCCTAGAATCTGAGGGATTCCACCACACACACACCCACACGCACACACCTCCACACACCCACATACACCCCCACCCCACACGCACACGTTATCACCACCACAATGGAACCTACTGCCATTGTGCTTGGTGCTCAGCATAAGCAATGGAGTAGGGAAAACAAGCCAATGAGCCACCACTGGAAAAAGGCTGTGGCCGGTTCGACTTAAACCAATTGGTTAGAAACTGAGCCGTATAAAACCTCACCTAACTCTAACTATATTTACCAGAAATTGCAAATTAAAGCATTACAGACAAAGTCAAGCATGCATCTTCAGTAGGGGTTCTTAAATGTTTGGGACTGTGGGCTACTTTTTCTTCAGTTTTTACTTCACAATAATTGTTTTACCCAGAATTTAATCAAACAATTTGATTTCTTATTTGAAATCAAATAAGATTTGCTTATCTTATTTGATACGCATATATCAAATATGCCTATATTTGATATACGCATTTATGAAATATGCTTATATTTGATATACGCGTATAGCGTGTAGACAAGTTCTCATTAAAACATAGTACAGGTAATGGGCGCTGGTTGGCATTTTGTTATCTGGGCCTACACATAACACTGTTAAATCATATCATTTGGAAGCAATGTCGAGAATGGTGCAAGAGAAAAGTTCGATTAAAACCTGAAAAGGGCGCAGGCGATTTGAGTCCGTCGGGGGGGGGGGCGAACGGCCCCTGAATATATTGACTCTCCACTACTGATATATACATTTCCCGACAAACGGAATTTGCCTAGACGCTTTTTTTTTTTTTTTTTTTTGTTGAATATTTCAAATGTCAACTTTTGCCTCATAATGAGGAACCACTCATGGATACATCACACTTTTTCTGAGAGCTACAATTGTTTGGATAGTAGTCTTTTTAGGCAACATTGGGGCATGGTTTCGAATGCAGAAAAAAAATACCAAGACTAAAATGAAGCTTCAAGTGGTTGGTCCCCCGCCCACACACATATTCACACACACAATAAAAACACAGAAAAGAACACAAAAGTTGACCTTTGAGAACACAGAAACCTTTCCAGTCTGGGATAAAGGCTAAGCTATGTGTGTGTCACCTTCATATGAAAGATACTTTGACGAGATAATGAGAGTACAAAAGACCTTTATTATCTTGGACTCTCCACAGAATGTGTGAGCCATTCATTTTAATGTCAGTTAATCCATGAGATATGTACATAAGTAGATTGTGAAAATTAAGGTAATGTGATGGTATGCATTTATCTGTCACTACAATGGATACACAGCAAATGTAGATTTTATACATGTCATTTATCTACAAACACAAAGGAATTAAAATAATCCCTTAAAATTCATCCCTGTCAGAGAATTGTAAGCAGGCTACATACTATAGAATTCAAAAACATGCATTAATTTGTGAGGGTGCATTATAAAAGATGCAGACCCCGAACACTAAGGGACTGAATCAATCTCAGATGGTGGGTGGGGGAGTGGGTAACGTGCCCCAGAGCTTTCTGCAATAAGCCTGGGGCACAGGGGCCCATCTCCAATATATCAAATCTAAGCAGCTTTAAAGGCTTGAAAAATCCCTCAGAGCTTCATATTTTTAGACTAGGATTTCAGGCATATTCCTCCCCCACTCCCCTCCCCCAGACAGGTTCCTAATGTGTAATACAGAACCCTTCTTATATCAATGTTCCAAGGGCAATTGACAGTTTACATTTTAGCCCCCCTCATAAACCTCTGCTCTTGAAAAGGGGTCAGAGGATTGTTTACCCCTTCCTGAAAATGTGAGGGGAAGTCTACCCCATAACTTCCCCCACTTGTCCCCTTCCCCTCCAAGAAGATCCATCCTAAAAATATTTCTTGTACTTCAGCATTGTGTGGTAAATCCCATTCAAGTTAATTTATTACTCAAAGCTTCAATGATGTCACTGCAGGCTGCACTTCCTTCTTTGTAGTCTTTCCCTCCAAACAATTGCTTTGAACAAGTCATAACATTTTAGCTATAATGTCCACCATTTACAGAGCCTGTTTGGAAAGATTCACTGAAGTGTTAATCCATAAAGGCTTCTTCAATCAGAATCTATTTGATATTCATCAATACATATCTACTGTAACCAGTGTTTCATGATCTGTACATTCAATTTATATCTTTAGCAGATTCATCTGGTGAATGATACATCCCAACAGTGATGGCACACTCAAAGTACACAGACAGCAAATCATATTTCTGCTGTAATTCATGGTCACAAAATGTAGAGTAAACTGCACAAAACAATTAATCAGCTCTTAGATTTTAGATGCCATTAATTAAGCTACCAAAAAGGGTGGTACTGGTATCTAACTGGTGTCAGTACATTATCAGATGTATCCGTACACTGAGTAATCAATATCAGCAAAGAGAATTTCCACTTTATGTACTTACTTTGTGGCAGGCTTCCTTCATGCTTTTATCCAAGGTAAATATTTTACTTTTTCTTCAGAGGACTCTTTCAAATGTTTTGGAAAAACATAAAACAAATTGCCCCCTCAAAAGTTTTCAAGGATATTTTGGGGTCCACAAGGGCTGTATTTATGGTTGTTGTTAGCAGATCCAGAGGAGGACATGATGGCAATTTCCTTCTCTTCAACATTTTCTTGGAGCAACTTAGGTTGTTGATGGGGCAAATTGTCTGTCACACTGTGTATGCTGAGCACTGGTTTAACACTTTCATGGTTTCACAAAAAGGAAGCACATGTCCAAAGTAGAACTGACACTGGCTTCATTCAACTTATTCTGAAATAACTGTCCCAAGTAACAAACCATTCTCTTTGCAATAGATTCTCTTTTGATAAATCATTTTCAAAACAAAAGATTGTCTTGCACAGAAGTAATAGGAAAAATCAAGGCTTTTCAAGACTAAGGAAGGCCATTTTCAAGACATGACTAACAAATCATTTTGAGAAGTAAACAAATTGCACTTGTTTTCAGTCATTTGCACTTATAACTGAAGACTCACTCACTAACCCCTGGCATGGTCAGTCAAAGGTGAGTCACTGAACATTTGAAACATGTACATTGATACACTCCTCAGTTAGTTCTGAGACATGTTAAGTGACACACTCCTAAGTCATAGAGGTGACACACTTTTTGTACATAAGACTGCCACCTAAGTCACTGAAATGTCTACCACTATCCTATACACTTCTATAATGTGTATAACACCTGACCCACAATGACTCACTCAGAGTCAGCAATTAAGTGACTGAAATCTGAAGAGACTCACTCCTTTGCTACCGAGGTGACTGACAATGTTGGCACAGTGACGTACATGTGAGTCACATTGTCATTTGTCAATGACTCACCTTTGACTGATCATTTCTCAGGTTAGGGGGTGAGTCATTCAGTTGGTAAGTAGCACATTGTGGGCTCTTGACACACAGTTCAGTACCAACATAATTCCAAGTACAGTAAAGCCCCTTTCTTGCTACATGTGATACAATAGTATATGATGTGATACAATACGACACATGATGGAAATGTCAAGAGCCATTTCACACTACAGGCAACTTTTCTTCCTCTCTCAGCGAAATTCCAAAGACCGATCAGTCATGTGATCTACCAAAACAGCAATTCTATCTCGTCACTGATCACAAAAAATATCACTCAGTGACAAGTGGGTGAAAGTTGAAATTATTTCAACTCAATCTTATCCCGCTGTATTGTGTCGCGTCGTATCATGCCTAGTGTGAAAGGATCTAAGGAAAATCACTGTTTTCAACTTTTTATTGCATGGTGTTGCGTCACGCTTAATGTGAAACGTCCTTAAGTCTAACATTTTCAGTCTTCCACACCATATGGCAGTTTTCGACAACAAACCCCTAAAATGCAAGGACTTTCAAGGTACGATAAAAAATTCCACCCTTAACATACTTCTCTCACTTTCCCTACTGCATAAGGACACTGGGGATTAAAAAAAAATACATATAAAAATCAAGAATATTTGTTACAATTTGAAAAGCAAAAAATTTCAACACTGGTGCATTTGAGAAATAAACATAAGATTGTAATGGACTTTATACATCTGTACAAGTTATCCCCAGATGAGAGAAAAAAGGAAAACTGAAATTTCCACACAAAACCTAACCCATTTAAAATTGTGGTTTATGGGCTCAAAAAGGGAGAATTACAAAAGTTCAATTTAGTAAGTACAGGACAAAAACCAGTTCAGATAGGTCTAGAATACTTTTAGATTGCAGTTTTTCAAACTTACTGAAAGTCTACATACTCTAGAATGATTAGAGTACTGGGAAGACTTGGGAAGATTTACAACTTCTACACTTTTCAGTGTAGAAGTAACATCACAGGTGATCGGGTTTACATTTCTTACGCTAGATTCACATATATCATAGCAATACTTATAAATATAACTACACTAATAAATGAAAACTATCAACTTTACTTATAAAATTGTTACTGATGATGCAGTCAAAACTCTCACAGTATTGCCAGTAAGTTGATTGCTAGTTTTTTTTATTGATTTTAGACTATGTCCCCTGTACTGCATGAGGTTGCATAATCATCTCCCCCTTACCATACACTTTGTGTAAAATACTAATATTTAATGGTAATGGTCTTCCCATGTCCCCCAGTAAATAAAAGTACATTCCCTGTAGAGGTTGTGCCCTCTCATTAGACTGCCCCTGTTGCAGACTGCTGATAGCTGTCAATCATCTATATTTATTGTACACTATCCTCTCCATCAACAGAAATGTTTAAACATTTTATGATTGTTCCAAAGCAAACATCAATACACTTCAAGATGGGAATAATTCTGCTTCAGCTATTACATTGATAAGAATTTTCTTCATCCTGATAGATCTCAAGTTACAGCTGATTTTTCACCTTTCTCACAAAAAGAACACTGGAACGCTTTCTCGCTACCAGTAAAGTGCTCTTTATTTGTAATGGCCTATGCATGACTTAGCCTTTCGACAACTGTAAGAGGAATTGTCCGTGAGAGAAATCCATTATCCAACAATGTGGGGTTGCTTATTGAAATCTTGATATACTGTACTGTTTGATATTGAAACCAGTGTTCAGGCTAACTTGGAAGATTGCAGGATTCTCACAACTGTGTCACATTCTTCTGCAGAGAGAATGATTGCCTTCTGGAATATTCTACATGTTTTAGCTGCCTTAACCAGCAAGTTTTACAACAGAATAGTCTTGAATGTTCAAAATTCTGCAGAACTTGAAAAAACTTCCACACAAAAGCATCTCAATTGCAGAAAATCCTGCTTTGATTTCATTTCTAATGCAAACAATGGTTTAGACATTGAGGCAAGTGGAGCCTATCGTCTCATCCAGCATAGGAATGCAAATGTGAAATGCACTGACACATGAGGGGGCTGCTACAGGTTTCCAAGTCATACGTCAATCGATCCTTTGAGTTGGAAGAAAACCAGCTTGGCTTCATCCTTTCGTAAATTCACGATGTTGTACACATTTCCTGTCAAAAGACACAAAAGTGTATGTTTTTCTCTAGAGAACAAACGTTTGAAATTTGCTGCAGTAACAGCAAGATGCAATAAGTTGTACTATGATTGAGCCACAAAATTTTTATTGTCATTTTAAACCACAACATCAAAAAAACAAAGACCTAAGCAACAGACCAAAACCCTAAACTGATTACCTTAACCCAAGAAGCTGTTTTCAAGTGTGTATTGATGTAGTACAGGGAGACTCCTTGAGTAACAATAACAACAATATTGTGCAAACATTATAGACAAGTGACTCAACTAGGTTAGCTTTGCTGAACACAAAAAGCAAAATTAACCTATGGTTTCTCCTGTCCAGACATTCTTACAGCATGTTAATAATGGTTACATATGCAGAGTTTCCCCTGGGTTCTAGAGAGTGTGAGGTGGTATTAGTTCATGGGGGTAATATGATGCCAGCTTTGGCACCATCAGTGAGGGAGAACTACAGTATCAATACTTCTATAGCTAGTACAGTACAGGTGGCAAGTGTAGCAAATTTCTGTGGCCAAAAACTGTGAGGTGGCCGCCTCACAAAAAGAATACCAGGGGAAACCCTGTATATGTACAGGACTAGTTGGGTTGTAGCTTCCACAAAAGCAGTTCAGAAAGTGATAATCGCACTAAATACTTGGGCTCAAAAAACAAAGGTCAACCTGAGGAGATACTGCTAGAAGATCATCACATCCCATTGGGCTCCAGTGTTGTAAGCTGTTCATATCACTTATGTGTGATTATTACTTAATTTTATGGGTTGCGGCTTTGCTGTCAAGAAGCAAGAGGCCTGCTATAAAACTTCTAAGGAATTTGCACTCTAATTAAGTTTATAAAGTAAAATGCTTTTTACCTTGAGGAACAAAGAAGAATGCTCCACTTTCCAAAATCTGTGTAGTTTGGTGAATGGTGACAGCTACTTTACCTCTGACAATGTGGAAGGCCATCGTGTCCCTCTGAACTAACTGCAATCCCTTCTCACTTTCTGGTCTAATTAAGAGGATTCCTATCAATAAAAACAGTGATAAGAAACAAACATGTGAAAATACTGTACACCAACCTTAACCTTGAGGTACTGTAAGTGTACCCTTACCATAATTTCTGCACTTTAAAGGCTCTACAATCTTACTGCAGACAGCAAAAATTCTCCCTACTAAGTTTAACCTCTGGCCCTTTTCAAATTTAAACAAAAAACACCTGTCTAGTACAGCTCCAAGACAAAGTTACAGTAGCTTGCACTACGTTAAAATTGCTCAAGGCCATATTCACACATTCATACTGTGTGAGCCTGGGAACATAAGTGACTGCACAAGTCATTACTGACCAACCAGAGAGAAGCTACTGTCTGAATTAATGTCAACCCAGTCAGCAATTGCATTTTAGAGATATGATCATATTCCTAAATATGTTTAGGGCGATGCTATAGTCCCTTTAAGGAAATAAGACTCCCTTTTTTCATAACCTTTTCATTACAAAATCGTATAACTCTATGATTTAACACAGAATAAATATTCCAGATAAATAAGATAACAATACTAAGTGCATTGGCATTTTGGAAGAAATTACATACTTTTTACAAAAGTCCATGACTTTATTCACTTTTTACAAAATTCCATCATGTCTAGGCCTGGAAAGTGATAACAAATTCTGTGATATTTTCAAGACTTTCCCAGGCTGTGGGGACCCCATCTTTCTGACCCGCCACAATTTTATGACAAATTCATTCAAACTGATTTAACATGGAAATGTAGTCCACTCTGTTTTCAGTTCAGGGTGTGATATCCCATTAAAATGATAAGTAACTTATACAGTGTTCTCCACTAGCTGTTTTGTTAGTGTGCTGCACCCAGACAAAATTTGCAAAGGATGCTCAGCACCCGGACCAAAAATGTACCACCCGGACAAAAAGTTGAGCCACCCGGACAGAAATTATCATTTCAAAACCTTTAAACAGAGCAAACAGCAATAATTTCAGTGTGAACATTGAGTAATGATAATCAGAAATGTACTGAGTCATAAAAGAAGGGCATAATTAAATTTATCATCTTATCATCTATTTTAGCAAACATTTTTCAAAGAGAGCACCCCCTCTCTTTATAGACAGGGATCACTATTAACCGTTAACCTTCGGAGCACCCGGACAAAAGCTAAATCAGTGGAGAACACTGCTTTTTTAAATATGAAACCAGAAATAAGACAACTCATATTTTGCCTCTAATATACGGTATGACGTGAACAACCTGGGCCAATGAAGGAGGTTCTTATAGAAGTAAAAAAAAAATTGTAAAAGGCATAATTGATATTTTAAAATAACATTGAGTCACCTGCACACTCTTTTTAAAGGGTAAGTGGAGTTACTCAAATTTGAATTAACATTTCCATAGATGCTAATTTCTGTATGGTTCTTTCACATCATGTGGCAGTATGTTTGTTACTGTATAGTACATAATTCACTGGTTTACTTGTAAAATGCAGTGTTTACATTCTCTAAAATTACCGAAGATACATCGAAAGGCTATAAGAGGGAATCTGAAAGAGTAAGTTAATGTTTCAAAATAAAGATGGAGCAAGAGTGTATTCCCTTGAAGTTTTCCACAGTGGTACATCTTTCTTATTACAGTAGAACCAAGAGTTAGAGTTAGATGAGGTTGTACGGCTCAGTTTCTAACCAATTGGTTTAAGTCAGGCCGGCAACCGAGAGGCTAAACATGTACTATTGCCAAATTTGCCAGTATAGTGTCAATAGACCTTATGAACTGGCATCATCCGACATCAGTTTGGAGGAAAACAATGAAGCACACGTGCATGAACGGCATAGATTTTGCATGGGTGTGTAGTAGACTTACAGGCATATATGATTGGTCGACAAATCAGCTGTCTGCATTTGTTAATGTAACTTGCAATGATAAGCGCTTTTCCTCTAAACGAGGGAGCACTTTCTGCTCTATGACATCACATGCATAAGGTCTATTAACATCTTCAAACATTTCAATCACCAATACTTTTGCTATCATTCCTTGCAAAATTTACATTTTGCATAAAATGAGCCTGAAACTCACAAGTCTATCAAACTTCAGTAATCTGTTTGCATTTAAAGACAACCCAAGCTGCTTACCGTACCTGAACTAAATGCAGGTTGCATGAGAGCCTTGGTCAGGATAAAACTGTCTGTATCAGTGGCATGATTCCCACTAGGACCCACATAGATGTTTGACTGAGGCGTCTTTACAACATCTGAAAAAAAAAACATAAATTGAGAGAATTAAATGAACTTCTCTGGTTAAATGACTACATCATTCTACTGTAATATAAGTCTCCTCAAGCAACCCTACAATAAAACCAACATACTGTACTCTCCAAAACTTGGTTAAGGAGTCTACAGACTCGAAAACTTACCTCCTACCTACATATGTGTTTTTCTAATTGCAAGCCATTATCATCTCACAAAGACTTTTCATAACACCTTACTATTATAGTAGGTGACATCATCTCAGAGGTTGACCCCTGACCTCGACCTCTCTCACTTTTGCCTGTCAAGAGTTCAGATGTATTTTCTATCTGGTTAAGTTCTTTGGAAGGTTTCTTTTCGATTCCATATTTTCGAATTTTGGAACTCTAAACCAACTTTTAAAACAAACCCTACCAGCACTTTTAAAGAGAGAGGACACTCCTGATTCATAGTTTGAATTTCAACATCGCTTGATTTGTCAATAACAACTGATTACACTGTTTATAACAAATACAAACTTTCAAATTCAAATTCTTTTAAGACTCTCCAAAGACAGGGAATAATGCTATTGTAGCAAGTTATAATGTAGGTCATATCTTACAAAAGTGGACTTAGTTGTTTAAATGAGCAGACATTTTCCACTGAAATATTGCAGTGGCAACTTCAAGTTACTCTAATCAATTAAGATGTACCCTAAGTCTAATAAATGACAAAAATGTATGATTAACAGATTGAAAAATAAATCAGATTGGTGCAAACTCCATCTGAAGAGAACACCTCTGCAGGAGTATAAAAAGCTGAATTAGTGTCTTCACTAAATTCAAAGTGGTACAGTTAGTAGATTGCTCAATAGTTTGTGATATTACTACAAACATTACTCAACATAAAATTTTACTTCTGTTTTTTATGAAAATGCAGAAGCTTGAACAGTAAAAGGCCACTTTCTCATGGCAGGCTATTACTGTCACTTTTGGTTGTTCATCACAAATTTTGGTCATAATGGGTTGTATTTTTACAGGTTATCTACAGTAAACAACTTAGCTGTAAAGACAGGAATTGGACCAGTGAGACTTGTTATTAAATGTCTGAAAAACATATTCAAAATTGCAGTTGTTGAGTATCTAGGTACAATCAAAGTTGCTAGGAATGACACATTTGTGTTCAGGTTTCAACTTTTGCCACAACTGATTATTTCACATCTTGTATCCACCGTTCCTAAGATTTTAATATCATGGTTTTAGATGACACAGCTGAATTGACCTTGACCAGGGTCATAGCAGTACCAGTCAGCTATGGTAGGCTGCCCTCCTGCTTGGACTTTAAACTAATGTACTCCCCTAATAGTACCTTAATAGAATACTCTCCTTGAAATAATGAGGAAAGTATTAAATGTTAATTTTTGTTTACATCTTAGGCTTCTGTTCAGTACACAGGGTTTCCCCTGGCATTCTTTTTGTGAGGCGGCCACCTCAAAGTTTTTGGCCACCACTTCACAGAATTTTGCTATACTTGCCACCTATAATGTAATAGCTATGGTAGTATTGATAGTTCTCTCTCACTGGTGGTGCCAAATTGGCACCATATTACCCCCATGGACTCATACCACCTCACACAATCTAAAACCCAGGGGAAACCCTGAGTACACATTGTTATTTGGATCATGTGAATTATTGTATTTTCACTAACTCCTTTAATACCTCCATTTTGAGTAAGATGAGTTTTAGCCAACACCCATATTGGTCTCTTCACAGCTTGCAGCACAATTTTGATGCTGACTTATTATACAGTAGTTCCTGATGTATTGTATTCATTGTAACTGTTACCTACCAACTAACACCTCTCATTACCATTTTAATGGAACTATTACCTACCAACTAACACCTCTCGTTGCGATTCTGGATTGACGACAACTACTGGGTCACTACATCCAGGAATTGCATCGTCAGGAGCAGTACGATGGAGGGATAGATTCTTGGGAGTTAGGAGTCGTGTGCGCATTCCCACTGAAAATAAAAACATACGCAATATTGAAAAGTGTTAATGTCACAAGGACAAAGAAGTATAATTTGGTTGGCAAAAAGTTTTTCTAGTATAAGACTATGCACACCTGCTCTTCTGCTGCCAGTGCCAATTGCAGATAAAAGGAAAGGAACTCCCGTTGCATTATCACCTGTAAAGACAAAATTGTTGGCAGGGGGCCAAAGTTATCTTAGTGGAAAGAGGTCTGAAGGTTTCAGAATCCGAGATGATAGGACACTTACGTTTTTAGCTCTAAGAGAGTAAGGTTATTTTTAGTTCGAGAGGTGCACCCAAAATTTCGTTTTTTTCTGAAGTTATTTTTCTCTGTTCGAGACGGGGTAGACCAGTCGTTGCTAAAGACATACTGTTAGAATAAAACTCAGTACATTTTTGCAATCGCCTTGTTCCCTGTGCACGTATGCTGTGGTGCTACTGGCAGGAGACCTGTAGAAAGGGGTGCATTTTTGTGTGATGTTTGTATTCTCTACCGACGTTTAGCTGTTGGAGCGAAGCCTCGGACTGGTCACCTAACTACCTGTGTCTGTATCTATCCGTGTTGTGTGCCGCCATCAAAGATGGTAAGCCGTAATTTATATTCTTTAATGTAACTTTTTAAATTTGGTCTGTAAGAAAATGATAGGTCCAATTTGTTAAAGTGGAAGTATTGTATCGCGAATCTGAGAAGTTATTCATATCAGTTGTGAAAATTAAAATGTCTCAATGTGTAAAATGGGGATGTCCATGATTGGAAATGAGGAGTTACTATTTGTATATCTGTCAGGGCAGTAGCTTGGTTAAGGATACAATGCCTGGAGACATAAAACTGGGACAAATGAGGATAAGAAAATATGGGGAGGAAAAGCCTTTAAGTATTTATGCATTTTTACATCAGGTGTATGGATTTGTTTGTCCATATACAGGCTTTTGGGGAATGACTGGACATGCCGTTTGATCCTATAGGGCCTAGCTTTTGACGGCATCGCTACTGTTTAACTGTCTTCTATTTTTCGAGTCTGAGCCACATGCTGTCCGGACCATCGTACGTCCTGTTGACGACCTGTGATTCTGCTGAACTTGGACCCCTATTGGTTATTCTATTCAGCGTCAAACCACGTGACTTGTAGTTAATCGTGTTCCTAACCACACTGAACTGTTTTTGTTTTGGGGGATAAAATTCTGATATGCATGTAGCTACAAGGTCTTGCTTATACTATATGGGCATATGGGAAGGGTGTTTATTGAAGTAATTAAATTAGTTATTGAAAGCGAATTACAAGCTGCTTTTTTCTAGTTAACTTCTCTATAGTGGAATGAGAGTTTTTGTGACTTAGTTTATCCCGAAGAAAAGGGGGATCATTTACTCTAAAAGAGTTTGTCCGTAAAAGAGACTATTTTCAATTTCGTTTGTCCATATTAATTCAATATATTATTTTATTCTTAGTAAACTTAAAACCAAACAAGTCTGTACTTTTTGGTGTCGTCGGTCACTTAGGTTTATGCGAGTGAAACCGAACCTGGGGTATGTCAGTTATCCTGAGGGAGCTTTTTTTTTTCTGAGGGATTTTGTGACAGTTAAAACTACTTTTATTCATGACTTTGTGACATTGGTGAAAGACTATGAATTTGTCAAGTCATTAATACATAAATAAAACAAAGTGTATAGTTGTACTCGAAGCATTTCTGAACATTTGACAGACAAAGTCATGACTGTTTAGGACAATTGCTACAAACACTTTAACATTTTTTTTTTTTTTCACTGACAAAAATGTTTGAAGAGGGGTCCATTCCACAAACAAGATACTGTATTCAAATGAACACATTAAGGCTTGAAGAAGTGAATAATTCAAAGAATAAACACTAAACATACAGTATAACTTACGAAGGCAGGAGCAATACAAATCTTATGGATCCAAACATGCAAATTACACATTCAGGAAAGCTTATTTACTATGCTTAACCACTGTCCAGTGCAGGGTGCAAACTTTATTTCAGGGGGCTCTTTTCAAAAAGTTTGGGGACAAAAATTCCCAGACTATTTGCAGGCCATTTTGTTTTGGGGGTTTGCTTTGGCAATTTTCCAGAGGAGAAGGAGATTTTCTTCACAAAATACATCAACATCTTTTTTTTTTGGGGGGGGGGGGGGGGTGGGCAAATTTAGCAGGTTCCTACAAGAGCAAATTATCATTCCATTCCACACTACATTTTGCGTATAATGTGAAGCGTACAGTGTAAAATTGTGAGCACTAACTACAGCACATCAGTGATAACTTCCCAATGTTGGCTGTAGACCCTTACTATCTGTAATGTAGTAACAAATCACACCATCCACAGGATATCTGATCCAAGGCAGTTACTTTACAATGCTTTGCTATTGCAAATATGGGAGACATCAGTACAGGCTACTGAATTACAATATGATTCATGTCAGCTGGCTTGCAACTCAATGTTGTAATGAAAATACAGAATCTTTTCACTATTAAGGTCAATGAAAAACCAGAGATTGCTCTTGGATGAAGAAGTAGAATCCAATGGGTAAGGACTCAAAACTCCCAAACTTCCAATTGCTGCAAAGTTTCAGTGCATCAATCAAATGCTGCTAACTTTATTCACATGTCCATAACAACAATTTGTCTAATTTAAAAAGGCTGTTGGTTAGCCACTTAGGTGATGTTTTGGGCCATTGAAAAAAATTGCTATTAACTGTGCCATTTGCCTATTAACAATATATTACTTTATATTTAATGACAGACTAATTGGTGACACCAAGCACTTAGTCCAGCAATGACAGCCATGGTCACATGGTTTGCAAGCTTCCTAAACAAGAATGTTTAAACTTTTCCATCAATAATTACAGTACCCTATCAGCAAATGATCAAAACAACCTTTAATCTCAAAGAAAGAAAAAATTTACTGATTAGTGTTGCAACAATATTATAAGTAGCGATATAACCAATAATTTAAATTCTCATTATCGGCCAATACCAGTCCGATGCCAATATTTGAGAAATGAGCATACAGCACACTGAATCATACAGTAACACTACTAGGCACTAACACTTAGTGTTGTTCCTTTCTTGCCGTTAAATACTGGGACTTATTATATACGTAGGCAAAGTACACTAACATAACTACGTGTTTAAGAAGTACAGTAAAAAAATTGGTTAGGTAATACTTTAGGCAAATATTAACAATACAGGACAGAAATGGGGAGATTGGCTTATACCATTATTGAATACTGATAACCAATTCAAAACTACTGCTAATTCTGCCCAATTAATTCTTTGCAAGATATCTTGAGGATAAATGTTGAGAAAACTTAAAATTGTGGAGAGGTCATAGATACTCATTAGTGTCTGCTTTAAGGAAACAAAAAACGTTAGATGCTTCCTGTAACATGGTTATAAGGAATATTGTGTACTTTTAGCGGTTTTCTGTAAATATTTGCTTTTCCCTGAATAAATTCATTTTGCCAAAAAATGTCTCCCAATTCAGCGTCGACAGTCAAATGGCTAGGCTTTTATTTGTCCCTTTGATATGGAGTAATTTGTATTAGGCTCCCACTCCTAGGCTTGTGCAGAATTAGGGACATTGACTATACCACTGGGCTGGTTTGGGCAACTAAAACTTTATGGAAATTTCCTACTTACAATAATTTGTTTTGCAGGAATATCTAACTTGTAAGAAGGAATTCCACAATCCCAAGCCTTAGGGCAAAGACACATTCTGCTTTATAGCTCTCATTGATTGAAAATCCCTTTTGCAAATTTTACATTTTTATTTATTATTGTTTTGAAAATGATTCCATCACAATTTACTTTCAAGGATGCCTATGACAAAAGGGACAAGCACATACAGCTAATGTAGAACAGAATGGATGGAATGTCAAACCTCTTTGCTTCTTTCTTCCCTTCCTGGACCTTTTGTAAGGGTCGTCTGGATCTTCTGGGGAGTTGACACCTGTCAACGCAAACCCTCCAGATTTTCTCCTTTCATAAACAGCCCTTTCATTTCGCCAGTACTCCAAAGGCCTTACTCTGTTCCGCTTAGATCGCCGAATACCCTTTTGATCCCTGTTTGGTGGAACTGTTGGTTTAGGAGGAAAATAATGAACATCTGCAAATTGACCTGGCAACCTTAGTTTAAGAATGTTACACTTTCTTGGAAACATTTTCCACATTGAATATCCAGGGCTGGAAAAAATTCTACACAATGGCCAAATTTCCTTCCATTTGTCACAATTTCCTTCTAAACACTAATATTTGCCTGTGAGGAGGAGCTTCCCATATTCCTGCATTTTTGCATCCATGGTCAAAAAAGTTGAAAAAAGGTGGCTGGAAACCTTGAACAATGATTGATGAGCTTTTATTTATAAAATTGCATTGTGAAAAAGACAAGGAAGAATGAAAAGAAAAGTGACTTACTGATCCAGGGTTTTGGTTTGGCTATCTCATGAAATGTGAGTCGGAGGTTTCTCTGTCTTCTGTGTTTTCGATGCTTTTGGTAAACTTTGGAACTCTTCAAAATAGACTGCGGAATGGACGAACCTGAGAAGAAAGAAAAAAATACATCTTTTTAAGACTGATGAAACTGATTTTAGCTAGCAGAAGTTTATTCCTTTAAAACAAACCAGGCATTGAGTAAAATTAAAAAAAAAAATTTTCCAAAAAAACAGGAAATACATACTGTAGAAAGGGATCTCAGCCTGAAATCTGGACTGATTGACAGGTCATTTATGTATATCTGTCATACACATGACAAGACAATGTAAACCAAAGTCTGTTAATTCTACTTATTCCAAAACATTTCAGGTTTGTGTTAGCTGACTTATATATGAACTTGACACATTAGGCTCTACTGGAAAACAGCAACTTGGGTGGACAAGTTTAAGCCATGTTTAACTGTAAAGTATGTATTCTGAAATGAAGTTTCCATATTCTTAGGTGAAGGAGGACAACAGGAATCAAGGTACTTCATCTTAACACATGTAGGGTCCTCTTCAATAAGCTAGCTTCATACTTGCCAACATTGTCATCTCAGGAAACGGAACATATGTAGCATATGATCCACTGTGCATGGTGAGCAAGCAAGCGCAATGGGTGGGGTCCAGGGGGCGAAACTCCTCTTTTCTTCTCTAAATGTTCACAATATATGTTGAAATCACTTAGGTGTATGCAAAGATTGACTTTATTTTTGCTAAGTTGTTGCTTCACGATTTTTCTGATCATTTGCATTTTAATACTAAAAGTTAGAAAAACGGAATGTTCTGATTTTGATGGGTTTTAAAGCTCATAAAACGGTAGTTCCACTTAAAACGGAACGGTTGGCAAGTATGTAGCTTCTTCAAGCTTGGAAAACACCTTTCTTCCCTCTTTGAAATTTAATTGTTGATGTTACATAAAAGTATTGTAAATGTGAATAAACTAGGTGTCAAACTCAGTTACAGTAGGACAAACATTTGGATAGATTCCTTGATGTATCCAAGTGTTCCACATTTTTGTTCAATTTCTCAGATTAATCCCTACAGTGCAGGGTTAGAATTTAACAACTTTTGCCAATTGTTTTAAATGATACTACTGTGAGTGAAAATCTAATTGCTAACCCTGGTTCTGCACCAGAAATTTTGCTAAATAATACTTTTTAAAACCTACCTACAGAGCCCAAAGAAGGTCCATCTTTGCACAGATACTAATCAGAAAAATCTACTCGAATTCTGAGAGTACAAAATTGTAAACTTTGAGCCTGTAACAAGGTAACTAATAGTCACTTGAACAGCCACACTATCTTTCAAGCACATATTAACAGACTCTTAATGTGACATAATTTTCGCATTTAACAATGTTGGGAAACCTCATTTTCACAGCAGCAAACATTTGTCACAATTTTTTTCTTAAACTAAGCCATAGTCCTCAAGTTCACTTCTTCCCAGTTTAAAGGATAAACTCACCCGCTTGCTGCTGGTCTAGGGAATCATTCTTTTCATCTTCCTTTCCTTCTGAGTCTTCTCCTTTTTCTTTTGAAGTTGACACTTTAATTGGATTGGTCTTTTCAGATTCAGGGACTGAAGATATACCATCACCCTTGACTGTACCATCATCTGCAACCACTTCATCATCACCATCTACAATTTCTTCCCAGTCAGAGTCCTCCTCCTCTCCATAATCTAATGTCTTTTTGACAGTGTTAATTCTCTCCTCTTTGCTCTTATCTCCTCGCTTTACCTTGCTCTTTGTTGACTGCAGGCTTGTTGATTTCCTCTTTCTAGAGCTTCCCTTCAATTGAAGATCATTTATAGTATCATCCCTATCTCCTTGACTCTTTTCACTTCCAGTTTTAGAGGGGTCATCTCCTTGAACTCCATCTCCATTAGTAATATTTGCTTCCTCCTTTTTATCCTCATCACTTGTCTCTTTCTCTAGCTTTGTCTTGTCACCTTTATTATCATGCAAATGAGATGCTACTGACCTTGTCCTTCCAGTTCTCTTGCTCTTAGTCTCCTCAAGCTGACTGTTCTCATCTTTTTCAAGATGTTCCTTTATTGAAAAATTTTTCCTTTTCCCTGCTTTTGACCTTTTATCTTTCTGTTCTTTTAGTTTAGATTTCTTTGTTATTTTCTTATCTCCCATGCTTTCTACACTGTCATCTTCACTTTGACTTGAACAGCTTTTGTTCTCCTTCCAAGTTTCTGCCTCCTCTAAAGATGACGATCCATCTTTCTCAATGCTCCCTTTTGCCTCCTTTCCTCTTTTGTCCTCTTCTGCTCTTGTGCTTTTCCTCTGCAAGTTTCTTGACTCTTTATCAGAATGACTTTCATCTCCCTCATTAACACTCTCTGTCTTTGATCGTATGCGTTTACTTCTTCGTTGTCCTGTAACACTGGTGGAAGCATTCTCTCTTACTTCAGTCCCATCGTCATCCTCTTGTGATGCCAATTCTGATTCCCCCTTCTTACTTTTCCTTCTCCCCTTCCCAACTGTTGATACTGACTTTTTTCTTCCGGTTGTTTTCTTCTCATCTATCTCTGCAGAACCCTTTGAAGCAGAGCTTCCTGTATCCTTCTCCACATTTATACTTCCACCTTTAGAATCAACCATCATGATCTGATCTTTATTTTCGTCAGAAATCTCCTCTGAAACAGCTGTCTCTTCCACCTTAGACAGTATCTTTGAATGAGACCCTTTCCTCTTTGTCTTGGGGTTTTCCACTCTACTCCTGTCATACCTTTTCCCCTTCTTTGCCTTTGATGCTGACTTGAGAGGTTCCGAATTTTTTCTCTTCCTGCCACGGTCTTTCTCAATCACACTTGTGCTATGAACTTCTGAATCACCAATGACAATTTCACCTTCATCAGAATTTACCTCTGCAGCAGCAGACTTAACAATGTCCGAGGAACTTTGTGAGTCAGAACCATCCTTTTCTCTCCTGGAGTCATCCTTCACTGTACTTTGACTGCTTTTCTCCATCTTTGCTTTTGAAAGTACCTTTGAATTAGACCCTTTCCTCTTCATCTTGGAGTCTTCCTTCACTCTACTGCTATCATCTTTGTTCCCCTTCTTAGCCTTTGATGGTGACTTGAGAGGTTTTGAATTTTTTCTCTTCCTGCCATGGTCTTTCTCAATCACACTTGTGCCATGAACTTCTGAATCACCTATGACAATGTCATCTTCATCAGAATTTACCTCTGCAGCAGCAGTCTTTTCCATCTCCGAGGAACTTTGTGAGACAGAACTATCCCTTTCTATCCTGGAGTCACCCTGCAATTTACTTTGAATGCTTTTTTCCATCTCTGATTTTGACATTGACTTGAGCCTTCTTGAGCTTCTTCTCGTTATGGTATTTCCCTTCTTCAACTCAGTTGTACTTTCTCCTGCTGCATCACCAATTTCAATGTGATCCTCACCTTCATCTGAGGTCCCTTTTGTGGCACCCCCAGTTTTTTCTATCCCTGAAGATTTCTTTACATAAGAGGCCTTTCTATCTGTCCTGGAGTCTTCCTTAATACTTTTCTTTCTGACTTTTTCCTCCTCCTTCTTTGCTCTGGATGTTGACTTCCTCTGTCTTGAACTTCCTCTCCCTTTGGAACCTTCCTTCCTGATCTCAGTTGTATTCTGATCTTCAGATGCTTCAATAAAAACTTGATCCTCACCATCTATATCATTACCATCAGACATATCGCTGATATCTTCAGAACCTACTCCATCAGTATCTGGCAAAGCACTCCCCTTGCCCACTGCCTCTTTCCTTGTACCACTCACTTGGGATGTGGCATCCACATTATCTTGATGATGCTGAACTGAATCTTCATTCTTTCTTCTCTCCCTTCTCTTCCTGCTCTTCTCCAACAGTTCTTCTTTGTGAACTGTTTCTTCTTTTGTCTCCATCTCTGGGACCATTGTCTGGTTACTTCCACTATCATCACTGCCACTGTTGGCTTCACCCTTCCCACTATCTTTAAGCTTCTTTCCAGCACCCCTGGACTTCCCTTTCTTTTCTGACTTATCCTTAACCTTTGACTTTGCACTTTCCTTCGTCCCCAGTTTGCGACCAGTCTTTCCAAAGAAAGATTTCTCCTTCTCTTCAGCGACAATAACAATGTTATCATCATCAGGCTGGTCTGACTGATGATCACTTACATTTGCCGTACTGGATAGAATCTCTGAGAACCGAAAGGAAAAGACAGCCCCACTTTTCCTCTTAGAGTTGATCATGTCAAAGAATGATGGCTTTTCTTGACTCTCGCCGACTAGTTCCTCCTTATCAGGATTTTCAAGAATGTTGCTGTACCAAGAAAATTATTAGAGAAATAAATTACAGATGAAGTAGCATGGCCTGGCATTAAAACCTGTCATAAATTTGTACCAATGTTATCTACGTCATTTCTCTTGAACACCAAAAATTCTTTTTTTTTTTTGTAGAACATTGTAGAGATTACACATACAACATTGAAAAAGACTGTGGGAAGTTTCAGGCAAGGAGAGATTACAAGTATATTTTGGATTAAACATGCATACCAAACCTACTCTTACACAATAATGAAAAGTCACGAATCGATAAGATGTTAATATTTCTTGCTCAATCTAGGCAAATTAATCATTTAATACTATAAAGCAATGTCCTCACAGAACATTTTGAAATTCTTTGCCTTATGGTGACATAAAGTAAGTTGTTAATGATTCCTCCCCCCCCACCCCCCCCCCCCCACCCTTTCTTAGTTCTCCAAGTAAAGTTTACTGCTTCAAGCATAAGCTGTACAGAATCCCCACCCCTTTTTCCATCCCTCAAAATGAAGTTTTTCGTAGCTTGGTGTGAAATAAATTCTAAAGAATCTCCTAACCTCCCTACAGAGAATTCTTCCTCTTTGAACTAACTCATTCAACGAAAGTCAGCTCTATAGAAGAATGTTTAGTCATTTCTCATCAGCAAAACCACCCCTTCTTTAAGTTCAACTTTTGTTCTTTGTGTGCACAGTAAAACTTACTTCATTCTCTCCTCCTTATTTATAGCTAGTTTGTCTCCATCTTTGTGTGAGGAAGCAGAAACATCATCTTCTGTCGCACAAGAGAAGCTGAGTCTAAATAAGAAGCACAAAAACTATTGGCTTAAGCTGTGGTTAACTGTGAAAAACATGCAAAGAGCTGTCAAATTTTAAACATTTTGTCACTGGACAAAGAATTAATACCAGTAGTACAACACTCTGTCATCCGTCCTCACTTAAGACTTCCTTAAAACGACATTACTTCTCTCATTGTAGTACTTGAGAAAACAGGAAGCCTTGTCTTGACTGTATCACAGAAATAATTAGACAGGTGTAGTACTGTATGGTCTTAAGACACATTTAGAGTTATCAATACTCAACAAAGGAAAAACAAACACTTATGCTTTCAAGCATTGAAGCTTTTGTCTTAAATATTGCAAGGCCATAGCCTACGGTAGAAAACCAAACAAATACTGCCACCCCCCCCCTCCCAAGTTCTGCTCCCCTCAGTGGTAGAGCTGCATCCCCAAAAGGGACACCTAACAAAACATGGCCAACCAGTCAGCTATAAGACCTCTACATCACTGTTCAGTCATACATGGTTCAGTTCTAGAATGGCTGACAAAACATATCCTATGCATGATATTAACCAAAGGGTCAAAACACTAACCTTAGACTTAAGTGAATAGGCACCTCCTGGTCCTATTCACTTTAGGCTATTTTGCCTACTCAGTTCTCTTCAGATGTCTATTCACCTCAGTTTGAGGTACTGTAGGATTACATAAACACTAACTGCTAAGACAGTGGAACACTGTGGACCACTCTCCTCTGGTCAATGAATTCTGAGAATTCACAAAGTGATTGCACACAATTTTAATAACAATAACAAGACTTAGTGTATTGTTTGGGGGCAGATAACAAAGGTCTGTTCTTATAGTCTCATACCTTTTCTTTGTCATAGCAAAGACTTGTGCTTGCAATGGACTGTCAACATCAGGTTGCTTCTTTTCAGGGGATGGGTCATTTTCAGGATTCTTTATCTTCTCTTCTTCAGCACCACTGCTGCTTCTCTCTGAGGATGCACCCTCCTCATTAGATTCCACAGCAGTCTGACCTGCTTCTTTCTCTGACATGTCTTGAACATTATCACCTTTGGATGTCACAATTTTTCCCTCATCTTCAGATACTTGCTCTCCCTCAACCTCAATCTCTTCATTTGCATCCTCCTGAGCCATGCCCCTAGCTGGTGCTGTTTTATCCTCTTCCATCTCTGGGACTTCTTCCTCTTGTGAGCTTGACTCGCTGATTTCTTTGTCTGATGGTCGCATTTCTGATTCACACTTATCAGTCACACCCCTAGCTGACAAAGTTTTCTTCTCCTCTTCAACCTTCTCTGAACTTGACTGTCTGTTTTCTTCATCTGTCGGTTCATCATCAGTTTCATTTTTTCCAGCAACATCCCTGGTTGACACTGTTTTGTTCTCTTCCACCTCAGGGACCCCTTCCTCTTCTGAGCTTGACTCTCTGCTTTCCTTGTCTGATGGCTGAATTTCTGCCTCACTCTTGCCACCCTCCCCTTTGCCAGGTGCTTGTGACATCTCTGCCAACCCTGGAATGACTTCATCTTCTGTGTTTGACTCTTTATCTGATGATACAGCTTGTAGTTTACTGTTGCCAGCTACTTCATCATGAGTCAGGTCTGCATCTTTATCCCTGCTCTCAGCATTACCAGGGTTGCTCTGGGTCTCTTCCCCATTCTTAGAAGTAGACAAATCTTCAGAAGACTTCACCACAGATCTGTCTGTTGATACTGCTGGGGAGAAGGACTTCATAGGTCTGAGAGGTGAGCTCCTCTGATGATAGAACAAGAAGGAAAAATATGAAAGATGTGAACCGAAAAGCACCAGCATAAATAGACATAATACCACACTGTATCACATTTTCAACACAAAGTGAACTTGTAGCAAGCACATATGATGTTTAACCTCACATTAATGAGCACTCTTTTGTTTTTCTTATTTTACAACCAATTTTCTCTTCCATTACCCCATGTTATCTGAATGTGAATGCATGGGAGGCATGACAATTTTACAAACTTCAATGCATGGGGAGCTCCTATCCCTGTAAACTCCAAGGTCAACACAACAGGCTGAAAACAAAGGAAACAAAATATTTCTCATCTACTGTACAGTACTGTATGTGAGGAAGTGCTATAACTCCTGCTTGCCTCAAGCCCACTTTGGGTCACAAATGTCGTGACTTCATTTGCTGATATCTCGAGTACTACATGTCTGATTTGAATGGAAGTGTCACCAAATTGCAAAGATTTAGTTCCTCTTTCACATATGAAAATCACTTTTTGCTTAAACCCTTTCTTTGAATGGTTCAGTATACTATACACATGGCATGTGTGGTCTGTGTATGGGTTAGTGGACTTCTTTGCATGGAGAACAAGATCAAACCAAATATTCATTAAAGGGAAAATCTCCTCATCTGAGACATTTCCAATTCTCCCAACTAAGTTAGTTCTAGCCCCACCCATTACTGTCTTTTGCTTCTCCTTGTGCAGACACAAATACAGTATTTTGCTTAAGGCCATATATATCCTGGTTAGGTTAGGTTAAGTTAGGTTAGATGAGGTTTAACGTCCCAGTTTCCAACCAATTGGTTCAAGTCGAGACGACCACGGCCTTTTTTCCAGTTGTGGCTCACTGGTGAGCATACTAGGCCCTAATGTGTAATTAAAACACTCTCTGTGGATGCTGTGTAATATGAGTTACCCCTGCAACTTGCTGTAATACTGTACCTAAAGATACAACATCCACAACATTAAATCTTTTGAGTATTTTGAAAATCTACGGCAACCCATGAACACTCACAAAATGCCATGGCAAGCTTCACATACCAAATAGCTCCATTGTATGGTAATAGTCATCTACCATTAGGTAATCACAGCAAATGTCACAAAATCTGAGAAATATGTACCAAAATCTCACAGTGGAAGATTACCAAGAAGATGGCCTTCACCTTTCCCACATTCAATCCACACAATGTCATTATATTACAATTTCACCATCCGATTTAAAGTAATACTCTAAGACAGCTTCATTTCCACTCAGCCTTTGCCAAAAAGTGTATATCATTACATATGAAAAGTGAAAGCTTTTGTTACTTTTTTCACTTTTCCCTTAAATTTTATATCAATTTCACATGACCTCCTACAAAATTACTGTACAAATTTTAATATTTACAAGATGATTTTCAATTTCCAAAATTTTAACAACTGTTCCAAACCCTGATTATGTTTTGTCACAATAGCCGGTAGCACAGTAGCGATACAAAAATTTTAACATCTCGCAGATTTGTGACACAAACCTACCAATCGATTGAAGTAATTTGTACAGGCATTCTGGCATCCGCACAACAATTGGACTTGACTTCGTTTCACACCTTATGTTTACATTTCAGTTCCAACCTAAATGCTATCATTAAAATGAATCAATTCCCGCATGAGTTTTCGTAATTCAATAGTTCATTACACTCGGTTGCTCAGGCCTACATAGCCATCCAGGATCCAACAGTATAGCACTACCATAGCACTGCTGCACTGCAGCTGACTAGTTGTTTACAACTCGTTACCTTTGTCACGGTGGTGCATGTGAATATGTACTAAAATCCATCCTGTATCCCACATGCTCTCAACCAGTTCGTACCGACATGTCACTGCCCTGGCTAACATTTCACATTTTCTCTTCCAAACGAATGTACATTACGTACAGTCTGTTATGCAATGTGCACAACACTTGAGTAGTGCGATACACTGGGCCAGCCTCATGACCAACATACATCTGCCTAGCCCTCCACACTGTGTGCTCATGGACATGGCTTACTTTTTTTGTCGCTATGCACGACAATATCCTTAAGGCAGACCCTGTGCATTGTTAAGCGTAGATACTAAATGTTCACTACGAAAATCTACTGTACCTTCTGGTTTGGTGGGAGCCTTCCAGTCCTCTTACTCCTGTTGGCATTGGAAGATACATTCTCCTTGTCAAATGAAAGCTCTGAGTTTTCTGCCTCTGTGATAAAATGAAGGATGAGATGTCAGAGATGTCAGCTAGAGGCATCAGTACTTTTGATAAGATTATTGTTCTTTTGAATATGTAGATTACTGAGCAGGGCCTAAACTACAAGTAATCACAACTTTATTGATGAAGGGAAAAGGATATTTTGCTTAGAAGCTTTTGATGGAAACTTTCACACTTTCTTTTTACCTGTAACTTCTATATTGTAATTACTTTAACATATAAAAGGGGAGGGGGTGATTTTCATAAAACTCAGCATTTCTTTCACACTTTTTAACATCTTTTGGGGGGGAGGGGGGGCTGGGGAAGGTGGTTTTAGCCACTGTGAAGGCAACTCACTTGTTGCCCCCCAAGTACAGTACTTTGAACTGTCCTACAACTGCCCTGTTACACACTACTGTAGCACCTGCTGCACATATAGTGTGCAATAAAAATGAGAAATGTACAATCTCAGATATATTAAGGAAACTTGGTACTTTCTGTAAATGTTAAGTGTATACTTAGTTCAGTACAGTATCTCATGTCAAACATCTTACAGCTGTATATGTAATTTTCAAGTGCTGTGTTTGAGGAGGTCAGTCCCTCGTTGAAATACTTTAAACTTCAAAAAGAATAGCAAATTTGTACTCTTTGCAAGGATCAAATAAATTCAACAAGATCCTTTCGTAAAATTTCATTTTCACCTTCTAAGACTATACAGGGAAAACACTTTTTCATCTTAATATTGTGGTTTAATGAGAGCCGCTTTCTTAAGTACAGTATTTTCTCAATGAAATATGGGGACCTCTTATCCACTAAACCTTTGCCACAATTTTGAGTGTTCACTTGAAACCATCAGATTTATAAACCACTGCAACTTACCACTTTCACTGAAATAGTCATCAAAGATTTCAAATCCGTCACTATCCTTTCGTACTTCAGTTTTCAAAACTGCTCCTGTTCGCCTGATGAAAATAAAAATAAAAAAAATTTCCTTTCTTATTGGCTAGGCCTAGAGTATGTGCAATGTATACAGTACCAGGGATGTGCACATGTTGGATGGCACAATGTGGCCCTGCCAGGCATTGAAAATATCCCACCTGACACAAATTTAAAATAAAAATATCCCATTGAACATGCTGTTTCCATCTACTGTAGTATTTGTAGGCAAATCTCTCCTACTGTACATTCCTTGCCCTCCTTGACACCCCCCCAGTGAGGACCATGGTGGCTGGCACTCAGGAATCCTGTGCACATCTCTAGTATACTACTCTCTGCTATACACAGAATGTGCTAAGATGTTAACATCTTTTATTATGTCCAGTCACAGCTTTTAACATCATAGAAAAGTACAGTAATCTACTGTATGTAATACATGTAGCAAAGTCTGAAAATGTCAAAAAGCTGACTGATTACTGCAGTGGGTCCTTGGACCACCACTGAAAGAAGTGGTGCTTGCTTCATGGTCATAAAGATGACTTGAACATCATGGACTGCCCTCACATATCAGCATGGCTGATGTTGAAATTTGTGCACACCTACAATTTAGTCAACATTTCTTTTATTAGAGCCTACTGAGCAATAATGCCATACCTTATTCAAATAAGAAATGACTAACAAAAATTTTGGGGACTCTTAGGTAGTGAATCAATACGGTATTTCGGAATGAACGCAAGCAGCGAAGGTCAAAGGTCAAATGAGGGGAACCTGCAGGGAACGGACGAACTTTTTGCCACCGTCACTGTGTAGCTAGAGCATATACACAGCCAATGAGAGCCGCTACGCAGACACTCGGCTGATGGGGGGATGTAAACATTCAAAAATTACATGTACGTACATGTAGGTACGAGATATGCATAGTGTATATACATACTGTACACATAATTGTATGATTGTGCACGTACAAAGCGTTATTGTGCAGACAGGTAGCTAGCTGCTACTCGACCCATAAGCCTCACAGCAGTACTCAGATTGATCACGTTATCGACGCAGTTTAGGGAAGGAAGGTTGTCATGAGTTAGGCTCACAAAATCTAGGCTATTGAGATTTATGAAAGATGATGATGTATCTACACATTTAATTTGATAATGGCGAGTCGAGAAAACGGGGACTTAAACTAGCTTCGCTCTAACGTGAAGTTAGTCCAACGTTAACGTTAGTGTTTGCCACACTGAAAATGTCCGAACTCGAAACGCTACCGTTAGTCCTACCAGTTTAGAATAGAAGAAATGAGTGTGATAATGATCACTCGAAAAAAATGGTAAAGAATATAATCTACGATTTCCCTTCACTAACCTTGTAGGCTATACTTGATGAAGTTCTCTAGCATCACCCGACCCACACCAGCTAGTAAGTCTGCATGATATGTGTGCTGTGGGCTGCATAGTTAATAACTGCATGCCGTATACTATAGTACGCTTATATACATACGTACATGCTGTGCACTAGAGGTACGTGCGAGAAAGAGTACGTATGCTTCGGTAGGTATGCAGAAGACATTCCACATATGTCTGCTTACAATTCCATGTATTTAAAGAAAATGTCCTGAAATAAACACCAAGTTCGATTCATTTTAGAAAATATTTCAATTTTTGCACGTTTTCAGAAAGCCTTTTTATTTCTGAAATTTCTTTTAACCTTTGAAACCACTTTTAAAGCTTCTGGAATGCACTAAGGTTCTTTTTATGAAAAGGAGATTTCCATGAAGGTAGAAATATAAAACACTGCTGAAACAATGAAAACCCCTCACTTGACCTTATTTCAAAGGTCACTACGCCTGCGCTGTAGGTGATTCCGAAATACCGTATTGTGATGCACATTCGGACATTTGTCCCCCACTAAAGGTGTGCACAGATGGCCCCCACCCCCCCATCAAACCAGGCCCAAAAGAAGGGGCAACCCATAAATGAAGTCAGTTTTGGGTGGTCTCTGTGAGCTATCACAGAAAGAGGAAATCCATGGTGGCTAGTCTGTGTGTGTCGGAGCAAGCAGTGTTAAAGATTCATACGAATTTTCCTCTTATTTCTACAGTTGTATAATAACAGCAAGTTATTATTATTACTAAGTTATTATTTCTACAGCTGTATATTTCATGATATTTTAATTTGCACATCATGGAAAAATCCTATGAACTACACTTTTCGCTCTATGAAACCTTGATTCTGTTTTATTTGGGTTGGTCTCAGTCAAGCTGATGAGAGAGCTTAATCATTTTGGGCTGTTTGGCTTCCAGTACTCAAAGCCTGAAGCCAATCTTGGTGGTCTCGGTAATGTCCAGAAAACGACTGGGCAGTCTGGACATCAAAAACCCAAGTACCCGACCAATACACATCTAACTCCTAAGCCTTCTAGAGACCATTTATTGGTGGATTGTAACAAAATTAAACTACTGAAGTTACCAAAGGGTGAATGTAAGAGGTTTACAATGTTCTTTACCTTCCAATGCCTTCTTTGTAAAAAGGGTTGACAAATGGCTTATACTTCACTCCGTGGTTTTCCTGGAGAGAAATGATTGAGAAAGAAGTGAGAAACTGATAATAATTATAATGGTGACTGAACCAGGAGATGCAGTTCAAGACCACTTTCACACTAGGAAGATCTTCACCAGTGGGTGATCATATCCAATCCTCTGATCAAGATCAAGCAATTTGTTTGAACACTTGACACTTGATCCCCTGTGGTGAATCAGACCCCAGCAAGCATTTGACAAACAGGAAGTTTCTGCTACTAAAATGTGTATACACCAGTGCTGGCACTACTGTAGGTCTCTGAATTTATTTATTTTGATGGGGAGTATGGTTCAAGGCTGGGAGGGGGGGGGGAATCTCCATAAGTTGCAACATAAAAAGTCAACTTTTTCCAACAGGTTTTTCCCAACATGTACAGGAAATTCCCCCACATGTCAAACCTTGCGGAATTGTTGAGAAGAGTGCAGGAAGCTTGCAATCCTGCTGCCTATTGCAACCTGGTATACACCCTGATCTACATTGCCCCCTCCTAACCTCTCCAACTGTTTACAAAATATAAAAGCAAAATAGGGATTACTATATAGCGCTTCACCACTTCTGTACAAATGCACTGTACACAGCACAGAAGTTCCTATCCTTTGTTGAAATATGGCTCTCGTAAAATTATGGAGTAACTGTCCTTATGGAATAACACGCCTTGTGGCTTTGTCTGTGAAGAAGTGTTCACTTCCTTCCAGCAGGGTCATCTGAACTGGGGACTGAGGAACCACAACCCCCTCTCCCCCAATAATTTTCAGTTGAATGTATTTCTTCAAAACAATCATTAGCTGTGTCTGAGAATGACCATAAGTTCTCTTAGAAAATGCCAAAATTCAAGGGCTAGAGGGTCTCATCCTTGCCTTCCTTCAATGCTAGAAGCTTCCCCACGGTTCTGTTGAGGGTTTGGCACTGTCAACTTAAGCGCAGGCCACACTACAGCGATTTCGGATACGATTATGGTCTGATTTCTGTGAGTTTTAGTTAAAATCTTCTCCATCCCAGATCAGAAAGAGCCAAAAATTTGCCAACTTGTGTAAATATTAATACAGGATTTGCATCAGAGGACTACAAAAATGACATGTAAATTACTTCATGACGTCACATCGGCAGACAGAGTTTATCAGACACGCTGGCAAAAATAGGACTGGTTTTACGAACAAATACCGTGAGACAAACTAGGATCAGTTATCGATATACAGTACAGTAGCTTGACGATCCTTAGAACAAAGTCTGAATAAAAACTATTTGTCCGATTTAGAAAAATTCGTATCGGATACCGGATAGAAAATCGCTGTAGTGTGACCTGCCCTTTACGCATTTAGAACTATTAAATCATAAAGTGACTTTATGGAAGGCATAAAACCTTGAACACCTTTCTTGGCTCTTACTGCTAAGCAATAAAGCTTTTTGCATTGCCCTCACAGGTCTATCAGTCTTGGCTCTTACCGGATTCACATTGTGCAGGTTGCCATACTTACAAGATTGTGTAAACCTCACAACAAATTGTGGAACAAATGGTAGAGTACTGTACTTATAATGGAACAGGTCATTTGCTTTGTGAGAATAATTGCATAACAATTATGTACTACTCTCTAGCACGGTGTAAGCTAATACAATATTATACCATGTACAGTGCAGTAAGTTTGGAGCTCTACTATACAGTACCTGGGCTGTGCTATATGTGTATTTCACAGGAACAAAAAGAACTTTGTGTCATATGTCATCTTGATCTCAGGTTTCTGTACCTTGATTCACCAAGCTTTCACACTGGTCTTTGATCCATCGACTGAGATCTGATCCACCCCCACAGCTGGATCAGAATCTCAAGATCTGATCCTGAGGGCAAGAGTTTTCACACTACAAAAAAGATCTTGTGCAGAATATCAGATCTAGATACGATCCTCTGCTTGAGAGTGTGAAGTGTGAAAGCATTCTAAGTGGACATTAGTTTCCACATACTGTAACAACAGGTCAAGCAACTGCAGGATTATAACATAATCCCTCCTGTTTTTAAATTTAGATCTCTTGGAAAGTGTGATAAGTTCAGCTACAGTATGTACTTACTGTATATCATCACAGCAGCTTTCACAGGAACTGAATGAAGATTACACCAGAATATATGTAACTGAAGTTCCTCCCTCTTTAGCAAACCAAAATTAAAGGAAATTAGATTTTTTATCTCTACCATTCTTTCAGTTTCTCATAACATACTGTAGACTGGACGATACTTTGCACCCAGCATTCCGTTAGTAGAACAGTTCTGGCAGACTTGGAAGTTAAATTGTTGCCTACCCTGGACAGTACGTACAGGTACAAACAGTGACAATGATCAAGAGCCTGCAATACGGCTACTGTACAGTGTGGTGTTGTATGTTGTACTGTACAGTAAATGCATAGTATGGTATATATTTTTTGATGCTGTACTCCACGTGGTACTGTTTCTTCATGGAGTTACAGTACTGTTCTTAAGTAGTGCCATGGTTTGCTTACACTGATGTATTAAACAAAACTCTACTGTACAGTAAGTGATGCTTGTTATCAGGGCTCAAGAATAGACTGGCGCTCTGGCCGAAAATGCAAGAGACCTCCGCAACTGCACCAGAAAAACGGAAAAGTGGGTGTTTGTCTAGCGCTAAAAATAATGCCAGATTCATGAGGCAATAATTTATGAACACCTGTCCCTATCCCCCACATTCAAGGTGCCATTAAGGTCAATCTAAACTTGCCGTAGGCTATACTGTACATGCACCCAGCCCCTCCAGCCCCTTCCAAGTTTTTCACAGATGGAGTGACCACACCATAGGGCTGTGATCGTTTAGCGATCAATCGCTAAACGATCACATGTGTAATAAACGTTTAGTACAAAGCTACCAGCGATTAATCACAAAACCCATTTTTCCGTACAAAATAAAAAACAACCTGCAGTCATTACAGAAAATTAGATGTTCACTTTAATTCTTTTTGAAAAAGTGAAATACATAATCATACAAATGGCACACACGTAAACATACGACTTCAAAGTTGAGCTCCTATGAGGATCCATGTTTGAGGTTCATGGAAACTATGTCCCCCAGACGTCACTAACGCATTTTACATATTCATCATATTCAAGAGCACATTTAAAGTCTCTATGTTGATCATAGGTACTTGCGATTAATCGCTAAACGATCGCAAAATTTTGCAATTAAATGTTTAGTAATTTTGCTAAATGTTCACAGCCCTACCACACCATGCTTAGTACTGCCTGGTGTTACACCAAAAATGCTCTTGTCTTATTACCTATCTCTGTTATTTTGAATTTCTTTTACTAATTGCACAAGTAACATTCGGGAGATGATCAGAGAATGTTACATGCCGGGAACAGTGGTTTCTCTGAAAAATTGAAAGCAACTCCAGAAAAGAGGAAAACATTTCCAGAAAAGCTTTAAAGTTAACAATGTCAGAAGCTGTTTTTAGCTCCAGTGAGGAAAAGCTTATTTTCGAGCCCTGTGTTATCAATATATGCCCAGGGTGTTATCAATACATGCCCAGGGTTTTTCTTCCAAAGACCAGCCAGGGTAGAGCTACATATGTCCCAACGGATTTCTACACCCCTCTGAAATTTTCATGAAAAATATAGTTTTAGATTGTCCAACTTAGTTTTTTAATATTCACATCTTTGTCAAAGATACAGTAGTACTGTACCATTCGTATTGTTAGCCACCTGGCATAAACAAAAAATCTTGCAGCACTTGGGATGGTATCACCCTCCCCTTCAAGTTAATAGACCTCTCATGGACTGTCTGCAGTCTACACCCAGAGAAATGCCCCTGCTACCCCCCTCCCCCCCCAAAAAAACAAGAGATACTGTACTACTGTACATGTACTGTACACGTCTTTGAAAAAAAAAATCACACTTAGCCATTCAGCGTTTGTTCACAAACTTGTAGTTTGAGAATACCTGTACTGTACTGTATGTTATGTATGAGTACAAACTTAGTCCTCTGCTTATCAGAACAAAGTAGTATGTAAGACCAAGCACACACACGACAGCTAATGAGCACAAATGTACCAAAGTGCAGTAAGAAGTAAGGTGGCAATGTTCAATCTGTGATCTTCACAATTATTGAGTTGTACCCTTCTTTAATCTACCAAGATGAAGAGACCCAAATCATAATGTATTACTTCAAGTTTTGAGTTAGAACTGGAAGGTGTTTACATGCCATGGTAAACATGAGACAAAATGTAGATGACCATTAACCTCAAATTTCTGAACACTTACAAAGCAATTCCCACAGTTACGGTATTTCACAACCACAAACCAGAGTTCAAATTAGAAAAAAAAGTTACATGCACCTGTGCATGTGCAGTAACTTTAAAATTTTACCTGCACAAATAAATTCTTTACATGCACCATTGAAGTATGACAATGAATGATTAAAAAACTCAGGCCTAACATAGTACATTATCCCTGTTTCTTCCCTTTTTATAAGTCTTGGCCTACTGTAAGTAGTGCGTTGTGATTGGCGTATAGCTAAGTCAAATTATTTATTTGCCAATTACAACGCACGTTACATAGGATTTGTCAAATGAGGAGCTTCTCGTGTCTATCTGCATAGCGAACATACGTTCTTTTGCTTTGCTTTACCCAGTATGGAAAATATGGCAATTGCACACCCGAGATTTTTTCTAGACTTATATTGCACACTTGAAAATTCGCACTGCACACCTGATTTTTTAAGCTGGCGGCGATTGCCTCGTATAACCCGAGGAATTCTGTATGTTATATTGACTTGGCCTATTGGATGATCACAAGTCATGATCATGACGTGTTGATGACTTGATCGAATGATGTATGCAGTGCCGGCCATCACTCGGCCAAGACCCCTGGAGTGAGGTGTATTTGGAACTTATGATCCGGTACCGATCCCATACTTTTCACTCTGTATGTTAAGGAGGCCTTCAACCAGATTGGAAAGTTTGTCCTGCACGGGGACTTATCCCCCGCGCAAAAATGTCAATTTCGAAGCTGCCAGCCGCCCAATTTATCAACTGACAAGTGCAACCACGCAAACTTGTTGGCAGCAACCAAGCAAGTTACCTGGGAAAGGCAATTTCCTGCAATCTAGGAGGTAGTTTTGGCTTAAATTTTCTCGGTATGTTCCGTGCCAACTGATGGTGGCTCTCCGCTTAGATAGTATCGGCCGCGCAATTTTCTTGGCCATTATTAATATCCCCCGTGCACCATTGCAGGCTTTCCAATCTGGGCCTTCAAGAGTTTTGTTGAAATTTCTCCCAAGTATTTATTTCACACTTGACTTTTCATGATCACACTTCAAGTATGCATTTGACACCTTGTTGCACACTGCACACTTCAACTTTTTTACGTGCACACCCGAGATCTCGGCGGAAAGTGCCATAGGCCTACTTTCCAATCTGGTGCTTTACCTTGCACTGCGTGTTTTCGCTTACGAGACGGCATAGATGGTTGCGCAGACTTTAATCATACGTCATCTGTCTGTGTAATCACAAACGTGAGAAGAGTCCATTTTATTACGAATAATTCTGATTAGAAGTGATTTTATGCCCGCAGTTGTGCCCGAAGAGATGTTGAATGTTCTTTCTCATCAAACGACTTGATTGAAAGAAATCAGAGAGGTTCACAGTGAGCGTAAGAGTGTAAAAATTGGCCAAGTTGTAGGCTGCATCCAGAAAATTGACCTAGGCTACCTTGTTAGCATATATAGTAAGTAATCATGAGTCCATCAGTATCATGAGTCGACCAATGCATTCTAAACGCCAGTACAGCATGAAGGCGTGATGTGATTGCAGTGTAAGCATGACCTGCATTGCATTTGCTTCAAGTTCAAACAACATAAAAAACAATTATTTGCCTTGCTATTTTTAATGTCCAAAGAAGAAATGTTACTCACGGCCAAATTTTCAAGTTTCGGCATACATATCAACTAGAAATTTGCAAAAATTACAAAAAATGGTGACCAAAATGTCTTTGATGAAGCTCTGATTAAAAAATTTGATAGAAAAGACATTATTCTCAATGATTATTTGTATAATTGTTCTTAAATGTGTTAATTTATAGCATTTTATTTGCTTGTTTTTTGCAGCAATTGACTCAAGGTTCCTGCATAAGCATTGCTGCATGTACTGCCACACATGCGACTAGGAGAGAACATCACCCTATTGTTAAAATGGGGTTTGTCAGGGGTTCCACCTGGGGGTTCGATTTTGCCTGGGGTTCGGTTAGGGATAAGGTTAGGGTTAAGTCAGTTTAGGGGTTAGGTTAGGGTTAAGTGGCCTCTAAAATAAGCAATCTCCGAATCACAAATAACAAGGATATCATACGAATGAGAACTATTTAACCGTATTTTGGGGTTTAGGGATGACGTTCTCTCCCTAGACTCATGTTACTGCCACCTACATTTCAAACTTTATTTTCTACAGATTATGCAATCCGAACAACTTCAAAATATAGCACAATGAGGAAGACATATAACAAAATGTTACAGCAAAGTTTTATTGATTTTTGTAAATGTTTTTAATTTTTTATCATGGTCACAGTGTTCCTTAAGTGATCGACGCATGGTACGCCAAGACTCATATAGGCTAGCCTAGTCCGCAGTCTGCTGACCTAGTATTTGGGAAGCTTTGGGGCTTCCCATACTAGGTCAGCAGTATACCCATTGTCAAAATTGGGCTACCGCAACTTCAAAAATTTTGAATGGTCTCGATCTTTCTCAAATTCATGTATATTTTTTGACCTCTACGGGGCCTTATGTGTTTAAGACTCTTCATTGTAAGATTTTTTGCACTAAGTGTACAAAAAAGACCAAAAATTTTGATTTACACAAATAATCCTGTTTTGTTTTTTTTTAACATTCTATGAAACTGCTAAATCGTGTAACTAGGACGTTCACACTATTGTGTGCTAAATAGCACGCACCCAGGGTGCATTCCATGTTAAGCCTACGCCGAAGGTACGCCGAGGTTTTCATGACCGTACGCCGGGATGTACGCCGGGATTTTCTGTACAGTGCACATACAATGCATGTACATAGCAATCCATAGGCGTGCGTACATGCGTACAGTATACACGTACGTGATACGTACACAGTCACCACACATTGGCAATGCACGTACAGGTATATAGTATACACACATTATAGCTAAGTCAGAGGCAATCCGTAAGCGATTGTACGTACGTATGTATACATGTATGTAATGCATACACCATTCATTGGCAATACAAGTAGGCCTACAGGTATATATAGCACAGTACTGTGCGTGAACATACTAGCGGGAGTTGACTGAATCGGCCCGCCGGTATGCCAGGAGTACCGTTTGCCCGCCAACTACGCCGGCAATCCTCAACTTACTGCATTTTGCACGCCGACAAAGGCTAGTTTCTAAGCCTGCACGCCGACCGAAATCGTATGGCCACGCCGAAGATCTTCGGCGTATAGTGCACTAAATGCACACTGGGCACGCACTGCTGTTCAATTGTGACATAGTCGGCTCGAATGGAGAATCCGTGCCCGGAAGTGACGTACGTGATACGCATAGGTATAGGGTTAGGGTTAGGTATAGGGTTAGGGTTATATACGTTAGTAGGTATACGGATAGGGTACACATACGCATAGGGATAGGGTTACATACATAGTAGGCATACAGATAGCATACGGATAGGGATAGGGTTATACATATGGTACGCATAGAGATAAGGTTAGGGTTATACCCGTAGGGATATACGTATAGAATACGTATACATGTATAATTATAGCCTACGTATACATCTGTAAGTACTTATAATATTTAAAACCGTTTGCCGGCAGCTCGGCTCGCAGCGCTATCGGTTAGGGCATAGGATCGCTATACTGAGATTTATACCGCGTTCGTATTCTTGCAATGTTCCGCGTTCAAATCCCACTGTTGCTTTCTGTTGAACAGCTTGTCTTGTCACGTTACTGTTGGTTCTTTTAGAACTTAACTTGTCACTGATCTTTTGTAAGTTTTAAGTTATAATTTACGCAACTTCCGGTCACGGATTCTCCATTCGCACCACATAGTCTATAGCTATAGTTACATTCATACACGCGCATACGTGTATATAGCAACAATCACTGCAGCAACGCACGCAGACGATATTACTCTCACAGTAATATGCGGTCAAAAGTTTGTGTTGCAATAGCCTAGGCCTAGTTCAGGGAACAAAGTGTACGTGAGAACTAGGCCTAGGTACCCTAGGCTAAGGCTAGCCTAGGCCTAAATCAGAACGCCTGTGGTCTGGTTGGCTGCTTTTTGCAAAGGTTTGGACTTCTGCAATTTTCTGGGGCATTAGCCCTCCTTTGTCCTGTTATATTAGGCCTGCCCTGTGTAAAATTAACATGCACTCAGCCTCTGGTACTGCTGCTAGTGCTATTGCTAAGCGAGTATTTTCTTTCGCTAAACCAGTACATACAAGAGGTCTAACATAACTGACATGATGTAAACAATGTAGGCTGTAGATTATTGCGCTAGCCTTACTAAGCCTAACTGTTGTCCCTTGTGCGCTATTTTAACAATAGATTTACTGAAACTCCTCATAACCCAAATAGTGACAAATTCCTCCATATTACCATAACAGACACTTTGCATATTTTCCAACTTTAGACATGTATTTGGTTTCGTTCCAGTCGCATATTTTACCAAATTTGTCGGAGTCGTTTATCTTCAGCCTTTTGAAATTCCGAGCCCCTGTTCGATTTTTAGCGGGTTTGATGTGATGGCGCCCTGTACATATGTGTAAAACGAATGAACTGTTGTACATAACCATGGAGCTACCAAACGCTCCATGACATAACATACAAGCCCGTCCAGTTAGTTGGGAGTCCTGAGGGAACTCCCTGGGGACTCTTAGCTCCCTGCTCCCACTCAGCTGGTACGGTAGCTCTTACGTGTTTCTCTTCGCAAAGGGTCCAGCAGACCGTGGCTGACGGCGGGCCCTGCCGCGGAAAACATTTCTTTGGGTTGTATGAAAGTATCAAAGAGAGAGCGAGATATTGTACATGTAACCTTTGTGAGGTATGTCCAGAAATGGCACAAGCAGCATATTTTTCGACCACTTTGTCGGATCCGTGATTGTTTACCGGGTTACCGTGCCTTGTGAAAGTTAGTGCTACGAGGATTTCTGTAAAAGGTAGGTTCATCACCACCCCACCACCCCCCGCCGCCCTTGGCGCCCTTGACGTCATCTCAAAACACACGATTTTGCCCAGGGAAGGACATATATAAAGGGTTAAAGTTACAGCTTTAGTACATGCTAGTTTCTTTCACAACCTCAGGTACGTGTAATGGAGATGAAATTGGGAACGGAAAAGTGTACCTAAAGTCTAAAATTTCAAACTAATACATGTTATAAAGCTGGAAAAATGCATCCAAACTCGTTCACCTCCCATCTCCACAGGAGGTTCGTGAGCTGAGATAAAAATGTTGAAGCTTATTCATTCATTTTAAAATGGTAGATTGTGCAACAATCATGATGTCATTCTTGTACTACTCAAATTACCGTCAGGCCCGTAGCCAGACAAGGTGCTGAAGGGGTGCGAAAAAGCTTCTGGGGGCGAAAAATTTTCCAGAGGGGGCGAAACGTACTAAAATGCATTTCGGCAATAGTAATTTTTGATCTTCTAGGGGGGCGAAAAAATTTTCAAGGGGGGCTTTGCCCCCCCCCCTTGGCCTTCCCTTGACTACGGGCCTGATTACAGTCTTTGTTTTTCTTTGTTTTTTGAAAGCCACTGCACCTTGTGCCAAAATGTGATCACTGTCTTACTGTTATAGGGTGACTTGGCTATATAAGTCCTCTCCATACAACATACCATGCAAGGAAAAAGTAATTGTTTCAAGGTCATATAAACATCTTAATTTTAAAAGGAAACAAAAGCAGGTAATGTGAGTTGTACAAGAATGAGGACATCACAAATGATTGCGCAATCGACTATTTCTAATTAAGTGAATAAATTTCAACATTTTATATCTCAGCAACGGAATTAGCTATGAAAATGGGAGTTGGATGGATGAAATTCACTTTCCAACCTTTAAAATATATATTCTTGAAATTCCAAACTTTAGGTCAACTTTACTGAAGTCTTTGTCACCTTTGATGTCATTTGCCTTTTGATAGAGCTCCACCTCTTTACAACGATTGACACAGGCGAACCGTGGCCAGCGCGCTCAATTTTTTTTCACACGAATTTATGGGCAAATCATGCCAATGGACCAATCAGCTTCTTGGAAATAGGCCACATCCCTAGTTCCAAAATGACAGCTTTTCGACCCTTTTATTGTAATTCTGACACCGGATTATGAAAGAACAGGCGAAATAACCCCAGCTTGTGTAACCCTAATCCCAAAATGAACCCTACCGATGATTTTGAAACAAATTTGAAAAATTCTGAAAATCAAATTTGCCCATAACCTCGTGGGGAAAAAATGAGGCGGTCAGAGCAGAACAATATAAGCATGTTTTTTCGCACTTGGGACATGGGGGGGGGGGAGAGTAAACCTAACCACTTCTTTTGTTTAAGTCCCCTGGATGTTTGTAACTTATGTATCTATTATGAAATGATAAAGCTTTTATTTCAAGAAAAACACGACGGTGAGAATAAGTCGATATATTCTGTGTCTACATTGGCATAACGGTTTGGTAACTTAATCTATGCAGGCGAAGCTCTCCGGTAAAAAAAGACTTCTGTCATGATGATTAGGGAGTTGTTCAAAAAGCAACTCCCACGTTACTATTAACAAGTGATGGCGAAGTCCTCTCGTTCTCGTAAATATAGCATATTAGCAACATTATTGCGTCGTTGATCACATACTGAAGAGGGCGGCGGAGGACGAAAGGTGTTCTAGCCCCTCAATCAAACTAATTGAGGGGATATGTGAATAAAGGATAAATTATTTTTCTGTTTCAGTTTGTCTTTTCTACCGATCAGATTGTATCCCTGAAAATTTCTGTGGTGTCCGTTCTCATCATCTGGCTGTGAAACTGGCCGTACGCGGCAAACGATCGCCCTAGAAACATTGCAATAACATGGATAACGGATCATTGCAAACTGAAGGGGTAAACCTACTGCTTAACGAAATCTTTTTACTGGATTGAGTGCATTCCGTTTGTCTTTACCTCAATAATTTGCGTATAATGTCGATTTTGGATACTTGAAGCCCAGCCAGCACCGCAAGGAGTTACTATTGTCAAACAGCAACTCCCTGTGGGTTACAGCAACTCATTTGGTCTCCGTAAACACGTTTGTCAAGGTATTATATTAGCTTCCGGAATTTCTCTGCTGCTCCTGGAGAGATTGATGTCGTGTTCAAATGCATACAAGTGGGTACCTTATAGTTTAATATCCATGACCAGTTGGCCACTCTCTAACTCTAACTTTGCTAGTTTTACCTATGGGTTTACGGCTCAGGTGAAGTCAGTGGCGTAGCTAGGATTTCTCTCACGGGGGGCCATGCAGTATGTTGTGTGATCGCCGGCCTGAGGGAGGGGTCTACGGGGAGTTTCCCCGTCCCCTTTAAAATTCTTTTGAAAAATTAGGTGTCCTTACACGCAATCTGGTGCCATATATGCAGGGTTGGGAAGTAACGAGTTACAAGTAACGCCGTTACTGTAACGAGTTACATTTTGTGTAACGGAATTGTGTAACGAGTTACATTTGTATTTCAGTAACGGAGCAAGTAACTAGTTACAATTCTGTGTAAAAGTAACTGTAACGGCGTTATATTTGGGTTCCGTTACTTTCCCGTTACAAATAGTCAAAATGACCACAAATTGCATTTTACTCGAAGTAGTAACAGAAAACTTTAAATTGATGACACTTTGGCAGTAAAATTATTTTCGATATATTTATCATTCATCTCTATTATCGACGTCGCCCTCACCAACATAAAATTTTATTCACGATTAGAATCAGCAGTTGATATTAGATGCACATGCTGCAGGCTTACAGGGTCACTGGTTGTCGATTAAGCTAAGTTTAAACTTTTATTTGTGTGTCAATTTACTTATTTCGACAGATCAATGTTTATTATCCATGAGACCGAATCTTTGTGTGATTAGTTGAAAAATACTGAACGGTCCTCTGGCAAACAAAGGCCCAGCTGACTTTTTATAACCTATTATATATACAAAGTGAAGTTAGCTGGGCCTTAGTTTACTCATATTGTCATTTAGAGGACACATTGGAAATAGTGCACCTTGAGAAACAGGTTGGCCCATAGGCATTCAAAAACTAGGCTTACTTTGAAAGTTTAACCATTGCCTTTTTAGACGTTAGGGCTGGACCCGAGTCCGCCCTGTCCGAGTCGCAGCTAACTGCGATTCTAGATTCCCTAATCTTTCCGAGCATGGTATGTACCCTTCAAGTTCCGGCCAGTTCTGATTCCAATGGCACCAATTCTGAGACCAGTCTTTTTGCCACTGTATAGCATATCAAACTTACATATGTTTTAATTCTATTGTACATGTCCACCATTAATAACGTCATCATTTGTAATCACTTCAATAGCCTGGCCTCCTCAGTAATTTAGTTGATCATGTGTGACAGTACTTTACACCTGTATATTGTACACAAATTTCAATGGGACTTTACAAACACTTTTAATGTAACTTTCATATTGAGAACTCGGCTGGAATGAGCTCCGAGTACAAGTCCAGTTACATCACATTCCGGAAAAATTTCGATTCCGGAACCCCGGGCAAATTCCCAATCTAGAAAAACGCTCTTGATACCGGCATTAAGCTAGTCGTACGTTGGAGCCCAGTAAATTATACGGTGCCAATTGTCGGCAAACACGGTACATCCATTTATGTATCTAATTTAACCTGTATGGTATCTAATTTGATAAATCAAACGTATGAATTTAGGCTATATCATATTCTTTTCAATGCCCACAACTCGTCACACTGGAATAATGGTAAGGGTAATATAAATAACAGCAGAATATTGAGATGGTCAAATGGCGTTAAAGTATCCTAACAAAGCTAATTGAAAGTAGACAGAAGTGTCCGACTTAAAGATTCACCTATTTATTGTAAGAAGAAAGTGAAGTATGGGTACATGGTCTGCATGTGTAAACTACATAGTCTCACCATTTCTATGCATTTTTTATATGAATGAATGTGAAATTTGAAATTTATGCCCAAATATCACTTAGTCCAACCTTAGCAGTGAGGTTTTAAAATTTTACCGTTCACAAATGAATATTACCGTTCATCGTATTACCATATTTATGCCCTTGAGGGGTGAAGACTTTAATTACTGCTAAAACAAAGCTCTCCCCCTTTAATAGCCGCTAACCTCTCTAAATTATGATGGGAGTATAAAGATTTCCACCTTCAAAGAATTACTGTCGTAACTGGAAAAGTTTTGGTTACAACCATATTCGTCTAACAAATAGTTTGCGTAAGCTCCCACACAGTATCATGATTTTCTGCTTCATGATGAGCGTTAGGAGCCTCTGCCTGAATCCCCAGTGAAGATAAGCTGGCATCATTGACTTTCTTTGGGGAACACCTAAGGATAGCCTGCATAAATGAGGTTCGGTCCTCTAATGTGCCCCTTCTTACATGTAATTGTGCCCCCCCCCCCCTCCATTTCAGGTACCGAGGTACCGTATATTCACCATAAAGTAACTAGTTACTTTTGAAATGTAACTAGTTACTTTTCATTTAAAAGTAACTGTAACTAGTTACTTTTCAACATTGTAACTGGTAACTGTAACGAGTTACAATTTTATGGAATTAACTGTAACTATAACGAGTTACTTTTAAAGTGTAACGGGAACAACCCTGCATATATGCTACCTTTGAAGTAAACTTTGTGTTCAAACATTTACGTATTTTAGATACAAAAAAAATCGGAAAAAGTAAAAGGCCCGGCCATGGCCCAATGCCCCCCCACACCTAAATACGCCTCTGGGTAAAGCAGAAATATCGAAAAGAAAATTGATTGACACTAGCATCTCCCACTTAACTTCATATCAGACATCTTTGTATTGCAAAGGCCCTAGATATGGTGCTGGTAACATGACAGACATATCACTAAGACAAAAAATGGTGTAGTGTGAAAAACAGCATTATTTGTCGCGAGCGTGTTCATTTCCCAAATAGGCTAGCAAATTTAAGAATGAATAGTTAACACACAAATACGAAGGAGGCAGTTGGTAAGTTTTAAACCAAGTATTGTTAAACTTGATTCTAAAAATCCATTTCGTTAGACAAAATTATGTGCTGAAAAAGATTAGAAGTATGGCTCAACCGAAATGGCTGAAATAAACTGGACTGATGTCCAAAGTTTCACAACATCTGCCAACGTGTGATTAATTTCAATTTTTGTACTTTTCGAAGTTAAAAACTTGGTAGAAATGCGTTCCAATGCGATTCTTTGCTACCATTTGGTTCTTTTTTTTTTTTTTTTCTTCTTTTTTTTTTTTTTTGCAACCATCATTTGTTTACATTTCTTTCATGGCAATTTAAATATATAATGTAAATTTTATAAAAGGTATTATCATTTTTCTTACATATTTTCATTTATTTTCATTTCCATACATTGTTCTGGTAGTATGATGACAACAAAGACAATAATGTCTAAGCTTACATTCTGTTGGCCTTCTTTACAGCTTAAATAAGAAATATTTTTCAGCAAAACAGCTTTACTTCGGAATAACAAATTTTATCGTACCTGCTACCCTGACCACATGTCTCATGAAAGAATTGGAAAATTCTGCCACGGAAGACCACGGCTTCCTGTTCCCCTCCCCCATCACCCTCCCACCCCTTTCGACGTCATTTATACGGCAAACTACGAAACATTTACAAGCCACGCTTAACATTAACAGGAAAAATGTATAAAATTCAAGGATTGAAACAGCATTATTTGGGCAATATAAAGTATGTGGTACCTGTATACTAAGGACGCGGGAGAAAAGGGGTGTTCGGTTCAGCTGCCCCCCCCCCTACTCGGTAGTTGTACTTGCATGTCATATATCTTTACAGTAGATTACTATTATTAATATAATCAAACTGATGTCTAACACTGTCGTCGTAGGTCAGTTGGTACGGCACTCGACTCTGAAATGCTTAGTACGTGAGTTCAAGTCCCCGGAGACTGAGCAGCGAGTCTTTTCTCGTTTTGCGGTTTTGAAGTTGAGATTTCCTTTTTATCTTCCTTCTAGCTTTTATAGCAGTGGTTACCAAGAGGGGTGCCGGAAAAATCTCTAGGGCTGTCAGCATAAGATTAAATAAATAAATATTTTAAAAAATATTATAAATTGTTCCGTTTTTATTGATTTAAGATGAAGTAACTGCATGTCTTGTTACACAGTAAGAAGACATGGGAAGTGCCTTTTCCTGCGAACTAGGGAGCGTGTTAGCCCCAAAATTTTTTGGAGGCTAGGCGCCAACTGATGGTGGCGCTCCGCTTTAGATAGTATTAACAGGGTGCCACGTTATAATTCATCACTACCTAGGGGTATCACATGTCTAAAAAGGTTGGGAACCACTGTTTTATAGACTCCCCTGCGTTCCCACTTTTTCTTTTTTTTAATAAGGCTTTCTTTTTTTAATCATGTCCTTCTGTAAATTTCCAAATCAGGTCACTATAGACGCTACTACATATAACCTACATTGTCAGGGCGTGCTACCCTCACCCTTTTCACGAAGCTTTTCTTCTGTTGCAAGTGGTAATAGTTTTATAAATATTTTCCCATTTTGAGATGAACCGATTCTAGAGTTCATGTAATTAGAAGTTGAGACGAAAGGGCTTCTGATTTTATTGAGACTGAATTCGCCTAACTCCCATCGCAACTCTTCGTTCGACTAGAAAGCCAGTTTGAGATGAACATTCAAAAGTTACCGGCTTCAAAATACTTTTCTTCTGTTGCAACTATAGATTTAACCCTCTTAGGGGTAGGCCTAAGCATCTGCCAACAGTACGTGAGCATTGTACTCCTCGTTTAAAGGTGCAATGATTTGTAAAAAGAAGAGATTGGATCCTTAAAACTTAACCAAGTCTCCCTCCGCGTCAGTTTCCCAGCTGTCGTGTTAAGTTAGCACGCCCCCATTTATACGTACAGTTCATTCGTTTGCCTTCAATAATATGACAAAGAGAAAGACACTGGCACAACTTTTGCAATATGTCACTGAGTAGGATGGGTTTTTTTTTCTGTTTGTTTGGTTTTTTTTTGGTTTTTTTTTTTGTTTTTTGTTTTTGTTTTTCTAGATGAAGTATCACAAAATAGGGTCAATGGAAGCAATTTTGAAGAAATTATGGGCTTAGAAGCTGGCGTCGTAGATCAGGCTTTGAGTGGTTAAGAACGCCTGGGTAAAAAGGTACGGGTTCTTTGAGCTCCGCCAGCGAAAATCTTCACAGTGATGGTATGGTAGATTGAGACTGCCATGAATGGCCAACTTGTCGGCTTTCCTGTGAGGGTTAAGCTTATACCTGGCGAAACTTTCTACAAGGTTGTAGGTAGTGAACCAATAATTATTGCCCCCCTTGACTTACACTAAATCAGGTCAGTTATCCGCCCGTAATACCTTATAAAAGTTTCTCAACCTGGATATTTCACCCCTCTGGTGAAAGCTCACAGTTAGGTCTCGTCATCATTTCAGTTTCGTCGGGAAACGATGAAATATGAAGTAATCCACAACGGTCAGCCGCTTCTGTAATTTACTTGATATTTTACAGTACTTTAAATAAAGACCGCAATTCCTGTGATAAACCCCCCAAAATTTTCATTTTTCCTTGACTGAAAACTTAAAATGAGTTCCTAAAATGTTGGTCTCGATAACCTTTCGATTGGCAAATCGATGGAAAGAATAGTGCAATGACATAAGGCAATCTTCAGACTCCCATGCATTAAAATTTTATTGTGTATACTTTTCTAGCTAATGAAAGCTTCCACCTGTAACAGGAACTGAAACTTGTATACAAAATCATTGACGTTTGACAAATGACCACTTACACTTTTATACAAAATAGACTGTTTTATATGAAATATCAAAAAGTCATACGAGTGTTTAAGTAGAGCTTACACCCAAAGAAAAAAACTTCCTTAGTAAACATAAAATGCTTCTCTAAAATGAAGTACCGGTATCTAATATAAATTTGACGGCGGTAACATTGCAGTCCCAAAATAAATGTTCAATGGTCTATACCCTTATGACAAAAGCTACACAAGGGGCTTGTCTTTGTCACTAAAATTCTGTGTATAAAACGATATTGAAAGAAGCCGATTTTACTGTCTCTTTGAGAATTGGAGGGAATTTGAAAAATCAAACCCCACAGGGGGTCTGCGAACTGAAACTCGTTACTCCACTTTAAAGGACCACTATCCGAACAGCTCTTTTAATTTTGTCCATGCCATTCCAAATGAAATTACAAATGTCACTTTCTAACTGCTTAAGAAACAGAGCAAGAGGGTCCGGTATAAACTTGAAATAAATACACAAGCTGTGACATTGCCAGTCTTCACTATTGTAATTTTACCTATAGAGGTTAAATCACGTGGGGGTCAAATCACTTTGTGACCAAATACGACACAAGCTTTTTATATGAGAAAGTTTGGGGGTGTAATTTAATCTAAATGATTCATTATTATAGGCTGAAATGAAAATCCCCAATACATGTAGGACCTACAGTCTCTTTCATCCCATACAAGTGAGTAAAAGATTTATTTCCTGAAGAGAGATAACAAGTGGATATATATATATATATATATATATATATATATAATATATATATATATATATATATATATATATATATATATATATGAGAATCAGTCAGGGCCGTAGCCTGAGGCCTGAGGGGGGGGGGGGACAACTGCCTCCTGAGATTTCCAAATCGTTCATAGCAATTGGCCTACTTGAGAAAAATACTGCAATGCTGAAAGTTTCACTGTCCAAATTATGATTTCAAGACCCCCCAAAACTGGGAAATCGCATATAAGGTTTCCCCGTCGTGGGTGCATGTTTATGAGAAGGTTTCTCCTCCTGACGATTCCTTCTACAAGGTAAATCTCCTGAATACAAACAGCATATACACTGGCTAAAGATAAAATGGCCTATGATTACCTTTAAATATTAGCTGAACTCATTGAGTTAGTAAAGAAACTTTTAATTAAAAGAGCATAAGCAGTCGCCACAACTTATTTTGAAACAAGAGCTAAGTCTCACGACTGTCCTATATCCTCACGTTTTGCTTTGTAATGTATTACATTCGTGTCTCGAGACATACATATTTGGCATGATGTCATGTCTCGAGGTTAGGTTACAGTTAGAGACAAGATATATGGTTACGGTTAGAAGTCTCGAGACTTATTATCATGCATGACATGTTGAGGATTGGGTTATGTTACATCAAAATATTACATATTCAAGGCAAACCAAGGCGTTACTCTATACGTGAAGTCCACAACTCAGTGAGAAATATATTGTAACATGATCCTCAAAAGCCATTAATGAAACAGGATACCCTTTTACACTCATTCAAATTGGGGTGACTGAATATTCCCTTCAAATTAAATCTGACTTTCCTTCTTGAAATCCAAACTAGTTTCTATAGCACGAAATCTAAAAGTAAAGAATGTTTAAATGCAACTCTAACCTTTTACCGTATGTGCATGACGGGGTCAGGCAAAAAGGGTTATCACTTTTAAAAAATCATAACTCTGTCATGCAACATCCACTAGCCTTTATTTTACCATCAAAATGAAGCCAACAAAAAGATCTATCGAATGCCACCATTTTTTTTGGGGGGGGGGGGGTTCGTATTTGACATTGTTTCATAAAAAATCGTTAAAAAGTTGTTTACATTCAAAAAATATACCAACAATTCAAAAACATGCTAAAAATGACGTCATAATTTTAAAAAAATCAGTTGAGGCACTTAGAAAAAAGTCACCCTACTCACTTTTTTTTCTGAATACCTATACAAACACCATAAGAAGTGATTAGGTGTCAGGGGTAGGGAATTTAGAGATATTTGAGGTATAATTTTCAAAAATTAGTCATTTTCAGTCAAATTTTACATTTCCATCCCAAATACCCCCTCCCAATAAAAAATTACCTAAGTCAACAAGGGAATGTCCGATGTTTTTCATTCAAACACCAAATTGTCCGTTATGAGCTACCTTACACAGAAACACCAAGAAATATGAAGAAATAGCAAGGGTAGGGTGAGTAAGAGAGTTTCAAAGATCCACGCAACTGCATTTTTCAAAAATGAGTCAAATTTGGCCCAAAACATGCATTTCTGACCCAAAAATCCCCTCCCAATATCAAAAATTATAACCCACAACACCTCTCCGACTTTTCCACTCACTAAAATGGCCATTCAGAGCTACCTTACAAAGCCATGCAGCTCTATTTATAGATCCAAAGTTGTTTACGTTTCACTGTGCACTGAGCCATAGCGTCCTGTGTAGAGGTCAATATAGTTCAGTGTGTGTGAGTTCAGTGTGGGCTGTATAGCAAGAGTAAAATGGGCATATCTTCCTCATTTTTTGTCCAGTTTCCTCAAATTTGGTATCAAATGAAAGAGAAAAGGAAGCTAAACAATCTCCTGCACCATAAATTACAAAATAATAGTGATATGTATGGGTTTTCTACGATTTTCTATGAAAATTTGTATTACGTCATCTAATTTGCATATTTGCATACATAATGAGATTAGTTTACAAAAATAAAATATGCATTCAAATTCCCTCTCTTTGCTCTTTACAATGATGTATAGGTTCTGACAGAGAATATTCTTCTAAATCAACCAAAAAATTCCTGAAAATATTCCTCTGTTTAAAAAAGTGAAGACCTTATGGAAAAGGTCTAAAATTTGTCATTTCGCCCCACCCCCACCCCCGCCCCAAAGACACTTCGACCGAACATTTCTTGGAGGCCTACGATACGACTACGCGCCGACCGATGGTGGTTCCCCCAGTGGCGTATTAACAGCGCTAGGGGAAGCCCGCTCGTGCAACCTTGTAGGGATGCCATGCCACAGCCGAAAAATTCAATAAATGGTTAAAATTTCAGATCATGTTATCAGTTCAAAGCTTTTAACCAAAGATAACACCATTTTAGATCTAGAAAACTTTAGAACAAGAAAAAATTTTCAAAGAGTAGAGGTGTCATCCCTCCCCTGAGGCAACATCCCCTTAAATTACACCCTCCTAACAAACAGAAAAAAAACTACTAAATGATGAGGATTCCTAAACATATAATAAATTCAACGCTTTACGAAGCTTTACCAAAGATAGCACCAAGCCACCTCGCAAACAGAAAAGTTTCTCAAAGAGTATAAAGTGTCATAGAGGGTCATCCCCTTCTTTTAGAGAGCACCTCTTGACTTATGCCCAGCCAAAAAGTAGGAAGAATATTACTAAATAATGACAATTTGTAGAGATATAATCAGTTTAAGGCTTTGCAAACGATAGTACAATTTTAGTTGTACCTAAGACAGGCCTTAAATGCCCCATAGCATCCTCCTCCAGGATAGCACTAATGCTCATGTGAAAAAGGGAGGGTCCTCCCAGCTGTCAACTATCTAGACACGCCATTTGGTACTTCGCTTAGTTAGTGTCAAGAACTGCCCCCAAGGGATATACCAAGCTACGACCCTGTGCATTTAATTTCATCACGGACGATAATTCGAAAATTTTCAGAGTATGTTGACCGTTTTGTTAAGGTCTCAAAACTATCATCTAAAAAGAGAGAAGGGTCATCACCATATTGTAAAATCTTTCTGTGAGTACCAAAAAGAGAAATATCTTGAATTATTGGGTTATCAGTGACACCCAGGGCCAAAATCTCAGCGCATATGATTAAAATAAGAGAACTCAGAGGAAAGCCCTGGCGGACTCCTCGGGTAAATCTGAAAGCAGGACATGCGTAGCCAATATTTATAATACACGCGCTGCAATTTGAGTAAAAAGTCTTAATCCAGCGAATGAAACCATCGCCAAAATTGAGAAACTTTTAACATTTAGAAATAAAATCCTATTCAATTTTGTCAAATGCTTTTTCAAAATCTAATAAGACCATAAGTCCCCCTCTGTCTTTATTCGGATAGTAATCCGTAAGGTCTGACATGAAACGAATGTTTTCATAACGACCTTTTAAAAATCCTGTTTAGTGGGGACCAATGATTTTATTTAGAATATACTTCAACCTTATGGCAATAGCCTTAGCACATATTTTGTAATCGACATTAATTTGAGAAGTAATGAAGGTCTGTAATTTCGAATATAAAACATCTTTACCTGGTTTGGGTTTAATGTATTTATGGCCCAGCATTGTTCCTCTAAACGATGAACTTCCTCAAAGCAATATTAAAGGCATCTGTCACATACTGTTCAATAACCGGCCAAAAGAGTTTATAAAAATCGGCTGTAAACGAATTACCTCCCGGAGCTTTTCCGACAGTACAGTATAAAGATCTCTCTCCACACCCATCAACCGTGTGAAGACCCTCACATGTATGAACACTATATCAAGTTTTCCGTCATACTTAATCGTTTCAAATCTAAGGGCGGGGTAGATACTATAACTGGTGTACAACTTTTCATAAAACGGCTTTAGTTCTTCTGAGATTTCGCCATTATTTTTACAAACATTACCATAACTTTTTTATCTGAAAAGTAGAATTTACATTCTTGTTTCTTTTTTCGAGATTCAAAACAAATTTTATACTCTTTTCTCCATGCTGGACTCCACGAGCTCGAGACAGAAAAACCAAACATCATAACTTGAAATCATAAAGATGCTGGAAAGAATTCCCTAAATCCTGAAAACCTTTGAACACTTCAGGTGAGTTTGATGTAACATAAGCTTGCTCAAATTGTGCAGGGAGTTATCCAGGTAGTAGCTCCAAGAAATGTGTGGTTTGAAACAGCAATTCCCGTTCCAACTTTGTACGTTCGTGTGCTTTTTCTTTTGCATATTCCATTGAAGTGTATCTTATTTCATATTTAACAAAGTTCCATTTTACCAAAGGATTGCTGGTGTTTGATTCACCAGCAGGCAACAAAATAATGTGTGAGATGAGATTAACATAATCGTCATTGTCTAAGAAAGAATTATTTAACTTCCAAGAAACTTGTCCCCGCTTCTGACCTTAGATTTAAGGACAAATTAACCATAGAGTGATCGGATTGGATTCCGGAGAGATAAAACAATTGGACGTGAACTTTAAAAGGAAAATTGATCTAAGAAAGTAATCTAACCTGCGATGAATACATGGAGTGATGTTAAGGCTCCAAGAGAATCCTTGATGAGAGGAGAGTTCTCTCCAAATATCTATTAAATCATAAGAATGCATGTACTCAAGACAGTCTTACTACCTATAGGGGTTGTGGAAAGTCCAAGAGAAATGATACAGTTCACCAGTCCTTTAGATTCTGTTTGTTAGATTCTGTCTACAGCTCAAAGTCAAAGGTCATACTACAACCGGCCATTTTCTCTGCATACAATTTATCGAAGAATTCGTTCCGCTCAGGTGAGAAATATTCCTTCCAGCTACCTACGACCCCTGCATGAGAAATGAGTAAAACAGCATGTTTTTGTCATTGAACTAAGTTATTATTTTGGACGAATATTTTAGTATGCCTTAATAAGCTTTCATACTGAAAAGTTGTCTGAAAATACTTCCAAACGAAACACAGTTACTGAAACAACAGAGAAGCATTTCTTACGATTTAAGAATGGAATCTCGTTTTAATATAATAATTATCATAATCAGGACACAGGTGTGTGTCAGAAAGTGAACTTCCCCTTTGTCTACAACGAGAAAAGGTTGGCAGGAAAAGCGATGAAAGTCAAAACGACTGGTGTGAGCCTATCCGGAGACGGCAAATCCAAGGAAATGTGAAGACTTAAACGTGCTATTTACTACATCATTTAAAGAAGTTTGATATTATACTTTATATTGCAGTAAGTCGTCATGGGAAAGTAATAGATTTATTTCCCAAACATGCACTTTCTGCATGTGGATCGAAGAATTTCGTTTTCCGGCTTTTTGCAAAGTTCTTTAGGCGAAGCTGGGAAGGGTAAGAGAAAGAGAAGGTATGACAGGTATTTTATTTTAATTAAAAAAGGTGCCAACTTGCCCCAATTAGGGAATTTTGTATGCATCCCAATGTCCTACGAGATTTTGAGGAAATTTAAAGACATTTTCAAGAAAAGGAATTTTTAGTTTTAGTTGGACGAGCATGCCCATTAACCTTGCCTCGTGGCCTATACATTTTGAGACACATTAAGCAATCATGCTCGGTCAGTTGTACCTTATTCAGTGTGTCATGTGGTCTTACCTTTTCTTAGGTACGAAATTTGTTCGAACATGTGGGTCATCATGCTTCCCTTTTCTGGGTAATCTTCCTCTATCTTATCGTACGTTTTTTTCATCTCTTTCATCTTACATTGTTGCGTGATGCTCTCAATGATGTCATCAGATAAATTCTTATTGAGGAATTTGGCTATTCTGGTAGCGTTACCTTTCAGGTCCTTAAAAAAAGAGTAACAGAGGGTTGGTATCTATTCATAGTTTAACTTATTTGGGATGAAAATATCCCACATTTTCTTGTTCCTTTCAGAGCTTTGTAACCAGAGGTCATGACTCTTGGTCAAAAGTGTAGCAAACCCCTGTAAAGGCATATCGTTTTTTGTTTCAATACATAGTTCGATATTTTTCATTTCAAAACAAAGTTCCCACCTAGCTCCTTCGTTTCACTCCATCAAATAAAACGCCTGGGTCTTAGAGGCTCCTCCGTGCTCCAAACACGATCTTTTTGCAGAAGCCACTGTAGGAAACCCTCTTTATCTTGTCCTAAGTTATGAGCTTGCAAAAGGTTTTAAACACTTTCTCTAATTTCATTTTCCTACTATGCAACAAACTTGATACAATCATGATACGAACATGTGGGTCATCATCTTTCCCTTTTCTGAGTAATCTTCCTCTATCTTATCGTAAGTTTTTTTTCATCTCTTTCATCTTACATTGTTGTGTGATGTTCTCTAACAATCTTTTCATTTTTTGTGCAGCGCAGAAAGCTACCAGATTTAAAATAACATTTATAATTCAATTATTTGTCACCAACAATGGTGTATGATGCGAGGAGGAGTTATTGGGTGCCTTAACCCAGGAAAAAACAAATCCGAGTAGGCCTATTCACCATGCAAAATGTTTTCCCGTGCGTCTTTGGTGATCAAAGAAGTCTGCAATAGATTGAAAGGCTCGTGTAGATGAAAATTATTTTGAATGAGCATTCCTGAACGTTTTAACCATCTAATGAAAGAGCTATGACCACGCAGCACACACTTTCCTAGGCTGACGAATTTGTCAACCGTTTGACAAGCCAGGTATAGGTACTTCTTACGTACATTTCTAAACAGGGATTTGAAGCGACAAGCTGCTTCCAAGGAGAAAAAGTAAAACTTAAAAAGTGTTTTAAAAAATGATCCAATTAACCATAAATAACTTAAAATGTGATCAAGAAGGCTATCCATACAGTTACAAATCTGGCATCTTCCTCAAACTCTCCACATTATCTTGAAGTGAAGGGAATTTTCCAACTTGATAAGTAAATAATGGCAAAAGATCACTTACACGCCATTTAACCTTTGAACGATAACCTACGTACGATTAAGGAGGAATAACTTACATACGTTTCGGAAAATGTAGCCAATGTGACCTTGACTTACTTTTTACTTTTGACCTCAACTCTAAACAACCAAAAAGGTATTATTTTAATATTTTTCCTTCATTCGTTCTATGTAGTCGAACCCCTTTTTTATTGATAGATTGATTGATTGATTGATTGACTGACTGACTGACTGACTGACTGACTGACTGACTGACTGACTGACGGATGGATGGATGGATGGATGGATTGATTGATTGATTGAGAACAGAAACACAGAAAATTAGGCACCCAAACACCCACACACAGCCTGATTTTTCTGATCATAGGTTAATTAAGTACATCTGATAACAACAACGTAACTCCTACAGTGACAGATGGTGCACTCACATACAGGTAAACAAGTACTATTTTCTTTACTGAGTAGGTGACAATTTTAAGTTTCCAATAAGTCTTTTTGTACCTTGGACGAGTAGCCCCTTTTGGGAAGAGAGCTCCTTCGTGAGCAGTGTTTGGTTTAGCCCTTCGGCTTTTCGCCAGAAATTCGTGGGACTTAGCAAAAAATAGTTAAAAGTTCCACGATAAAACTTTTCAGTACAGAACAATTCAGGTATTATGCATATATTGAAATGTTATGTTGTATCTGGACATTTTTTGAGAAGATATGAAAATGTTACATCTGAGATTTTGATACCTAAAAGTTTTAGTATAAACTAATTCAATAGTATATTTTAGTATCTCAACATCTTAAGACTTCAACTGAAAAGTATCGAGATAGTGACATCCGTTATCTTTTTGTTTCAATATTTTAGCGTAAAATATTTAAATATTTAATAGTAGGATCCCACTATTTTAATATTGTATCAGGATGTTATAGATGTGTTGACATCATAGATCTTGTTATCTTAATATATGTACCTATAATATTAACATATTAAGTTGCCAGATCTCAGAATCCAAATATAGTAAGAGTATGGTATTGAGATATTGGCATTCTCGATATTAATATCTGAATATTCTGGCATAAAACATGTAAACATTAAATTACAGGATCCCAATATCTTGACATTGCGACAGTGGTATATTAACAAGCTGGCAGATATTTTAGATCAAAACATTTCATTATTAAATTATAAGATCATAACATGTCTTCAACGTAACAGGATGATATCAATAAATTGACACCCGAGATCTTAAAATTTCAAATCTTAGCGCAAAATATAAAGATATCAAGTATAAGTAACATATCCTCTACACCCTAAGATAGTTACGGTAAGATTGGAATTCGAAATACAAGTATCTAGATATGTTGAGGTTGGAGGCTTCACTTTTACATCACTGGATCTCAGTATCTTAGTATCGTGATAGTTACGCTTAGCCTAAATACTGGAATATAAAGATCTCAAGCGTCAACATTTCAACTTTTACTGTTCGTATATTAAAGTATTGTGTTTAAGTTACTTAAAGTGTACCTAAAGTCAAAAATTTCAAAAATATATGTTACAAAGCTTGGAAAATGCAACCAAATGGTCCAACTTCCATCTTGACAGGACATTCCTGAGCTGAGATGTAAAATGGTGAAGTTTATTCATTCAATTTAAAATGTTGGATTGCGCAATAATTTGTGATGTCATTCTTGTACCACTCAAATTACAATCTTTGTTGTTCTTTGTTTTTTCGAAAGCCACTGCACCTTGTGCCAAAATTTGATCACTGTCTTACCGTTTCAGGGTGACTTGACTACATAGGTCTTCTCCATACAACATGCCATGCAAGGGAACTGTAATTGTTTCAAGGTCCTACAAGCATCTTAATTTAAAAAAGAAACAAAAGCAGTTCATGTGAGTTGTACAAGAAGAACTTCACAAATTATTGCGCAATCGACTACTTCAAATTTAGTGAATAAATTTCAACATTTTATATCTTAGCAATGGAGTAAGCTATGAAAATAGGAGTTGGATGAATGAAATTCATTTTCCTAACTCTAAAATATATATTCTTCTAATTCTAGACTTTAGGTCCACTTTAATATTTAAACATTTTAACTAAATTATTCGGCTAACATAATGTCGAATGTCAATATTTTTACTTATTCCTGTCACGACATTAATACATTGAGATTAAGAAAGTAATTTGTCATTTAGAAAGTTGATTTACCTTATGGCAGTCTTCATACTTTACGAACAAGAAGTTGTCCCTGTCCCTATGCTGCCAGTATCGTAGCACATGATCAAACCATGAACCAAATGGCACTGCGTTAACAAAAATTAAAACCGGCTTTATGAAAGTTTTGCAATGGTTTAAAGAATATAGGCAAAGCCGTTTACTCCAGTTTTAAGATTATTAACCAATTTACTTTAAACATCCATCGAATCCTTCCAATCATATCCATATTATCGCTCGAGTGCATGGAAACTTGCATTCTCTGCATTTTCAGTGGGAGGACGATACAGATGGTAGGGGTATGTAAAAGTGGAAATAATATTCATCTACTTAAATGAAAGTTCCTGCATCCCAAAGTTGTCAATGTTCTCTTTGATTCATCTTTTCTTTCTACCTGTGGATCAAAGACAGCTCAACCAGAGACAGGCAGTGACATCATCAGTGAAGCCACAAATTTGAAACCACACCATGTTCCCCGATCAGATTTAATTCGGGCGTGTAGAAACACATTTTCTACAAAACCATTTAGACCGGGACCCAGAGGGTTTATTCAAGTGATAACTGACCTCATGAGCTGATACTGACATCCCCAAGATCACAAAAATCGATGACTGCCGGGTCGGGACAGTGGCTTTCCATCCTGTATTGCCCAATAAAGCAGGCATGATGGAAATACCAATTTTCGTCAATACCTAGGAAATAATACATGATAATATCACAGATAAGATGTTTATAACCACGAAATTACGGTCGATGATCATTCTGGTACCAATTAAAGGCCCAGAACATGAAGTTCTTAAGCGAGTAGCCGACACTATAACCGAAGCCTGGCCTGAAACCTGGGACGGTCGGGGTAAGATCGGACACCCGGCCCTTAAGAGTTCCGCTCAATTCGACTCTTGAACATAAATGCACTCCACAACCTGCAAATTGCTGCACCGTCCCTGAGTTTTCAGTTCATGACCTAATGGATACATCTCCCAACATCTCAAAACTTTATTGCTGGTGGGTCTGCGCCCTACCCTCCCCCCGATTGATCAATGAAACAGCCATTATTGGAAAACTTGTTTACGTCAGTACCCCGGAAAGTGTACATGAATATGTCACAGAGAAGATGTTATAACCATGCATTTTTGTAAATTACTACACTATACCAATAACAGGAACCCAAAACGTGCATTTCTTTGGCTTTTAGCTGACATCATGACCGAGACCGAGCTGGTATGGCCAGAGGATGGTCGGGTTGAGGTTGGTGGCATCCCTTCCCCCTCCCAACTTCCATTTAGGCCAATTCTCGAAGATACTAAATTTACTTCACAAATTGCAGATAATTGCACCAGTGGGCTTATGAACCTTTTATTTGTAGCTCATGGACTGAAAGATACATTCCTCAACATCCTTAAAACTCCATTGCTGCCGGGTCTGTAACCTGTATCCCCCTCTCCTTCCAAGTTTGAGCAATAAACCCACCATTATGGAAAAAAACTTATTTTTATCGATATCTCGAAAATCGTACATTATAATACAGCAGATGTCTTTACCTATGTTTTTATAGCCAATGATTATAATTTTACCAATTAAAGGGCCTGTCTAGGAGAAAATTTTAACTGGTACCTGACAGTACCAGTTAGAGCCCGACTCCAAGTACGGGTTAGCTTTATGCTGTGAGAAATCATGGACATCTTCAACTAGTAGCTGACGCCACGATTGAAACCGGGACTGCAGCCAGGGATGGTGGGATAAGGTCGGTCTCCCCACCCTCACCCTCAATCACTTTCGACATTCGCTCAAGCTAACTCTTAGACAAACTTCACTTCTAAATCTGAAAATAACTGCAGCAGTTACCATCTAGCAACCACTGTTCTTTAGCTCAAGGTCAGATGGAGAAACTGCCCAACATAATAAAACTCTGTTGCTGCCGGGTCTGATTCATGACCTCCCTGAAGGGTGAGCAATTAAGCCATCATTATGGCATAACTAATTTTCATTAGTATGTCGGAAACGACACATCATACTTAATTAGGTAAGGTTTTTACACCCATGTTTTCATAGTCAATGATTACAACGACACCAATGAAATGCCGGAAAACATGAAATTTCACTGCTAGGGACGATAACCTTAACCAGGCCTGTAATCAGAGGTAGTCAGACGCAAATACCCCCCCCCCCCAAACGGTGAGTTCTCTGCAAGCCAACTACATAACGAACTTTACGTACATGAACCGAATGACAACACAAACCACGGGAAGAGGTGCATGGAGAATGTCAGGGTAGTACCCACAGTACCCACAGTACCTCTGCGGACTGAACAATTCCCACGAAGACCTTACCAAGGATCAACAGCCTCAAAGAAGTGTCTCAGGTGACACGGACAAACTGAGATGGCACTATAAGCCCTGGGAAGAATATGACAAGGCTAAAGCAGCACCATGACAGGGTAAAGATAAGGGCCTAGAAGACGGTAGCAGTCCCGCACTACACTTGGAAATAATGTTAAAGGTATCCAGGGTCGTGTTTCAGACTGGGTCTATTAAGTGTAACATAAGCCTTCCCTCCCAGGTCTGGCTAAGGCCTTGATTGGATGACAAAGCAATACACAAGATCACAAGACCTAAGGCGGCCCTAACAGGACAACAGAATTGTAGGGCATTACAATTTGATCAATCTATTGGAAGGTCTTGGGAAGTATAGCTAGATCGACCACTGATTCTTGGATGTGAATTGGCCATATGTAATTGATGCTAGACAAATGATGATGTCTTCTTTGATTCTAACTTTACCATCCTTTCTGTCTATCATGGAATATTTGTCCCCAATGGCCTGTCAAACGTCTTGAAGACGCAGTCAGAAAAGAAACGTAGACTAAAGGGCCAACACACACCCCCGCGAAAACGTGAGTAACGTCTGGGCAACGCAGAGGCAAAACAAGGTAGAACAGTCCAAAAGGTGCCTCTTGATGACTTAGGAAAGACACAAATAAGTCTAAAGGGAACCCCGTACGAACTGAACAAAACTGGGGTAGGCGTTTCACCATTAAATGTCGGGAAGGGACCCAAAATGAGCTCTGAAGGTACAGTGCACAAACGTAAGCCTTTAAAGCCTACACTATCTCTAAGAACGTCTGGGCAAAGCCCAAACATGATCGTACAAAATTTTATAGACCATGGCCAGAATATGATGACCACTCCTAGAGGACGGCAACAGACATGGAAGGCCAGGTGATGGTATGTTTAAGGTGCCCAGGGTATTTGTGTCAGTCCAGGAAAAGGTCTAGAAATGGAATCTGATGTTCATGATCTTACCTCGTACAAGTGAAGGCATGACTCGACAACCTGATTTTCAAACGCACCCCTTAAGGCGGCATGCCGCCCTCGAGCGGCCGCCCATATTGATTCTCGCATAGTAAAGAAAAATAACTTCGACTAGAGAACCAAAAAAACATAAGAGAGTTTGGGTACAGGACAAAACCCCATGTTGATTGTTGATTTTGATCTCAAAATATGTCTTTTGTATCCCTACTTCAGGAACGATGGGAGGACTCAACCAGAATGGACTCTCTTTTCTGCAGTTAGTTTTGGAACTTATTGGTAAGGAAAATGTTGAAAAATTTGTTTTTCATGGTCTCGTTCGCAAGATCCTTGGAATCAACGAAATTGCACATAAGTGTTGAACTTTCCTGCAAGTTTTCCGGAAAAGATTCTCACCCCCCCCCCCTTCAGACACTTTCCCTTGGTGCCTTCGAGTAAGGACTGCGCATTTCCGTGGCGTAGCCAAAATGGTAGAACTCTAGACATCAGAATCCCATCATAAGGTAGAAAAAGCAATTGCACTCATAAAAGAGAAAGAGAAGGACAGGAGACGAAAGAGCTTTATGTAGCTTTTTCTCTCCACTGCGGCCCTTTCCCTCATCTCTGACCCTCTGTTTGGCCTTTACTCTGAAAAAGTTTGAGAGACACAGCTCAAGAAGAATTGATGAGGCATTCGTTGGGCTGAAAGAACGTTAAGTGACTACAAAGGCTCTACGACTGCTAGAATAGAGCAAAGGCAGAATGCTTGGAAAACTCCACTAAGGTCTATTTCTGGCCCTTACAAGGTGTCAGAGGACTAAGTCCAAGTCTTGACGAGAAGGCATATACAGATATACAAGGCACTGTTATAGCCGTAGAAGGTTGCTCAAAACCACAGAAGGTCTTGGCAACGTATGGAATACCCTCTGGTACTCTGTTCAGGCACTTTTTGTGTATCATTTTGCTGATACCAGGACCTGTTTGTGCCAACAATCTTGTCAGCTCAAGACCCAAGTATGACTTGGGAAGAATTTAGACAGATCATGTCACCGCTGCACAAACCATGCTACCGCTACAAGACTCTGAGAATAACTTGGAAGGATTGGGTAGGTCAAACTAGTCCAAAGAAGAGGGAGCAATTTGTCAGGGCGGCATGGACAAGATACAATTAACTTCGGCTCAAGGGTGTATGGTAAACCCTAGGAAAATTAGGCTCGGCACAGTCACTAACGTTATATTCCAACTCATACATCTTTTATACCACAAACAGGGACCTTCAGAGCTACCTGGAGCCCTTGCAATGTAAGAGTAAATTACTACAAGCCTGTAAGAATATTGAAAAAGCCTACATGGACACATGAACTGCGTGAAACCCTGTGTGACCTGAGAAGGATGTATACAGTGCTCATGAGGACAGTGCAAGCCCTTGGGAGGCAACGTTAGGGCATGTATATATCCCTGCAGTGTTAAGCCCTGAAGAGGTTTGGACGGGTCATGGAAAGGACAGTTACTCGGGGACGTGTTGTACTACTCAGGCTTAAAGACAGACAGTCATCACCCCAAAGTATATTTTTAGTGTGGGGGTATCAAAATTCTCAGTTGGTGACTGCTCTTTGACTGACATCAAAGTTTGAAAATTTGAAAGATGCAGAGTAGCTCACATTCCACACAAGGCAGAGAGAGTGCTTTTATTACATTTTATAGCCTTGTATGCTCATTAGGACATGGCTTTAAGCAATAAAACAGGTTTATTCTTGCACAAGGGGGAGCTTCATACAGTTATGGGAGGAGCTAGAAGTTGCATAGTTGGGAGAATTGGAACTGTCTGGGATGATGAAAATTCCCCCTTTGAACAGCATGCGTGCATTATGAATTTCTCAAATAAGCGGTAATGTTTGTTTATACTATGCCTCGTCTCGGACGCCTCTGTAATGAGATGATAGGAAAAGTGCAAAGTCCAGATTATGGAACCAACAAAGTGACCTGTAAGTGGTCATGCAAGTAGAAACCATGAAGCTTCACGAGACGAATGTGGAGTACGCGTGCACACAAAGTGCCTAAAGAAGCTGTACATACACAGATAAGGTCTACTTAGAGCTTAGGCAAGCTCAAGGTTTAACTTGTGGAGAGTTGCGGAAAGGGAATAAAAAGTGACTTAGCTATATAGATCATCGGGGGTAGCATAACAGCAAAAACATTACATAAGTAGGGTTTAGTCAGGTATCTAAAGTAGGGCTATACAAACTTCCAAAAGGCCATAGATCGATACACACACACACGATGGTAACCCTGAGACATGTCACAAGACTTTGGAAGGTTCGGGTTGAGGTCTAGAGGAATAAGACCACTCAGTAGGGCTTAGGTAGGGCATAGGAAGTCGGGGACCTATGAACTGTGTAGGGAACAAGAAACGCTATAGACATGTTTTTATCTTGGAAAACTTGTATTATTGCACCAAAGGGCCTCGAAGGATAAAGACAGCCAATGGAAAGTTTCAACAGGGTTCACACTTGATCCAACGACCATGTCATTGGGAGCAAAACTAAACTCATGAGAGAAGGCAATGGTTAAGCTCAAAAACAGCGTTCCTATAAGTACCTCTTTGATGAGCAATAATAAAACATGCCCAACCCACTTGAGGGCCGCATATAGAGCCCATTCTCTTACCTTTCCAAAACCCTACAAGAATTTAATAGACCTTCTCAGACCCTACGATGCCCTAGGCCCTTGTTGGATCTTATGTAGTGCCTTGACATACTACCTGGACTCTCTCCAGTCAAGGAAGGGAAAAAGACTGCAGCTTCAGAAGGTCCCAATCTGATAAATACAACCCAAGGCACCTTTAAGATTACCACCATGTGTGGTCCAAGACTGGCACCGTCCCATAGGACCCCCTATTCACACCCTACCATGGTCCTGCGTTAGCTTTGCCAAATTCTACCTGTGGCTTATGGTACTGTATCTTATAAATATTTAGGTTTTCCCGAGGTCAACGAGAGCACCCCTAAGACTCCTGTTAACTGCCCAAGTCTTCAGAGGAAATTTCAGTCCTCTGAGGCAGGCCAACTGTCGTGACCTTCAACACGTCTTGCCGGGGTTTGTGTTGGCATTGGCTTTATGAAAGAAAATTTTCGTTCAACAAGATGGCTTTTAGAGAACTCACTTTTGAAGGAGCTAGGAGGGAGAGTGTGTCTACCACTGATTATAGGACCTGGTTAAGAATCAGTAAACGGCTTCATTATATCTTGTTCCATTCTAGAGATATGGCTATTTATTGCAATGACAAGCTTAGGTGCCACCATAAATGAATTGAAGCAAGTCTGTAATGTCCTATCAGAGCCACATTAGGAAAAATCTTTAATGTATATCTTTGTTTTCTTTGAACTGTTTTTTTTTTCATGTTTGAAAATGAAATAAAAAAATTTGTGCATCCTTTCTAAAATTTTTTAGCCTGGGCAATACACAATTTAGACAGGAACTTGTCAGTCCCGCTGGTATCAAAGAAATTATTGAGACAGATTATAAAGAACTACATAGCCAATGCATAATTTGTTGTGGTTCTATGACATCATAACAGACTTGCTTCAAGTCATTTATGATGACACCCTGTCATTGCAAAACATAGCCATATCTCTAGAACGGGACAAGGTACAGTGAAGCTGTTAACTGCTACTTGTTTATAATTTGTTGCTTTATCATATGTACCTACTTAGAAAGCAGAATTTCTTTTCCCTTTAATTGCTCAATCTTCAGGGAGGCCATGACGCAGACCCGGCAGCAACGGATTTTTATAATGTTGAGGAATGTCTCCATCGGCCCTTGAGCTAAAGATTAGGGGTTGTAAGATGGTAACTGGGGCAGTTATTTTCAATTTTGGAAGTGACTTTTTGTTTAAGAGTTAGCTTGAGCGAATGTCGGTGGTGGAGAGGGTGAAAGTGGGGAGTCTGACCTTATCCCACCATCGCTGGCTGCAGACCGGTTTCAGGAGTGGTGTCAGCAACTCGTACGTTAAAGATGTCCATGTTTTCCGGCCTTTAATTGGTAAAATTATAATCATTGACCATGAAAACATGGGTACATACATCGTGTTTGTGGGGTTTTAATGTACATTTTCCGAGATATCAACCAAAATATAAGTTTTTCTATAATGGTGGATTTATTGCTCATTCTTGGGAGGGGGCAGGGCGCAGACCCTGCAGCAATGGACCTTTTATGATGTTGAAAAATGTCTCTTCAGTCCATGAGCTACAAATCAGAGGTTCAGGTGCTTACTGATGCAATTATTTGCAATTTGTGAAGTAAATTTAGTATGTTCAAGAATTGGCCTAAACGGAAGTCAGGAGGGTAAAGAATAGGTGTTACAGACCCTAACCCGACCACTCCTGGCCATACAACCTCGGTCTCAGTCATGGTGACAGCTAAAAGCCGAAGATATGCACGTTTGGGGGCCCTGTTGTTGGTATCAGTGTAGTAATTTACAAAAATGCATGGTAACAGACATTTTCTCTGTGACATTTTCATGTACATATTCCGGGATATTGACGAAAAAAGGTTTTCCAATAATGGCGGTTTCATTGCTCAATCGGGGGCGGGGGGGGGGGGTAGGGCATAGACCCAACAGCAATAAATTCTTAAGATTTTGGGAGATGTCTTCATTAGGCCATGGGCTGAAAACTCAGGGATGGTGCAGTCATTTGCAGTTTGTGGGGTAAATTTATGTTCAAGAGTCGAGTTGAGCAGAAATCTCAAGGGGTCCAATCTTACGCCGACCGCCCCATGTTACAGGCCAGGCTTCGGTTATGGCGTCAGCTACTAGCCTAAGAAAGTCATGTTTTGGGACCTTTAATTGATACCAGTATTATCATTGACCAAATGATCTGTAATATTATCATGTATTATTTCCTAGCTATTGACGAAAATTGGTATTTGCATCATGCCTGCTTTATTGTGCAATATAGGATGAAAAGCTACGGTCCCAACCCAGCAGCCATCGGTTTTGCGATGTTGAGGTTTGTCCACATCAGCCCAAGAGGTCATTTGCTAGGGCACTTTTCAATTGAATAAACCTTTACTGAGCTCCCGGCCTATTACTTTTAAAATGGACTTTAGATGCGCTATCGGTTGTGTCAGTTTCATTAACTTCATTAAGAATACTGTTCTAAGCTTTTCTCTTTAATTTAAAAACGTTTTTTTTTTCGTTCATCTATTCTCCACTCACTCCAATTTAATCCTCATCATAAATTGCCTTTCATCTTGTAAATTCCTGAGCATGCAATGAGTGCTGATTGCAGCTAGCAACGACAATTTGAGCTCATTCGGCAAAACATGAGTCAAAATAGAAGTAGAAACAGAACTGGCATTTTCACAGTTTGACTTTAGTAAATACTTGTTAGTGTACTATGTATCGTTTATATCATACTGAAATGTAAGTGGCCGTAAGGATGAAATAGGCTACATAAGATTCAGTAAGCTAAAACTCTAGTATGATTTCAGCATGGGAAATATCCCAATAAATAATTGTTTTGATTGTTACAAACTCATCTATTTCGATTAATATAATATTACTGTATCCTGGAGTGAGGGGTGAAAGGTTTGGGATAGTCCCGGTTTGAAGAGTCCAAGAGTTGGAATCTCTGAGTTGTACTCCGCTAGATCAAGATTAGTGCGTGACAACTTTTATAGATTGACGCAAATAGCAGTCGTAAGAAGAATAACAGTTGATTGTATCTTTACACGCTAGATTACTAGTGTTGGGGTATATGGTTTCGTGTTCTTTCTTACATTCTGCAAATGGGCGAGTGAGTGCAGCAAGCGAGCGAGTCATTGAGTGAATAGAGTATTTGACTTGAAAATAACAGTGTATCGATAATAAAGTCATCAGTGTGTTTTCGTTGCTTAGTTTTTTCAAGGTCACATAGCAACGTCCTGGTCAAACGAAGTGTTGCAGGTTTTAAACCTTCTCTCTGTGTTTTGTCAATTTGTGCGAAGATTTGAAAAATGAAAAGTACTCTATGTTTCATTTTTACTCCTCTTAAGAAGGTTATGCAACAGTTTATTAGTATATTCGTACTTCTGGAAATCCTCTATATCAGTTTATTTCCTACCAGTAACTTCAACCACCAAATTGGGTAACTCTTTTTGATGACAAAATCATTTTAAGAGGGCAATAATGCCCAGGTATAACATAGTGCCGTCAATAACTGGACACAACATATGACAAGACCGGAATAGGTAGCTTGCATAACGGACCACATAACTTCTCATTCTTTAATTTTGCTTCATAAGAACATTTAGAACAATTTTAACTTTAATCCCTGTACCCTCTCGTGGTTGTTTATGAAGTTGAAGTTACTTCAGCGTTGACTTATAATCCTAAAATTTCGCATAAATGTATTTAAGTTAAATCAGAAAATTAATTTAAGTTTTGAAATAACGCACGTAAGCTTGCAAAGAAAAGATTAAGATACTGTACTTTAATGTTTCCTAACCATGGTCACCGCAAAAATATTCGAAGAAAGCATCCCATGAACGCAACCTGGGGTCAAGTACGGAATTCAGGCAACTGTACGACGAAACCATAACATTTTTCGGATTCCTAACAAAGTAGATTATCTGATGAGAAATTAATCGAACATTTATCATGTAGAATATGATTCTTTTTTAAGACGAATGCCAATATAACGGAGTATGTAGAAAAGGGTGGAAAATAATATATCACTTCAGATACCATGCCAATGAATTAAACTTATGAATCGCAAAGTTGGCAAAGCCACATCAAATTAAAAAAAAACCCATATCAAACTGTAAACTAAGAAACTGAACAACTTTGCTTTTTAACTCCCTAACAGACGTTATGGATGAATGTTAAAAGTGCAATTCATAAACATATGTAAATAACGAACATTTTTGGGTTGGCCTTTTCCTCTTCTCCAGTTTACCTATTGCCTATATAACCATTTAGGGAAGGGCTAAGAGGACCGATGCAACCTCCTTCCGCTCGAAACAATAATGAAAACGGGGGAAGTGAAAGAAGTGAAAACAAGAGAAATAGGAATCGAAAACAGACGAAAAGTCAACATTTTTTAAAACATGCCTATGATGTATAATTTTCGGACTTGCTTTATAGTAGTTTTTATCTTAGTGGCCAGATAAGTTTCCTAGTTATAACCACTCGCAATTCAGAGAAGGAGTTGAGAGCCAGACTGAGGGCTACATGGTGCAAAGAGCAGCAACGTTGCTTGGCACTGACGTTAAAAAAAATCGTGTGATGTCAGCTTTATAGGAATATAAGTGACGCAAAGTTTACGGGGGTGGACACGTACAGTAAAAGTGACACGATAGTGAATTGTCTTGAAGAGTGCGCTTTCCTGCAAACTCCTCCTTTGAAAATTTCTGGATCCATGCCTGCCTATCAGTCACCTCATAATGTGTGCTAAGGTGAAGAGTAATTGAATGGTATATCATGCAGTGGTTCCACTGCTCATAAATAAATTTTCCGAAATAATGGCCAATTCGACAGTTTTCTCCTGATTTTTTAAGACGATTCCTGGATGTTATTTGCAAAGATCAAAGAGAGACCCGAGAACCTTGCATGGATTAGGGAAATGCAAAGCACGAGGATTTGCCTCTGATCACAAGAATAAAATAATTTTCTGCTTCAAATTCGTGAATTCCTTGACCCTTCAAGGTCTTGCGTGTTTCCCTATTAACCAGAACGTCAACGATATGATTCCTTACCGAAAGAAAAAAGTGCCTATCAAGTTCTTTTATTCTGCAGGACAGTGTTGAGCAGTACCGAAAGGAGCCGGGAGGGGCCAGCGCCAGAAACCTTGACATGGACAATGTATATTAGTCCTACATGAGTTACTTACCGCTTACATGTTTCTCACACTTTCACTTGTCATTACACAAAATGACCATTGACTTTTACCAAATACTGAAGGGTTCTCAAACTCAAGTGGAGCATTTTCAAGTTCTTGCAAAGTAGATCTCTCTTAGTTGTCCCTCTTGATATATCGCAATAACGAGGTTTTCTCAATCTGACCTCTGGTGACCTAAAATCATCTTTGACCTCCATAAAAAACGATGGCATTTTAGAACTAAATGTAGAACATCTACATTTTAAGTGAGAGATCTCTTAAAGTTCTACTTCTTCAGATAACATGTTCTTCCAATAACGTATCCTTCTTCACAAATCGTATTTACAAGGCTCTCATAATTTAACTTCCGCTGATCTCAAATGACCTTTGACCTTTGACCTCCACCTAAAACACCAGGGGGATTGATTGTAATGTGGAGACTTCACATGCTAAGTATGGGATCCTTTAAAATTATACTTCTTGAGATATCTTGTTAAGATATTCTACAAACTTCCAGTGACCTAAAATTACCTTTTGGACTGAAATGAACGTTGGCCTTCACGAAAAAACAGTAGCTTTCTTAACCTCAGTAGGTAGCATCTACCTCTAATCTATGAGATCAACCACGTATACCGTTCAAGGGATACTGCGTTTACGAAGTTTTCACCGTTTGACCTCTGGTAATCTTATATGCCCTCTGACATCCACTAAAAACAAAAGGGTTTATTTCTTCATCATATGGCACCCACTTGCTAAGTAGGAGTTCCCTCAATGCTACCCTTTTTGAGAGATCTTGTTTACAAGCAGTTTAGAAGGTTACCTGAATAAAATAGATAAAAATCCTCTCGAGACGATAAAGTGTGAGCTTAGGCTATATGGCTGCTATCCGATCCACCCTAGAAGAGCCAGGGGATTGTGTTGTACCACCTCCCTAAAAGAACAATCACCTGCTGCGGTTTTTAAGGAATAAGTTTTTAAATACCGCCAATACATTTTGACTAAGAGGACATGATTTCACAAAACAGAATTGCAAAGGAAATGAGGGAAAATGAGGGAAATTGATGAAGTGTAAGGCTCTTCAGATGATTCAAAATAAGGGTCAAATGCGGTCACCTATATTGCAGTAGCACAGAGGGAATGACTAAAAACAATGCAACCATGCTTTTAATTAAGTATATTGGTCTAAAATAACTTCTTGGATCACAAGGGTACTGGTGTTGTGAAACATTTTGAAAGGCAAGTTAGAGGCAGATGTGTGGCTGGGGTTTGTGATGCTTGAGCTGAGCTTCCCCTCCGCCCCTGGTTTATGGTCAGAAGAGATATGATTTTTACCTGATAATTTCAACTATTTTGGGTGATTGCCTTTGCCATTTAAGATACCATTTACTGACGAAATACGGTCCACATTTCCACTGAGCCAACAAAGTTCTTATCATATGGGATATTTACATGCCGACTCTCTCCAATGTTGTTCGTAGTTCTGAAGGGAGCTTGCATAAGGTTTTCACAATACTTGACCTCGGATAACCCTTAACCTCAAACAAAAAACAATCTTTCAAAGACAGACGAGGATCCCGTCTCAGTCCCCCTTTTTCGCCACATCAACAATAACAAATACGCGAAAATTAGCATAATGTTGATCTAGGAGAATATTTAAGGTGGCAGCCCCCCTTTTCGAAATGTCTGGATACGCGCCTGAAAGAGTATGATCAATACAAAGCTTGTACTTGGTACATCGCGTTAATACGATGGGTGAAACAAACAGTCACTAATGCACACAAGCCTACACACAAACTTTATCATGACTGCATGGGTGTGAGTTGTCTCTAAAAACGCATAGCGAGTTGGCCTCCCCAACTTAGTCAACCGGTACTTTGTTAGTTTTACTTATGGATACACATTTCAGCTAAAGAAGTGATTTCAAAGACACGGTAAGTAATCGACACAGAAATCTTCCACAGAAAGGCATTTCAGAGCTCCTCGCCGTTCCTCGCAGCTCCTCCATTTTCAATCGCCTAAAGCTATATGGAGATGGTTACTTCAAGTTGATATAACCCACTTAGACAATAAAACAAGGTTTGAGAAAAACTATTTTAGAGCGGTGAATGCAGCATGAGATGACAATTACCTTAGCCTTCTTCGTAAACCATTGAGGCGGGCAAAATGGCTCCGGTATATGGGTACTGGTTACTCGAGGAGATGGCAATTTCTCAATGATTTTGTATCCCGGTGTGGTTTGCTTGATCTTTTCTGGCGTGGGAGCCCATGTTGTTTCTAAAGCTGTTACCATCAAATCTCTGTTGATCTTCCGAGCGTCTCCATCTGCCATTATGAGCTGTACAATTTCCCATATCCAGTGAGTCCCTGTAAATTTTAGTGAAGTAATTACATTAAAAACACAAGAATATAATAACAGAACATAGAAACTACATCTCTGTTGGTTTGGAAACATATTAATAGAAAGGTCTTTATTTTAAAATTCGTCTTTATAGTTTTCTACTTCTTTATCAAGCGGTTGACTAACGTATGCTGACAGTTAAAGAATCGCAACCAATTTTTAGCTTATTTGACCTTCGACATCATACTTGTACCTAAGCTGTCATCAGTGATGTGTCCACAAGTTTTCATAATCAGGTACCTAAGTACCAAGTTTCAACTTGACCGGCCTTTTACAGTTGAGGAGAATCTCGCGAAACACTTTATGCCCCCACACATGCCCACACAGACTGACACAAGAGCTCACACACGCGCACGCAGCTTTACATTTCTGATGTGGGGTGAAGTACTTTATATCCAGTCATCTCACTGTTAATTACATGTGTGGACGTGAGATAATAAAGCAGTACTGAAATAATGTGAAAACTTAGAACTTTCTGACATTTCTTCATAAAGTAGTGAAAGAAAATGTAATATTCAGTCTCACTAAAAATTACACAATATCCGGGTATGAAAAATACAAGTCAGCGAAGTTAAATGAATATTTCTTTGATGTAAGCAACGGTGCCAATGAATTCAGTTATTGTTCATATTTCACGCAACGCTTGCCTCTGTACGGGATAACTCGGTAGCAGAACTCGTAATCTGTGTACACATATTTTCGAGTGCAACTATGTGCCATATTTTTTCGATGTCTAACCAATGATTGCTCGCCTTATATGGCCCATTTTAGTAACGTCTCTCTGTGGGGACCTGATAGAGTCCTCGAAGCTCTGGGGTATTCACACAAATGTGGTCATTCGAATAAAGCATTTAAGAACCCTTTAACACTCAGGTTTTTTTTTGTTTTTTGAAAAATGCACTTTGTTGACAATGAGAATTGATGCATGATTTAACCTAATTTAGAAGAATATTTTCAGTGAAGACCTACATATCGATTGAAAGGTTAGAACATGCTAATTTCGATGACTTCATTTTTGTCATTAACATGCAAATTTATGCGGATGACGTCATTTCTTATGTTTTTTTTTGTTTTATCATATTATTTTCTTTCTTTTCGGAAGATGGGGGGTGGTTTGAGATTTTTTTTGTGATATTCACACAAGTGTCTGTTCAATGATAACAAATTTATCCCAATCCGAGATATTTGGAGCGAGATATGGCTGTAGTAAAATCTGCCCTAAAAATCTGCCCAGATTTTTCTGACTGCACACATAAAAAACTATGAAATGACCCTAAGCTAACCTTCTACACACAGTACATGGCAGGTAGACAGACATACATATTCTGTTGTGACCTACAACGTACAAACACGCGTGGGTGCACATGAGGCAAAACAGACTACAGTAATTAGTTGTGGATTGCCATACATTTGTACAGAGCTCCGATACATATAATACAGGCACATTGTGTGAAAGCAGCACATGGGTGTTTGGGTTGTTTTGACTATCTTCAAATAGCACTAAACACGAAATAAACAGACCTTAAAATTATACAGTCTATCTACATCGTTTCAAAATTGCCTAATTTGGATTAACCACCGGTTGACTTCTTCTCAGAGTTAGCGATGAGCTCCAGATTTAGTGGGTCCCAGCCCGGACTTTTGGACCCCTTAAAAGTCTGAAACACTGAATTTAAGGGGTCCACGTTGAATTTTAAGGGTCCAACTCCCTTTCAAGTTCAATCCTATTTTCCCCCGCAGCAGTGATGGAAATAAGGTTTTCATCTTGCATAGCAATACTTCTATGCATTTCCAAATTGTGTAGCAATTAACCTCAGATTGTAGAGCACTTGTGTGGAAGGTCCCTGTTCACCTCTTCTTTCCATTGGTTAACTTTTTGGGGTGCAACTGACCCTCGCTGCATTGATGATGACCGCTGCTTTGCATTCAAGTGTAAAATCATGAACAATTAAGTGTTATACCAATATTTTCATAAGGGTTTTCAATCCAAGAGTCCAAGGAAGGTCCATCAACTTCTTCAAAAAAAAAAATTAAAGTTCCTTGTTTTGTCAAGAGACCTAAAAGCATTTCAGCATATTATGAACTGGGAAGCAGATGGTAAATGGTAGTACCAAAATGACCACTACATGACCATTGCTCAAAAATTTTTAACACCCCCAGTGATGCAAATTATACTACGTTACATCACAAGGCCTAAACACCTAAGACTGTCTCCAAATCTGTTGGAGACAAGGCACTCTTTTCCTTATGAAATGACCCCAAGTGACCCCTAGATGGCCTTTGACGCCAGTCACTGAGCATCACTGACAGCCCATTATCCATTCATCATGGTGTCCAAGTTACATTCAAATTTGCCCAGGTATTTATTTGTGGGGCAAGTTTAATTTTTTTTACTAGTGTCTCGAAACAATCTTATATATGGCCAATTTAGCCAAAAAACTTTTAAAATAATGCACGAAATTTAGACAGACAGTGATGTCACCCTATCTATGAATAAGACTTTACACACATAGCACAATCTTAGAGAACAAAGACAACATTTATAATCACTTTGCAGCAAAAATCATAGAAGATTTGAATAGGCCCTCCAGCTGTAGGTGCATGCAGGCCTTAAGTTATGCAGTATATAGGGCAGATACACGTCTAGGTTAGGTTCCATGCTTAACATGTTAGTCAATGGCAACAGTTTTAAGCCCACCTGAAGAAAGTTGCCCTGTAGCGAAAAAGGTTGTTACTAAAACTTGCAATATATTTCAGATTTTCATGGGTATTTTGCACATGTCAGTGACATGTTTTGGGGATTCTTGACCAGATGGAGTGTTTTGGATCTTTGAATTTGGACGATCACTTTGCTCAATTTATGCACACTCTATTAACAAGCTGCAGTTGGCCTGTACGATTGGACTACGACTTTGGGGACTAAATTCTTTCCTCTTTGGGAGTCGAAAATATTGCCCACATACTTACTGATTCCAAAATATCTCACTGCTACAATGTTATAGTTTACATAATTTTTCCACCCTTTTTAAGTTGAAAAGATTAATGTTTTTGTCAAGATTCCGAGGGTTGCACTTAGCCACAAGAATTTGTTATTCCAGACACACCGTTGCATATATACTGAATTGCACATGAATGACACACGTACAATGCTCTAGATATGATCTGATAAATACTGGTATGGTACAAATGCAGGCTGTGCTCTTCGTTTGAAGTTTGTTTGCATACATCAGACTACCATGCGGCTTCACGATAAGAACCAGTGTCAGTCAAGTACTGCCATCTGCAATATGAATACGTCAGTGGTTTAGACATTCATGCATTCAGCTGAGGCAAAATTTCTGTGCGTCCAAGCTTACTTCTTAGGACGCTCAGGAGGAAGCCTAACTTACAAACTGCTCGTCCAGAGACAAAATATTGCGTCTATGACGCGCAGACGAGGCCAAAACCGAACCGTGCTTCTTCTTGAAGATGAAGCGGGGAATTAAGATGAATAACTATCAAGTTTCAAGAAAATTTTTGCAATAATTATACCCCGTTCTATTGGAACTTGTGGTAGGACAGTAAGATCACGTCAAAAAATAGCACTTATTGCGGACATCTTAAATAATGTTTGTCTTCAGGCTACATCCCAATTACTTATCTACATATAGCACTGAGTACGGACTTAACAGACCTAAAATTACAGTTTGCCCTTTTGTTTCAAAGTAGCCATGATTTATGGCCATTTACCATGATGGAGCAGGTTTGAGGGTTGGTAGCTAGGATGGATAATAGCCTAATCGTAAAGGCTGCAAAGGTTTTGCCATAACCCAAAGCTAGCCCGCAGTCTGCTGACCAAGTATTTAGGTCGCTTTGTGGCTTTCCGTATTAAGTCTGCAAAAAATGTTACTATAAAATTGGTCATACCTTGTCTAAGAAAAATTTATCTGAACTTGTGGATTTTTTATAAGTCACATATAGCTAGTCTACCACTCAATCACTGATCCGCACGGATCCATATGTTCAAGAAATCTATTTTATCTCATCGCCCCGCGAGGAGGATGAGACATTGTAATCACTTTGCCAGTTGAGCTATATTTGGCAATGCCAGCTGAAATTGGCACCGTTGCTATGGTAACGGTTGGTGCCCCAAGTTACTAGTCTCAGGGTCTAACCCAAGGTGGGGTACCCCAAGGTAACTGGAACTTCATTTCTGTGGGAGGGGTCAAAACGTGTCCGTGTGTGCGTGTGTGAGTGGGTGAGTTAGTGTGTGTGTGAATTTTTGTTTTCCTAATATCTCCTAAACGGTGAAGCCGATTTTCTTCAAACTTTGTAGGAAGGTACCCTAGGTAGAACCATTGCACATACTGCATTACCGGAAGTTAAGGTCAAGGTCATAGGTCAAATCTGGTGAAAATCATTTTTCTACAATAACCCCTAGAGGAAACATCCCATTGACATGAAATTTCACATATATAATTACCTTATTTAGAACTACCAAAATATGTGGTTGCCATGGCAACCAAGGTCAAAGGTTAGGTGATGGAAGGGAAACGCCTACTTTTACATATTTTTAAGCCAAAAAAGTGTGACAAAAACTCCTCCTTGTGGGCCAGACCGACTCTTTTTAAACTTGGTGGGAAGGTACACCAAGTAGAAACCCTCGAAAGTAAAGGTCAAAGGTGAGAGGTCAAAGGTAAAATTTGGTGAAAAATTGAAAATCACCTTTTTAGTATTGCTTCAAAAAGAAAAATTCCACTCAAATGAAAGTAGACACATATAATAAGCGTGTCTAGTACCATAAAAATATATGGTTACCATGCCAACCAAGGTCAAAGGTCACATGACAGGAGGTCAAGTGTACATTTTCTTATTATGTTACTGCTACTCAACGGCTAGACCGACTCTTTTCAAACTTGGTGGGAAGGTACCCCATTGTAAAAACTTATGTCTCCCAGCCTCGGAAGTAAAGGTCAAAGGTCAGTGGTCAAAGGTCAAATTTTGTGAGAAATCACACATTTTAGTAGTTTAGTATAATGCGAAAAGGAAACATCCCACTTAACTGAAACTTCACACACATAAAAAACGTATCTACTACTAACAAAATATATGGTTGCCATGGCAACCAAGGTAAAAGGTCACGTGGCAGAGGGTCGGATTTACATCTTCTTATTTTGAAAACCGCTACTAAACGGCTGGACGGATTGTCTTCAAAGTTGGTGGGAATAAGGCACCCAAGAGTGGGAAAATACGTCTCACCCATCCGGAAGTAAAGGTCAAAGGTCAGAGGTCAGCGGTTGATAGTCAAAGTGTACAAAATTGTTGTTTTGGCTATAATTAAAAGAGGAAACATTGCACGTACATGAAACTTTACACGTATGATAGGGATGGCAAGTCTACCAAAACAGGCGGATGCCATAGCAACTGAGAAAAAGGTCATGTGACAGTGGGTCAGATGTAAAATTTTGTTTCAAATATCGCTGTAGTCGGCTTAACCGATTTTTTTTTGTCGTGGGAATGTACCCTGATTGAGAACTTGTGTCTTGCAAACCGCAAACAGAAAGAAAGGGTCAAAGTTAGAGGTCAAATTTAACGGTCGAGGCCAACAGTCAAATTATACAGAAATCGCTTTCTGGCTACACTTCCAAGAGAAAACATTGCACTGACAGGAAACTTAAAATGTATATAAATACGAATGCACGAATTGCTCCCCGTAGTAAGCACGTAAGAAACCCAAGCGGCCTTTAGTAGTGGTCCAGCGTACTCTTTATAGGGTAGGGCATGTGAATAGCGTCTCGGTACGCAATAACGTACATTGATGATAGCAACGCAGGTGAACATTACACAGTGTAGACGCGCTTGTTACTAGTGCTGACCAAAGATATTATAAGCATACCAAACTCCTATTTTTACACTGTTACGCTTAGTGAATCCTCATGGAGACGCAAATATCGAAGTGTGAATTTGACATGCGCGTCGTTCTTTTCGGCTATCTGCGTAGGAAAATAAGAAGGGGTTACAGAAAATTTCATTGTTAAAATGAGGTTAGCGTGCGTGTCATTTTACAACGCGTTCTATACACGCAGAATACATTTCTCTTTGTATTTTCCGAAATACTTGACGCACACTTCTGCGCTCTTGATAAACAAACTCGCTAGTTGATTTCCCGTGGTGAGCCCATAAGAAATTAAACGCGCATACAGAAGTGCGTTACTTAAAGATACCATAGGAACTGACTAATGAATATAGGCGAATGAGTCTATGAACTTTAAACCAGTCATTGTCCGTTCATGTTCAAGAGTACTTATGTGTAATGCCGTCAGGAAGAAATAAACTTCTTGAAAGTGGAATTTATTAGTGTTGAGGAGTGGTACTTCTTACATTACACTGTTCCGAAATAGCAAGTATTAATACTTTTGTAAGGTATTCATTTCCCTGTATGTTTTCAAAACTTCTGAATAGTGATTAGCACTTCCGCCCGGATATTTTGGACTCCATGGGGAGTCAACGCGCCATTTTAAGTTTGGAATCTGTGCTTGTAATATCTTTGGTACTGACTGCCCATCCCAATTATGCGCATGCTAACGCGTGCTAGCCTGCACATTCGTGCTAGCATGCTTCATTGCTTCCACCCAAAATGACGTCAGTGCGATGTCAATGCATAAGGTCTAAATGACGTCAGTGAGATGTCAATGCATAAGGTCTATAGACCTCAAGTTATGCATTGAAATCACACTGACGTCATTTTGGGTGAAAACAATGAAGCACACTTGCACTCACGACGCAGATTTTGCTGCACGTGTAGTAGACTTACGCGCATATACGATTGGTTGACAGATCAACTGTCTGCATTTGTTGGTGTAACTTGCAATGACACGCGCTTTTCCTCCATTTTCCTCCAAACGAAGGAGCACTTCCTCCTTTGTGACATCATAGGGCTATAAATAAGCCCATGAACTGAGCTTCAAACGTGCCATTGTGCGTACATTTCCAAGTGCACTCAATGCGAAATGCCGCTAGGAAGAAATAAAGTTCTTTTTTTAAATGCAATATATTGAGGGGTGATACTTCTTAAATTAACAATATTTCGAAATAACAAGTATTCATACTTTGCGAGACATCCATTTGCCTGTTTGTTTTCAAAAGGACTGAACAGTGATCAACACTTCCGTCCCGATATTTTGGCTCAACACGCCATTTTAAGTTTGGAATCTATGTTTATAATATCTTTGTATCTTTCCATTTAGCGCGCACCCTATTTACAATTAGCGTTATCATGAAGTCTGTACGCTAATATGGAGTTTTAGATTCGTATTTTGGGGGTTGGATTTACTTGTACTGTAAACCAAACGGTAATAATAAGTAAGGATACTTTCGGTTTTGTCACACACTAGTGTTAAGTACTACATTTGGTCAGATACTGTGATGTGTAGCCTTTTCATTAAGTTGCTTAGACAACCCATGTACTAGACGCAGCGCAATGATGTGCGTGCGAGCTAATGAGTGATTGTGCGAATTAACGCATTAGAGGCCGAAGAGGCGTTAAAGGCACGCTACAGGTGTAGGGGGCGTTACCCTGCCCACATTGTTCAGCGTTACATTATTTCCGAAGGTGACCTACATAACGTGACCTCCAAGTCCTTCAATTTCGTAGTATATTCCACACATAGAGCAGGATATATATTGCTCTATCGATTCCACATAGATGCGCGTCCTCCAGTTATACGGCTCAGTACAGGGCGTGTGCTAGCGATGAGATAAGCAACTCCGTGGATTGCCCTCTTGTTTTTGATTTTTAAGAAACTCGCATTTAGTTTCCTAAACATGCCCAAAAATAATGATTCATACAGAGCAATCCCGTTTTGTTTTTTCAGCATTCTACCAAGCTGCTAAATCTTGTTGCGATGTCTGTTCACACCATTGTATACTAAATAAAACGCACTGTTGTTAAGGATGGTCTTGAAAAGTGTGAAATTACTTACAAGGTAATTGACTATCAGAAGTGTATTGGTGTAATTGCCTGTGTAAACCCCTCTGAAGCTCGACTTTTACCCTCCTCATACAAATTATGTAATTTTGTAGCATGGTTACTACGAAAACACCGTATCAAAAATGATCGTCCTAAATTTATCAGCTCGGTAAAAAGCCTGTCCCTTACCGAAGTCTTGCACACAATGACTATTGTTGTAATCCCAAATGATCTTGAGTAATGCTTAAAGCTTCATTTTATAAGTGCAGAATTGCAATGATAAATTCCCATTCTCTTCCTACCCCTATGCCCTGTAGAGCATATCCACTGAGCCACATTAGCTCATAAGGCCTCTGTCATGGCCTCCAAATCTAGTGAAATGCCGTTACGGCGGCATCATTCTGCAGGCCTTTTTTGGCATCCGTATATGGCAGGATGTGATCCAGGGGCGACTTCGAGCCGGACTTCGAGCCGGGGAGTGGGAGGTTAGCAGACACCTGTTTGGCCTGATCTCCGACCTATCCTCCTCGTGGTGCGCCTTCGAGAATTAGTCTCCGACTCGGTAGGTTGTGCTTTGTGTTGTTATTGTAGTGCGTCGCACTACAATCTTGGCATTACTGCCCAAATGCTGAATTCTTTTGTTAAGCTTTGCATGGCTTATAATAACGCCTTTCCTGCCGGTACCGTAACTTAGTCCGTACAAAAATTCATGCTTGACCTTCTAAAAACTGCAGTAAATCGATCAACCAATGAAACAAAAGCAAATATCATGACTAAAAGAAGGTTAACGAGTTAAGTTGATGACATAGCTCTACGGATAACTGCCTAGAAAAGGCAATGAAATGTGATGTGCATGCATATGCATGCATGCGGTCTTTCACCACCGAGGTGTAAAGCCTGGAGTAAATTTCAATTATATCCCTGATTCTTAGTTGGCACGCAACACGACGTATATCATGTACTGCTAAAATGCGAATTGGCTTCATTCCACCAGATTGAGAGAGTTGTGCTGTATTTCTCTCAAGCTTAATTCAGTGGTGAGAACAGATAGCTATAAATGACATAACAGCAATCTGGACGAAACTTTTGACAACTTCAGTCACAACGCGAAATGGGAGATCTGTCGAAAGCTACTCAACAAGAACTTGCATGTGAAGGAAATGTCATACCAATGCAGACCTCAGTGAGAAAATTGGGTAGTGTGTATCTGAATCATAGTCAAGTAAGTGAAACGGAAGCTGTGTATAGAATTTCATGAAATAAATCCACATCAAAACTGGCTTCTGCCTTCAAACTGCAAGGACTTGCCTAACACGCACTACAGTCTGACAATTCTGCGTATTTGTAAGCAAATGTAGTTCTACTTTTGGTTTGTCTTTTCGTTGTCATCGGACAATTTATATCTAGTACTGTGTGTATGTTTTTGCTGTAAATAGTTGTGAACAGATTGGTAACTGTCATGCCCTTGTTCTGTTCCTTTTCACGTGTTTGCATGTCTTATTTTTGTTAATCTACCTCCTCCGACCTTTCTTTGTTATCGGGCCTGTTGGATTTACTTTTTGTTTGGATTTGAAGCACCGCGAAGGCACTCCTCGAGTTGTGTTACAATATCATTCGCAATATCTATCACCATCCCATCCTTCGAGCCAATCATAGGGACCTAGGAACTCCTTTTGTTAGGTTCCTTTGAAATACTTATCTAGGCATTAGCAAAAAGAAAATGGTTTTCATTTTTCGTGGTTCGAGCTTTTCATCCCTTGTAGTTAATAATCAACTTCCCAGGGACTGTTCCTTGTAAGTCTTTGATATTTGCCCAATGGTCAGCAATAACACTGTCCTCTCCAGTGTGAGTCCTACGAACAACCGGTTGAACCAGGGACGTCCCTAGGGATCGATGAGTGGAGGCGTTGGATCTTTTTCCAACAAAAACAGGTTTCATTTCGGACAAGGTATATGTGTCAAAAGTGGTTAAATCATAACCCTTGTTTAAAGGAAATCTCTACAAAAAGTATACAAGATTGAGAATTTAAGTATAACGGGAGGACGTCATAAGCAAAAAAAAATCCACGCCAGAAAATGCAGTTTCAGATTGAGAATTTAAGTATAACGGGAGGACGTCATAAGCAAAAAAAAATCCACGCCAGAAAATGCAGTTTAATATTTGGTAGCCAATTTGACCTTGACGCACCCGTTTTAATGTATCTGCTACAACAGCGAGGTCGGTTTGGTCATGGAAGTACTAGCTCCGAGGTAGAACTTCTACGGTAGGGGCATAAGATCGTGTTTAGCATGGGCTCGCTTGCCCGCCCCAATGCCCATTTCAGTAATGTCCTTTTTGAGCCGAGGGCAAAGCCCCGGAAGTTCTGAATCATTTATACGATTTGGGGACACTAGATAAAGCGTTTTACTGCCTGCAAGTGGTAAATACGCACTAAACAGACCATAAAAACGCAGTCTGTCTATATTGTTTCAAACAGCATAATTCGGATAAACGGCAGGTCGATTTGTTCAACTTAGATGCAGAGGGATTGATGGTGGGGTGGGTGTAGGGTCATAGAGTTTCTTCGGAGTTTTGCAATGATTACACTGACTTTGTTCTATGGAAGTTAAAACAGGTTAACAAGAGGACAAGATGAATGTGCGCAAAGCGGGCCGAAAAATAACCCCTTTTCTATCATTTAAGTAATATCTGTTGTTACAAGACGACCCGTCAGGAACACCGGATTGAATCCATCGACGAGCGAGTGGAAAGTTCCAGAGACGTCCAACTTCAACGCAGCCTTTCTAGAACTGTCTAGAAGTGAGAACTGTTTACGTTATGTCCCAATTATAGCAGCGACCTGGCAACACTTCTAAGAAACTGCAATTGCATGTTTACTACGGTGCATACAAGGAACGTTCTCGTAATTGCTGGACTGTGTGCACTAGAAGTTTCTGTTAAATTCTGGAGAGTTCTCGATTAAAAGCGTGGCGTATAAAACGCAGTTCAACAACTGTTATACAGGAGAGACATCAACGAGACCAGACTGTCACACTAGAGAGATCATAATGCTAATAGGCCTACTTCATCGTGACCAGACGCCAGCCACTGACACTACACACTTGTGATAAGTTGCCTTACGCCGTTTCTACACTGTGCATTGATATTGTTATCATCCATCATCGCCTAGCCTTGTCGTTATTCGCTCGTGGAACCAGTTCCTACGCTACAGCACGCTGCAGGTCTACTACCGTACCATCGTCGACGTGCATGCACTACCAACCCTTGGACCAGACCAGAATACCATTAAGTAAAGGATTGTGAGTAAATCTAATTAATTATTGTAAATTTAAGTAAGATAAGGAGATCGTAAATAATCATTAAGTTGTTGAATTTTAATCTCGTTCTTCTGTGGTCTTTCGCTGTTATTGGTTTGACTTGTGACCACAAGCCGTAACAGAATTGGTGGCCTAACATCCGGGAACGAAAAATAATAGAAAATTCGATAAATTCTGTTGTAAATCGTAAGCAACTGTGTTTGCTCAGACTACTTATTTGTTTGTTGAAGGCTTGATACAATTTCAAAATGCCATTCAACTTAGATAAATTCGTTGCTAGTCCCTCAGTCGAGGAACTAGATTCATTAAAGAAGTCTGATATTGTAAAGGTCGCAAAACATTATGGCATTGAATTTCAGCCTTTAATGGGGAAGGACGAGATTAAAAGATATGTTCTAGAATATCTTGTGGATGAAAGTATCCTACCTAGTACAGGATTGGAAACAGCTATCACTGTGCCAACTGACAACACATTTGAATTGAAAGGCTTGAAATGGAAATGAATAAGGAGATTAGATTAAAAGAAATGGAAAGAGAAAGGGAAAGAGAGGAAAGGGAAAGAGAGCAAAGGGAAAGAGAGGAAAGGGAAAGAGAGGAAAGGGAAAGAGAGGAAAGAGAAAGGGAAAGAAAGGAAAGAGAAATGCAAATGCAAATGCAAAAGGAAAAAGAAGAAAGAGAAATGCAAATGCAAAAGGAAAAAGAAGAAAGAGAAATGCAAATGCAGAGGGAAAAGGAGGCAAGAGAACATGAATTTAGGCTGAAGCAACTAGAGTTAGGGGTCATAAAAGCCTCAGACCCTAAAATAGGCTTGGATACTGGGGGATTCGATGTTTCTAAGCACATAAAATTTGTTCCCAAATTTCAGGAGGATAATGTGGAGAAGTTTTTTAACCATTTCGAAAAGCTGGGTGAGCAACTAAAATGGCCAAGAGATAAATGGTCCATACTCATCCAGAGTAATTTCACAGGCAAGGCTCAAGAAGTGTATTCCGCTCTGTCAATAGAGGACAGCATGTATTATGATAAGGTTAAAAAGGCCATATTACAAGCCTATGAATTGGTGCCCGAAGCTTATCGCCAAAAATTTAGAAAGTATCGTAAGGCGGATAGACAAACATACGTAGAGTTTGCTTATCAAAAAGAAAGGCATTTCGATAGATGGTGTGCTTCCAAAAAGGTCTCCACATTTGACACTTTAAGACAACTGATGCTGGTTGAGGAATTCAAACGGTGTGTAAATAATGACATTAAGACTCACCTTGAGGAAAATAAGGCTGACAAGTTGAGTGAAGTTGCAAATTTTGCTGATCAGTATGCACTTACCCATAAATTTGGTAAAGTGGGTCAGACTCAAAACACGGGTCAGTTTAGTAGGCCAAATAAGAAATATGGCAATAATAGTGGCACAACAGGTAACAGTGGATCTCAGTCTGGATCTATCTCTCCAACAAATTCTGGTAAAAAACAACCAGATTCAAGTCGTCAAAAGAACGACCAGGTCAGCTCAAACAAAGCTGCCTTTAAAGACATAAGTTGTGGTTTCTGTCACAAAAAAGGCCACACAATGGCAAATTACTTCACATTGGCAAAATTAAGGGAGACTGAAACAGCTCCAAATGCCTTAGCCAATGTAGAGAACTCTTCTGAGGTAGTCGTGACTTTACGGCCTAATTCTAGCGACAAAATTAAGGAAGAATACCTTCCATTCGTGTCTGAGGGGTTTATTTCCCCAGATGGGAATTCGGCTCATCCACCCGTCAAAATTAAAATTTTGCGTGACACAGGCGCAACTCAGTCGTTGCTTCTTGATGGAGTTTTGCCATTATCGGACTCTACTTCCACAGGGGCAAATGTACTAATTCAGGGGGTTGAGTGTGGAGTTATTTCTGTCCCTCTCCACAAAATTAATTTGAAGTCAGATTTAGTTTCTGGGTCGGTCATAGTAGGGGTCAGACCAACTCTACCTGTAAAGGGGGTATCTCTGTTGCTAGGCAATGACCTAGCTGGTGGAAAGGTAGTAGCCAATGCAATTTTGACAGATAAACCATGTGATTATAACAACACAGAGCAATTAGAAAAGGAATTTCCAAATTTATTCCCTGCCTGTGCTGTCACTAGAGCTATGTCACAAAAGCTCGCCATGGATGATAATCTTAAACATCCACCCTCCAAAAGTGAGGATACAGTTCCCAAAAGTGGAACAAGTAGGGAATCATGTAAGGATGATAATCTTAAACATCCACTCTCTAAAAATGAGGGTGTGATTTCTGAAAATAAGGATGATAAACTTAATCATCCGCCCTCTAAAATTGAGGAATTAGTTCCTAAAAATAGAAAAACAACACTCCTAAAAGAGGAGTCAGAGTTTGGAAAAGATTCTAGTAAAAATATTCATGAAAGTGAAGATTCTTGGTATGATCTCAGCCAATCTTTTATGACTAATCTTAATGATAGTCAGGATTGTGAATCTCCTGGCCCCACACATAGTGAGGGGGTAGAACAGGAAAAATCAAAAATGTCTGACACACTCCACAGAGACCAGTTGTCAGTCCAACAACAGCATGATGAAGAGCTTCAGCCATTAATAGCTGGTGCACTCACTGAGGATGAATCGAAAGACGTCCCAGTCTGTTTTTATATTAAGAACAATATTTTGATGCGTAAATGGCGACCACCTGATGCACCATTAGATGAAGAGTGGAGAATTTACCATCAAATTGTGGTACCTAGGACTTATAGAAGGGAAATACTGAGTATTGCACATGAAATGCCATTTGCAGGGCACCTAGGAGTCAATAAGACTTACCACAGAATTCTAAATCACTTTTATTGGCCAAAACTTAAAAGTGATGTGGCCAAATTTTGTAAGACCTGTCACTCATGTCAAATGGTTGGGAAGCCGAATCAGAATATTCCGGCTGCACCCTGAAAGCCAGTTCCTGCTTTTGAAGAGCCGTTTAGTAGAGTCATCATTGATTGTGTAGGTCCCCTACCTAAGAGTAGGGCAGGGCATCAGTATATATTAACCATTATGTGTGCTTCTACAAGGTTTCCAGAGGCAATACCTCTGAGGAATATTAAGGCTCGGACAGTCTTACAAGCTTTACTTAAATTTTTCACATTGTTTGGGTTGCCGAAAGAGATCCAATCAGATCAAGGGTCTAATTTCATGTCAACTGTTTTCCAGCAGATGTTGTATGAGTTAGGCATAGACCAAATTAAGTCTTCGGCTTATCATCCTGAAAGCCAAGGGGCTTTAGAAAGGTTTCACCAAACATTGAAGAATATGTTAAAGACATATTGTCATGGTAATGAGAGAGATTGGGATGAAGGCATTCCATTTGTAATGTTTGCTGCCAGGGAGTCTATACAAGAGTCACTTGGGTTCAGTCCATTTGAACTTGTCTTTGGACACACAGTTCGTGGACCATTGAAATTGTTAAAGGAGAAGTGGTTATCAGAACCAGGTGAAGACATACATCTACTTGATTATGTATCCCGCTTTAAAGATCGTCTTCATGGAGCATGTGAACTTGCTCAGGAAAATCTGAGGCACTCTCAGAAGAAAATGAAAGCGTGGTATGACAAGACCACTGTGAAAAGAGAGTTTAAACCTGGTGATAAGGTGCTAGTGTTTTTACCTGTTTCTGGTCAGCCACTTCAAGCTCGCTTTCAAGGACCTTATGTCATTGAGAGAAAAGTTAGTGACACAGATTACGTCATTTTGACACCTGACAAGCGTAAATCTAAAAGAGTATGTCATATTAATATAATGAAGAGATGTTATGAAAGAGAAGATAGTGACATTTCTAAGGATGGAATAATACATGCTGTAAATAGTAACACTAATGATACAGGTGATCAAGTGTGTGTGATCAATGCTGATCATGAACTCAGTAATGATGAGATCAAGGCTAATAATGTTCCTGACATGTGTATTAAGTTACAAAATTCTGATGTGTTGAAAAATCTTGACCAGAAATTAAGTCATCTGGATCACAAAGAAAAGTCAGAAATAAAATCATTAATCTATGAATATGCATGCTTGTTCTCAGATGATCCTACTAGGACAAATTTGATTGAACATGATGTTGATGTGGGGGGATGCCACACCAATCAAGCAGCATCCTTACCGAGTTAACCCTCGAAAACGACAACATCTCAGGGATGAAGTTCGGTATATGTTAGACCATGACATTATAGAACCTAGTAATAGTGAATGGTCTTCCCCTTGTATATTGGTCCCCAAGCCAGACGGTGGGTACAGATTTTGTACTGATTACCGAAAGGTAAATGCGGTCACGAGAACGGATTCCTATCCGATACCCCGTATCGATGATTGCATTGATAGGATTGGGAAAGCTACGTATGTATCAAAGTTTGACTTACTAAAGGGGTACTGGGAGATACCACTCACTGAGAGGGCTCAGAAAATCTCGGCATTCGTGACGCCAGATGGGTTATTTCAGTATAAGGTTATGCCGTTTGGTATGAAAAATTCACCGATGACGTTTCAACGCTTAGTAAATAACCTTACGTCAGACTTAGAAAATTGTGAAGTATATGTTGATGACCTTATTGTGTACAGCAACTCATGGGATGAACATGTACAACATGTTAAGGCATTATTTGACAAGCTTGCCAAAGCTAATTTGACTGTCAATTTGGTCAAAAGTGAGATTGCTTGTGCCCAGGTGATATACTTAGGGCATGTGGTTGGTCAGGGTAAAGTTAGACCAATTAAGGCCAAAGTTCAGGGCATTGACAAATTCCCTGCCCCAACTGATAAAAGGCAGCTCATGCGTTTCCTAGGCATGGCTGGTTACTACAGACGTTTTTGTCCAAATTTCTCTGACATTGCTGCACCATTGACAAAATTATTAAAGAAAAATGAAAAGTTTGATTGGACGGATAATTGCCAAGCAGCATTTGAATCATTGAAAAAGGCACTAATGAGTTCACCAGTGTTGATTGCTCCAGATTTTGAAAAACAATTTAAGTTGGCAGTAGATGCCAGTGACAATGGCATAGGAGCAGTTTTGCTTCAAGCTGATGAGCATGGTGTTGATCACCCTGTGTGTTATTATTCTAAGAAATTTGACAAACACCAGAGAAATTATTCAACAATTGAAAAAGAGACTTTAGCTTTGATACTTGGTCTTCAACACTTTGATGTTTATTTGGGAACTACTAGTTTCCCTATCACTGTATACACTGATCATAACCCTTTGACATTTTTATCTAAGATGAAGAATAAGAATCAAAGATTGATGAGGTGGAGTTTATTTCTGCAATCATATAATGTAGATATTAAGCACATTAAAGGGAAAGACAATGTTGTACCAGACTCTTTGTCAAGAATTTGATCTGATGCAGTATGTTGAAAATATCACTGTAAGTTTTGAAATTTTGTGTTAACTATGGCACAATGTGTATTGATGATGTTACTGTATGCATTTATCATCACCTAGCAAGACAAATTGTATGTTATGATTATACCTTCCATTGAATATTGGACTACATTATATACATACTGTAGTTATTACTGTAAAGTTATACATTGTAAATATTGTAACTTAAGTTTTGTCCGAGACGTCCAAAACTTTTTCAAGGGGGGGGGGGGAGTGTTACAAGACGACCCGTCAGGAACACCGGATTGAATCCATCGACGAGCGAGTGGAAAGTTCCAGAGACGTCCAACTTCAACGCAGCCTTTCTAGAACTGTCTAAAGGGGGGGATTGTTTACGTTATGTCCCAATTATAGCAGCGACCTGGCAACACTTCTAAGAAACTGCAATTGCATGTTTACTACGGTGCATACAAGGAACGTTCTCGTAATTGCTGGACTGTGTGCACTAGAAGTTTCTGTTAAATTCTGGAGAGTTCTCGATTAAAAGCCTGGCGTATAAAAGGCAGTTCAACAACTGTTATACAGGAGAGACATCAACGAGACCAGACTGTCACACTAGAGAGATCATAATGCTAATAGGCCTACTTCATCGTGACCAGACGCCAGCCACTGACACTACACACTTGTGATAAGTTGCCTTACGCCGTTTCTACACTGTGCATTGATATTGTTATCATCCATCATCGCCTAGCCTTGTCGTTATTCGCTCGTGGAACCAGTTCCTACGCTACAGCACGCTGCAGGTCTACTAACGTACCATCGTCGACGTGCATGCACTACCATCCCCTGGACCAGACCAGAATACCATTAAGTAAAGGATTGTGAGTAAATCTAATTAATTATTGTAAATTTAAGTAAGATAAGGAGATCGTAAATAATCATTAAGTTGTTGAATTTTAATCTCGTTCTTCTGTGGTCTTTCGCTGTTATTGGTTTGACTTGCGATCACAAGCCGTAACACTGTCTTTATTTTACACATTGATCACCTATCTACACTAAATACGCACTAAACAGACCTAAAAATTGCAAGTTAGCTCTTTTGTTTTCATAATAGCCGGGACTAACGGCCATTTGATTTCTTTATGATGCAGCAGGTCTGGGTTGGTAGCTAGGATGTGCACTGGTGGAGGTTGCACAATCCAAAGCACGATCCTATTAATTAGACAATTAGAGCATATGTAAGATGAGCGAGAAGCGTGCCAAAAAATAGAATTTTAAGGCACTTAGTAACGTTTTTAGGAACTGCATCTACAGAAGGCAGCCTGAAAGCGAGTCTTCTTCTCAAATAACGCAATACAAAGTGTAGGCCTACGCACTTTCAAGTGTTAACAGCGAACACAAAAGTGCTCTGACGTCACCTGACGATTTGACTAAGTGGAAAGCAAGCCCACACTGCACCGACCTGACTACAACCCGACAGTGAAAACCAGTCGCGTGGCAGACGTGTCGGTTAAGTGTGTTCCAAAGTTTATTCGCTACCCGAATTCCGGTCCCGATTGTGATCAGACTGTCTAATTCACGACCACATCTGAAATATCAACCTGTTTGATATTCTGTACAGAATATCAAACCCTCGACTCCAACGTTGGAGTCGAGGGAGGGGATGGGAGTCGCGTCGCATTTAAGTAAGGTCCTTGCAGTTTGCAGCTGTCATCAACCCAACTACAACCCATTTTTTATGACTTGACCAAGGTGTGTGAATTTAGACGGCTATGCAGAAAGTCGATGTGCTCTCTCCCATATGTGATTGATGAACAGTAGATAGATTGATATCAACGCCGACAGTGTGTTGCGTGTTTTTCCTGCAATCCGCCGCGACTGCATCACATTTCAAAAGACTTTTATTCCACAGTATCTGATCAGGGAGCTGGAAGTCTTCCAGCTCCCTGATCTAATACGGTGTTTATTTCATGGCAGACAGTTATGCATTACAGGCACAACTATTTTCCCTACAGCCTGGATTTCGTGAAAAGACAATGGCTTTCATAATAGTGTGACAGAAATCAATGATACAGAACCCTCAATTTTTGATAACTTTCCTAATAACAAACAACAGTTTCCCAATACAGTTACATCTGGCAGGGTTAGGTCTCTGGTCAAATGTATCCAACGTAATATTTCCACCCGACAATAATTTACTGATTGAAATAAAACGTGATCATAAAATTTCCCGATGTTTCTGTAGCCCCAAATAAAAGATTTTTTCTAACAAGGTAAATTAATTGCGTAAGAAAGTGGCAAGTTTTTCGACGGATCGCAAAATAATCCCTATAGACCACACTTTTTCTAGGGGATGTAGCACTCCCACATCCCCGTTAGTGACGCCCCTGGCTGTCTGGGTTGAACATAAATCAGCACTTGCATACCCACAGTGGTGGGGTCTGGAGATGATAGGGAATGTAAATTTGTGCCATATTCAGTTGTTGGTTATCACCTAGTAGCCCTTGCTAGAATCATTGAGGTACAACCCTGGATGCCTAATGTCCTTAAATGTTTCCGCCTTATCTAGTGCCGCATTATTGAAAGTTACATTTAACGATTATAGTAAACTTTGTGACCTTCATTTTTTAGGCTTAGTGTACCCTGAGATTTTGATGTAACTTAATAGGTCTCAAAATACATGGGGCAATACTGACATTTGAGATCCTAACGAGTTTGCTGGGAGATCCAGAAAAGATAGCCAAAATATGTTTAAGGAAAGCAAATGTTTCATATGCTTAAGTGGAACCTATTACAAGCATTATGAAAAGTATATATTTAACTACTGCTGCCCCAGACTGAGTTACAGATGAGACAATTGCCACTGCCATTTTCACAGAAACTACACATAAGAATATATTACCATACTAGGGTTTTCTGTCTCCATAATCTGTCATGACATGACACATTTCCTGTGATCTCGGTAGAATCCTAATCAAACTCCAACTTAGGTCTCTTTTAATTTAGGACTTTACCTCATCACACTACAGTTTGGAATTAAATGAGACTGTAAAGTGGTAGTTCATGAGTAAATAAGACATAGCCAAACTTTAAGTCCATTTTCTCAGTTTTATTGAGCTTTCAGTTAATGAAGTATTATTCATGACTCGAAACATCTTATGACCTTTTTAATTTGTTTCTTGACAAACAAACATACACACACAATAAAAAGTAGTTATCGAAGTCGAGAGTAGTGCCTTTCTTGACAGTCTCATGTCATAATTAATTGTACATCTAAACTCTTGGACATATGGTCAACGACAACTTTAATAGTTACCCCAGCTCCACGTTATAATAATAATGCTTTGCTCTGGTTCACACATTCTTAAGAGCTTCGAATTTCACGCTTACTTTTACATATATTTTCAGCACATGAATTGTTATCTTTACTTTGATATGCGAATTCTTATGGCATAGGGAATGCTACCTTTCGCTACATTCGTAACATAAATCAGAAGCCTAACTTATCCCTTTCTTGAACATATCAAATCTCCTTTGTTTTATTCACACGACATTATAAATTTGTTACTCTTGCTATGATATTCTTCTTAGAACTATCGATTGTTGTTAATCTTCCCATACAAAAGTTTTCTATAGAATTCTATATAAATGCCTATAGAGCTTTTTAGAACTCTATAGAATCAGCGATTTTCTGTAGAAATGTTAGGAGTCAGCTATAGAAATTGGAAGTCCCTTTAGAATTCTATAGAATTTCTATAGAAGTTTCCATAGCTCAGTTTCTACATAGAACAATCTCTATAGAACAATCCTACATGATACTTTTTATAGAAATTCTATAGAAACATATTCATACATTTCTATAGAACTTTCATAAAGTTTCTACAGAACTTCTATACAGTTTCTATAGAACATCTAATGTGCATATTAATTGATTAAAAAATATAAAGGGTTCACTCAAATTCCCTATTTTCGATCTTTACAATGATAAAAAGGTCCCCACACAAAATATTCTTCTAAATTGAGCAAAAATTCCTGAAAATATTCCTTCTTTATTCACTGAAATTACTTACGGTATAGGGTTAAGTGGGCGTGGTCAAAATTTTGACATGAAAATTGTAAATTATGCTTGGGACACATCTAAATCAATCAGATTTGTAGCCAGAGACATTTTTGCATAAAACATAAGTAGTTTATCAATACAGATAAAGTATATTAAAATGTATGAACTGTATTTCTTTAAAGAAATATGTAATAACATTTTTCACTATAACCAACGTGTCATAAACGTGGTACGTAAAACATGGCTCACATTTTTACTGTCATCAAAAACTAACGCCAAACTCCGCTCTCGGCCCCTGGCTGTCTTACACAAAATGGGAGGGTAGGACTTTAAACTGCATCCGGTTGTGGAGTTTGTTTAAACATGGGAGTAATGATGTTACCCTTTGCCACAACTGCCTCTGGGGTACCCTTAGGCAAGGTGCATCTTTATTTCCCCTTTGCTTTTTAAGTGCTGTTGCCTTTGGGCTTAGTGTTGCCTTCGGGCGAGGTGTTGTCCTCGGGCGTGTGGTAGCCTTTGGGCGAGGTGGCCTTTGTGGGCCGGTTGGTTGACGGGTGGGACTTTGTTTTGTCCTGGTTTTTGGTTGTTGGGCTAGGGTGTTGTTTTGGGGTTGGCTGCAGTGGTAGTTTCTGAATCTCCGTAGAAACACTTTTTTGTTCCCTGTTGTACGGTACGTGTGTATAGTTTGTTTGGCATTGTGTTTGTGATCCGACAGGGTTTTTGTTTGGGTTTGGGGTTCTCCTTTAGTTTCTCAGTGCCTGTTTCTACGTACTTAAAAAGCTATTTGTCTTACCCAAAATAGGAGGGGCATTGAAAAAGTAAAAGCATCTTGGTTGTAATCATCTCATGCACATTATATTCATAGCGTGAAATTGTTTTTCACAGAGAGTATCTGTAACGTCAAATTGCAGACATTTGTCTATAAAACTTCCATACAGTTTCTACAGAACCTCTATACAGTTTCTATAGAATCTCCACTCATTTTCTATAGAAATGTGTCCATATCTAAGAATCTCCAGCGTCTGCTTGTTTTTTTTTTTTTTTTTTTTTTTTTTTTTGTGGAATATCTTTCTATAGAAACCTATAGAGTTTTTTTAGAAAAGTGGCCAACTTTTCTATAGAACCTCTATAGGGTTTCTTTAGAGTTACTGTGGAGTTTCTTTAGAGCTATTCTAAAGAAACTCTATAGGATTCTATAGAGTCCGTATAGGATTTTCTTTTAGAATGTCAATAGGATTTTCTACAGGGTTTCTATACAAAATCTTAGGTAGTTTCTATAGATTTTTTTTTTCTATAGGATTCTATGGACGATTTTTGTATGGGTTTCATGCGTGTCTGTATTAAGTGCGTTCTTTTGCTGGATTGTTTTTTGCAAAACATAGCAAAGGTTTTCTCGGACTGCCAGTCTGCTATTTAGAGGATTTTTTCTTCAGGAAGATTTTTTGCACTTGTTGCTGGAACAGCTGCCGATCTTGTATGGGGGTGATTCTCCCATCGTTTTAGGTGAGCTCAACTAAGCCAGGCGTAGCTTAAACCATTTGCACGACTTAAAACTACTGGGAAAATTGTACGTTCAAGAGTTCGTTGGAAAGCAAATGAGGAAAGGAGTATAGTATATTTTAGTATTTCCTAAATCTCGAAAAGAGAAATAAACGTCGTAATGCCATTACCAATTTGAAAGGTAAGGGTGGTATCATACTTAACGAGTAAGACTAAAATCTTAGATGAATGAAGAAGATTTTATTCCAATCTTTATTCATATTACAGTGTTGATCCAAATGCTATCTTTAGATAGCACTCTAATAAGAAACTCGATTTTGACGATGCTAACTTATGTGAGGGACTCTTGTCTCATGATGGATGCAGACAGGTACTTCTTTCTTCTTCAAAAGGAAAACAACCCTGTTTCGATGGTTTGTCGGTAGATTTTTTACAAACATTTTCAGTTCAAATAGGTAACTGTTTAACGGATTCCCTGAATTACGCATACAAAGTAGGTAAATTGCTTGATAAAAAAGAGGATTGTTATATCGCTTATTCAAAATCCAGGGAGAGATCCTTTATTTGTCCAAAATTATCGTTTCATTTTCTTGCTTAAAACAGACTATAAGGTCTGTGCCAGACTATAAGGTCTGTGCCAAGGCCCTAGCCACAAGTCTAGAACAGATCCTTCCACAATAATTAATGACAACTAGACCGGTTTCATGAAAAATTGCTTTATTGGGAAAAATATTCGTTTTGTTCTTGACTTAACTGATTATTGTGCTCATAATAAGAAAAATGGTCTACTTCTATTGGCTGACTTTGAAAAAGCCTTCAACAGAAAAGAACGCAATTTCTTAAACTAAAACCTAGGATTCTTTGGATTTGGAGCTGTGTTAAAGAATGGATCAAGACGATGGTTGTAAATACTTGTGGTTCAGTCGTAAACAATGGTACTCTTGTAATATTTTTAAGATTTCAAGAGGAGTAAGGCAAGATAGCCCGATTTTGCCCTTCTTTTTTCTTATCTGCGCTGAGATTCTCTTTAAGTCTATCAATGATAACTTTATTATGTAGGGTATATTTGCTTGTGTAACAGGAAAGTAAAAATTTCACAGTATGCTAACGATACTATATTTACCTGAGATGGTAGCTTTGAGTCACTGATAGAATCTACCCTTACTCTCCAAGTTTTTCAATCTTCTTCGGGGCTCAAGGTAAGTTTTGAGAAATCACGTCCTTTTCCTTTTGGGAAAGTTGGTAAAATATCATGTTTTCATGCTTGTGTGTCTTGTTTTCACAGATATTTCTAACCTTAATTGGTCTTTAGCCCCAACTGCGTTTTATGTAATAACTATCATTTATGATAAAGAAAGGCTGTTTCATCTAAATTACACTCCAAAACTGTCTCGATTTAAGAGTATCCTTCATCTTTGGTCCCGACGAGACCTTACACCAATCTGTAAAATTTCCGTGGTTAAAACAGAAGGGCTTTCCCAGCTGGTCTTTCATTTCCAAGATCTCGTTACCAAATCCCCACCTGCATTTCATTAAACAACTTGATTTTTTTTTAATTAATATGGTTTGGTATCCCTGCATTTGCATTCCTTCATTAGAGGACTGAAAGGTTCATGGATTAGAAGGTATATCGACACAATGAAGCTATAGTGTGGAAATTATTTTTTGATCACTACCTTAAAGCCTGCCCCTACGGCAAAGCCTTTTAATTTGAATGTTATTTTAATGTCAAGAAAGTCTCAATCCCCAACGAATTCATCATTGATATTTATACAGCTTGGTCCCATTATGCCTTTAATAATCAATCGAATGACTTTAAAATCAGATCATATGGAATAAATCTTTTGTAAAGGTTGACAATTAGATTGTTTGTTATAGAAATACATACGCAGTGCCATTGTTTATGTAAAGGATTTATATGACGAGCAGAAGTTCGTGTCGCATGCACTTACTGTAGTAACCAAAGCATGTCCTAGCAGTAGGTGTAACTTACTTAATGATTTAGCGAAATAACTGGCGAACATGACAATTTCTGCATCATATCCTTAGCTGCTTCGGATTCACTGCAGGTAATATCCTGCCAAACAGATACGGTATGTAATGTTCAACCTTTTCCATTTTTTTTAAGAACCACCTTGCTAACTAAGATAATTCAGTCACTGTGTTATTGCGGGTGTTTATGCATAATTCCCCAATGTTTACATTCCATCAAGGTTATGTGGTACTCCTGTTGATCTCCTATTGGTTACTAACACGAAATGTTGCGCAATGTTTTGGCACGTTCATGAACAGCTTTCTTTAAAAGCTTAGACTAATATTTCAAATATATCTACCAAATGTGCGACTTTTTCAAGTGGGAACATGTAATGTCATCTCAGTTATGTATTTTTACGAATTTTGGCAACTTTACAAGTACTTCCTTAAGAGGGATCAAGAAATTAGGGAATGTTAGGTTACGGCCTACCTTCTACCAGTGAGGTGTTAGGAAGGAGATATAACGTTCTATAGACTCTTTGAAGCAATGTTCGTTTCCGACAGTAATCTTGCCTTTCTTCTTAAAATTCCTATCGCAATACCTAGATCAACTAGGATCAGTGAGGCATTGTCAAAATGACCTTGAGAACACATACCCCTTACGCTGAATTCATAAACTTTGAGTTGCCAGCCGTCATGCAAAAATGTAAAATTTTAACCATTCGTCCTTATTCGTTGCACTAAATATCATTTCATTTAAAGTTAGCTAAGAATTTCTTTACGACTTACTTTTCTAATATGTTTCTTAATTATGGGGAAATTTGCTAAAAACTAGGAGAAATGTATAGGCTTGAACAATGTTTCCAGCAGGTGACGTATTAAAATCGTAGGGGCGCAATTGAGGTACATTATTTAAAAGTCTGTTGCCAGTCGTTTTACTGAAATCCTAATTAAATTTTGTTCATTGGCGGAAGCAAACCTTACTTCAAAGCATGTATAGACAATGGCCTTTGTCTCGGGATTACTTGGAAAAGAAAGGGAGAGATCATCATTAAAAGGGTTTAGTTAAAAGAGATTTAACAATAGGAACAAAGAGACCTGTCAAGTGTCAATCAAATGGCAGTGCCTGAAAAGAATTAAATCATTTTCAAGTACATATTGTCTGACAGATTTGGTCGTTGGATCTCCTTCCTAACAACTCCCTGCTTCTACACTGGTTATTTACAAATCTTTTCAAGTCCGATCAGGGAGTTGCTTCAGAGGCCGAAGCCGCGAGGCCTTAATTAGTTAATTGTTTCAGTTTTTACTCTCCTGATCTCAAGTGCCTCCCAGGATCAGCTGATGCGCACTGTCTAAGTAGGTATTTTCTGATTGGCTGCATGATTCTATTGTATTGTATCGATTGTTTCCTTTGTTAAGGTTAGGGATTAGTTAGGTATCAGGGCTAGCGTTAGCCAGTCATAAAAATTCTTCTTAGACAGTGCGTATCGCCCCCACAGGATTGCTGACAAACACTTAGAAGCTTAAGCCCTAAGGTGTCTAGTACTGGGATATAATTCGCGAACTCCTGAGTGGTCCATACTAAATATGCTTTGTGCGACAAACATAAATGAATGGGCTAACAGGATTGACCAAATAAAGGGTTTGGGACATCACACTCATAAACTGAGCTACTTAGAGGTCTGAGATGTGGCGTGGGAATTTCCTAAACGTCCGGAAGGAAGGAACCGGGGAACTAGGACAAAAGGGAGTAAGCATAACTGGTAAACAACAAAACGGCGTGCCTCTTGATTAGTACTAGAACTACTGTTCTACATAACATTACGCCTATTCCCATAGAAGGTTCTCAATATTGTTTAATAACGGTTGTCCCAATCCGATTGTCTAAGGCTGGTTTTTCAACATCATCCGGTGTTGTGCCCCTGCAGAACCTTCAACGAAGTCCTGCTTGCGCGACGTAACACTTTATAAGTTTAATTCTCTAGACTTGTAAAATCACGTGCTGTTCCGTCAAGCGTACTAGCTATGAACTCTAATTTTAAGAAACAGTCGTGCTGCATGATGAGTCATAATAAACGGATGAAAATGTGAATAGAAGTCCCCATGCTACCATGAAACGTACTAACAACAATAGTGCTTGATATGATGATCTTTTCAATGTTTCGACTGCCTCTCCGTCATGTCTCAGTCTCTATCTAAAACGTTCTTTACCCCGTCTTCTGGACGTTCTCTTTTAGTTACATAGTCCATGTTTATCTACTTCTCTCATATAAGGATAAAATATAAGGATAAAATGACATTGTCGAGTCGCATGGCCCTTCAGGTGATGTTTTTGTTATGTTTGTTGTCAGTTACCTGTGTTAGATCCGTATCTTAATATGCTACTCTCACTTGTGTTTTTAGAGAGTGCTATCTCTTTTAAAACAGCTGAACCGCAAGCAACAGATAGGCCTAAGGCTAAACTTAGTTTACCCACTTGAATTATGGAAGGGCTGTACCCCTACCTTCCCTTCTCTTGGCTGCTTGCTTGGATCTTCATAACTAATGAGCCAACTGTGAAATGATTAAGCATTGATCCATTTCAGTAAAATCACAGATGCGGAATGCAGATGTATTCTGGGTTTATATGGTCGACATAAATGTGGTAGATGTGTGCATGCGAAGCTCGCACTCATAAGTATCAGCATAAATATTCCGTCCTTTGAACCTCATATTGAAGAGTGCGGTGAAGACAGATGTTCCTTCCCCCTCAACCAAACTAGGCCTACTGGAGGAATTGTGTTAATAAATGCTTGCTTCTCCGTTCCACTTTATCTTGCTATTTGTCAGTAACTACCGCAGAGATTTTATCCCCGAGATCTCTTAGAAGTCCATTCTCTTCTTTTCTTTACCACAGTGGCAGTATGACTTTCGATTACCTTAAAAGTGGTCTAAAAATATGGATTACGTAGCATTCCAAATAGGTAAAAAACGAATACGTAGACTTCGCCAATTCTTTTTTATATCTGGTTTGTCTGTACTCCCATATTTCGCTCCTAATCTCAATCCCCAATCCGTAAAGCCCTGTTACATCAATCTTTTTGGTCCCATAGACACATTTGTAGTAGTATTATTTGCAGAACATCATCTACTGATATTGTAGAGATTGGTGTTTATAATGCATTCGCGCAAGTGGATACCTTACTGAATATTCATAACCAATTGACCACCCTTCAAGTTTTCCTTCCCTAATTTCCCCTATTGGGGTAGCGTACAAGTGAAGCTCTGTCTCGAAGAGATAATCGATAGACATGAGTATTTTCCACAGAAATACATTGCAGAGTTCCTAACGCCCTTTCCCCCTGTGGACTGGGGGTTGTAGAATATGCCCACGGTATTCCCCGCCTGTCGTAAGAGGCGACTAAAGGGGAGGACTTGCAATGTATTTTAACAATATTTGAAACCGAACTTGAATCGAAATTATCTAGTTGACACTGTATAACACATTCGTGTTGGTGTGTCGTTAAATATTATCTAACTAACTAACTAACTCCTAACGCCCTTAAGCTAGGACGTTGTTGACATTATATATCCCACTTTCACGTACAGTAGAATGATGAGATGTGAAAATAGCTTGTAAGAGCATTCAAAACAAATATAGTAATTGTCCTAAGAGTTGAACAAAATATCCAATTTCCAAAATACGATAGTACAATTTCAAACTGAATAGCAAAACACAAATTTCAAAAGGCAGTTGGTTATTTTAACACAATATCTTTTTCAACTCTGTCTTTTACAAATTCATATCATATTGCAAACTATGGTAGTGACTAAGCTTGAAGGTAGGACTTAAACGAAGTTGCTGAAATAAACTGCATGGTCCGATGCCCAAATGTTTTTCACAACATCGGCCGAAGTGCGATCAGATTTCTTTGTTTTGTACTTTTATAAATGTTGAAAATTCTAAGGTTATTTGATATTACATTAGCCAGATGCGTTCTTATGCGGTGTTTCACTGTCAATTAAGGTTCTGCAAATCACAAGACAAGTGATTATATAGCCTAGTTTACAGATCTTTTAGGTTCTGTCTGTTTTTCACGGCCATTTTGTTTATTCTGATGTACAAGAAAAATTGAAATAAGGTAATTCGAAAGCAAATATCTCTGTACAAACTGAATAAGTCCTTTTTCTAAACTGATACCCGACATTGACTAGGAAATTTTTCTTTCTGCCGATTCCAATGCTTTGCCGATGTATGTATCCAATGTTTGTTCCGATGTATGTTCCGATGATTGCTCCAACCCGACCCGAAACATACATTAACAAGTGACTTTAGAGACCAAGGTCAAAATGGCGGAATGTCCATCCATCCAGTCGTTTCTTCCTTGGTGTACTTTTTCTAACATTACGCCATTAAGCCATTCATAGAGCGTGCCTGCGTATGGTGTGCATAGAACCACACGCAGTTCTAACGTTTTTAGTGTATACATTTATACCCGTATGTATAATAAGAAAAGTTGACGCACTTCCATTGCACGACTGTGCGTTTAGGTATATATGTATGCACTACATACCATATCCATAACGTTAGAAGAACTGCCTGTGCCCAGAAGTGAACTAGCCACAACGTACGCCGTATCGCGGCTTCAAATCCTGAAGAATTAAATTCTGTACGTGTGGCGTTTTAGACGCTTAGCCTAGATTTTTTTTTTTTTTTTCGTTCAAGAAGATACACAAAGGTAAGTCCTTTTATCTATTGTGAATGTTATCTCAGTTCGTAATCGTCGCACAGGGTATCGTAGATAATCCAGTTGCTAAGCACTATAACGTTTTGTTACCTTAGCGTTACTCTAACTCTATACGCTTTAGTAATGTCTGAAACATAGGCAGTAGTAAAAATTGCACTGTCTATGCGTAAACGAGGCAGCAAATTAGGCAACTTAGTGTTTCTTACCTTCGCTTTGCCGCTTGAAAGTATAAAGTAAATCTCAGATATAGGCGACAAGCCACCATTTTGAAGCACCAAATTTTCAATAATCAAACTTAAGGTAAAATATTGTTTCTTCAGCGACAAACGTACTGCTGTTCCTTAGCTTTTCAGGAAATATGAGGGAACATATACCTCTTTGTTAGTTATGGATAGCACCAAAGTGTTGTCGCCTTTTTGTGCACCTGATTTATGCAGGGCCACGACTGAACGTCAGAGACTTTACCATTTTGGACCTAACTCTTGTTTTGAAACTTGCAAAAATTTTGTCGGTGCAGGGTATGTATTAGACTTTGGTCTCTAGTCATACTCTTAGAGACGGATAATTTTAGAGAGCTTGAGGACATCTCTCTGATCTACAGCTCAAAGTCAAATGTCAAGCCACTACCTGCCATTTGTTCTGCATATAACTTGTTGAATATTTCGTTCTGCTCAGGTGAGAAATATTCCTTCCAGCCACCCACGACACCTACATGAGAAATTAGTATGAAAGTATTTTTGTTTTCATTAAAACAAATATTTTAGATACCTTATGTATCCATACTCAAAGGTGTCAGAAAATACTTCCACACAAAGTATAATAAATAAAACAACAACTTTTAAACGAAGTAAAATAAATAAAGAAAAAACAGAAAGCCATTTCCTACTATGTTTAAATAATGAACTACAATATTATCAGGTTTAAGCTGTGTGTCAGACGGTGACCTGCCCCCTGTCAACAACTAGGAAGTGTTAGCAAGAAAATTGGTGAAAGTCAAAACGACTGGCGTGCGCCTATCGGGCAAATACAAGGAGAACGAGACCTAGAGGTCCTGTTTATACGTCATTTTAAGTAGTTTAACATACTTTATATCGTGTTAGGTCGTGGTGGATACATAATACACCAGTATTTTCTCAAAATACACTTTTGAAAGTCAGTGGATCAAAGAAAAATTTAAGTTTGGGGCTTTTTCAAAAGTTCTTTAGAGGGAAAGGGGAGGAAAGTATTAAATGGTTTAATGCGTAATTATCTTATTTTAATTGAAAAGGTGCTAGCTTTGTCTAATGTAGGGAAATTCGTGTGCACGTTGGTGCCCTAAAAGATTTTTCAGAAACTGGCTTATACCTTAAGTGACACCGTCGACAATTATGGTGCCTGAAAAGTTGTATCTTATTCAGCGTGTCATGCAGTCTTACCTTTTCTTAGGTAGGAAATTTGTCCGAACAAGTGAGTGAACTCCTTCCCCTTTTCTGGGTAATCTTCCTCTAGTTTATTGTATGTTTTCCTCATTTCCTCCATGGTACATTGCTGTGTGATGCTTTCAATGACGTCATCAGATAAATCCTTACCTATGAATCCGGCTATTCTGGTAATGCTACCCTTCAAATCCTTAAAAGAAGAGTTACAGAAAGCTGTTTTTTTAATAACACTTCAACTTATAACACTCTAAGAAAAAAAGAGCGAAATTCACTCCAAAAAGAGTGTGCTGAGGGATGACTCCTAGTAAGAGTAAATTTCACCCCTAGTAAGAGTAAAAATTCACTCCAAATAGAACAATACTTTTTTCCATGTGGGTGAAGTATCACTCTGAGTGAATTGTCACTCTCCTTGGAGCGAAGTTCACTCATAAGGACTGGTCACTGAGCACACTCTTTTTGGAGTGAATTTCGCTCTTTTGGTATGAGCGATGAGAGTATCCCTCAGTTTTCTTGTTTCTTGAATAGCTCTATGGCCAACGATCATGACTTGGGGTCAACAATTTGGCAAACTCCATTTAAAGGCATATTTTAATATTGTTATTCAAGTAATCTTTATTTTCGCCCAAAGATATGTTCAAGTCTCAAACTAAATTATAGATATCATTAAGCTCCTTGCTTTCACTCCAGAGAAAACACCGTGGGCTAGAAGGCTTCTTCCGGTGCTCCAATCACTATATCTGGCGGTCCGAGGGTGGCCATAAGGCCGACGGAGGGCCATCGGAGGTCGACTGGCTGGACGAAAACTTGCATGATTGGTTAAAGTTTTTAACCAATCTAGCGTCGCCGTCATCGGCGGACCGCCGGTGCACCACCAGACATTTCTCTGGAGGACCGCTGGAGTGGCCGACAGCGGTCCGTCGTCGGGCCGACCAAATGTTGCTATTAGGGACCTTGTTTCCTTAGCAATCATTCGAACTCGGAACCCTCCTGTTGTAGCCGTAGTCATACATTTGAAAATGTTTTAAACAAGTAATCCATCTCTGAATTTCATTCACCTAACATGTAACAAATTTAATGCAATATCCTAACTTTTTGTGCTGAGCAGTTTTCAGAAGATTCTGCAAAGTTCTTTAGTTCAATTTTTTGTTAACGGTATATGAAGTAGGGGAGTGGGTATAGGGCGTCAGTCCCCAGGAAAACCTCAGCGGAAACACATTTTGCTCCTATGGTCACCAAAGGATCTTGCAATAGATTTAACGGCTCATGCAGATGAAACGTACTTAAAATCAGAAATCCATGAGCTTGTACACCATCTAATGAAAGAGCTATGAACTTGTGGAACACCTTAAACTGACCACCTAGTCAACCTTAAGGTTGACTAGTGAGCCTGAATTCAGGCAAGTCAGATGCAAATACTTCTTATGAACACCGTTCTGAGCTATTTCAAACAACAAGCTGCTTTTAAGGGCAAAAATAAGACACTTGGTCACAACTCCAACGTATTATTTAAATTGTGAACAAGAAGGTCATCCATGCAGCTGCAAATCTCATCTCTCTCACACATGTTCTTCATTTCTTGTGGTGAATGGAGTTTTCCGACATATTGATAAGCAAATAAATGGTAAAACACCACTTATAGGTCGTTTTTCATACGACCTCTGGCCTATGAAGTCTTCGTTTTCAGGTCAGTTTTCGTGGTCAGGTACTCTACCCACCATGTCTGAAATTGATCAAAATTACGTTTTAGGAGGAACATGTGTAAAACTTTCGGCGGATTTAGACCAATTTGAACTTTGACCTACATTTGACCTTAGGCTTCGACCCTTAACAACGAAAAAGCATTTTCTTTTTAATTTTTCCCTTAATTTCTTACATATTGATCATGTGGTTTAATGATTTTCCCAGCATACTGATAAACATAATGGCTAAAAGACTATTTGTAGGTTATTTGATCTGTAACATTTGACCTTTGACGTCATCAGTTAAACACATGTACACTCACTCATTTAGTTTCAACTTGATCAGACCGACAGATTAGGAGGAGTTTGCACGATTTATTTTGTTTCTCAATGACACACATTCACACTAACCGATACACAAACACACAGACACGCTTTGAACCCTCCCTCAGTGGTGGACATCAGGTCACCTTCGGTTATCCCTTCAAGGGTTAGTCCCCGAGACTTAAGGCTACCGCACACTGCCCCGACCCGACTGCGACCCGACAAAACTCATAAAGACTGGCCGTCGGGTTTGAGTCGGGTCGGTGCAGTGTGCGGCAAAATTTGCTTGCGACCCGACTCACTTTCGACAGTTTTTATGAGTTTTTATGAGTTTTAAGGAAATCGGGCGTATCAAACATGTTTGATATTCGTCGCACAGTTTTTAGCCGTCGCGTTTGAGTTGAGTCGGGTCGGGCCAGTGTGCGCTGGTCACCCGACCCGACTGCGACGCGACTGGCGTTCCATAGCCAATGAGGACGCGTTTTGGAAATCAGGTGACCGTGCCGGATGACAAAATGGCGGCCCCCACATGGACCGAGAACCAAGAGGTCCAACTAATCGAATTGTCGCAAACGTTGCCACGCTTATATGACGCCGGCCACCGACACTACAGTAATAAGACCGTTAAATCACGGGCATATATTGAAATAGCAACTGCTATGAACTGTGAAGGTAAGGATGCCGATGCTTTTCAGAAATGATTGATCTATAATTGTTTAACTAGCCTACAGCGTACTAGCGGCATAGCCTAACCCAGCCTACCGTTGAGTACAATAGGTATAAAGGTGGTACGCTGCATAGCCGGGTTCCAGGGACGCGTAGCTCAGGGGGGGGGGGGGTTGGATCACCATTATTACACTGCATAGCCGGGTTCCCGGGAAGTACAACTTATGGAGATTGGCTCACCCCACCCCCAGTGCTGTTATGTTATGGTTATGTTATCGGAGGTCCTCCGCTGTGAATTAATACAGTGTACAATGCTGTCCTTTGTATAGCATGGCTGTCGACAACGTAAAACGAGAATCCACAGTAACGTTAGGCCTATTTAGTGACAGAATGAACGTTATTCAAGGCTGTACACAGCTGAGGGGAGGGGGGGGGGCAATTGCCCTCCGGGGATTTTCATAGTGTACCTTTTCCATTGAGGAAATACACAGGGAAAACACGGCAAACTGGATGAAGTTGTTGTGTAGGCCTACGTAATGACTGAAAAATCTTAGACTACATCAAGCTCCGTCACGCCTTCACCAAGTTTGTACGTTATAAAGCGTATAGCAGCTGACCAAAACTGCAAAACAATGAAATAACAAATAACAAATTTTCGGTCTTTAAGAGTCATGTACAAAACCTCTGTGCCATAGCTCACATGGCATATGGCCTACGGCAGGCAGTGGCGTAACCAGAGGGGGCAGCTAGGGGGAGGGAGCCCCACCAGTCAAACGCCTTGCCCCCCGCTTGCCCCCCAAATGAAATCTGAAGGTAAAAAAAAATATTGGGCAGAGTGTGTTTAAGACAAAACCTTCAAAATCACCCCTTGAAAGTATGGATTTTTAGTATAAAGAGGGACTGGGCAGTGCCATTTCCTGCAATCTGAGAGGCATTTTAGCCAAAATTTTCTCTGTACGCTACGATCTGACGATTAGAAACAATTATGGCGGAGAAACGTAAAACGCAACTTACAATTCTCGACAGTTTTTCGAGGAAGAAACGTTTTTAGTGTTAATTTATGCGACGACCTCGCATACAAGCTCATTTTCCAATGATTAGCCCACATTTCATCCAATGGCAGTGGTACATTTTATCTGGTAATTTTCTGATCATTTTGCAATTTGCTCAATTTTATTGTTGAAGTGAAAATTTTATTGCAAACGAAAGCTCAAAATAAGGACTGCTTTAGGTTCTACTTACAAGCCTGGGAAATGCCATTTCCGGCCGTCTGAGGGGTCGCGATTTTTCAAAATTTTCTGTACGCTCCGCGACAACTGATGGTGGCGCTCCGCTAAGATAGTGTCATTTCTTCTCGCCTCACCACTTGAACACTTGCCCCCCTCAGCCCCCCCCCCAATGAAAAAGTCTGGTTACGCCACTGACGGCAGGGCTTTACTCCAACGTAACCGCAGCCTTATTTATTTAAGAAGTATACACTGTGTGTAATGCGAATTTATTGTCATAATGCAGACTGAGCCTGTCCGGGGTGCAGATTGACCCCTCCCGCTCCCCCCCCCCCATTTCCACAAGATCCGAAATTCGTGCAGGGGTCTGGAAAAATTCGGACAGCCATTTTGAATCAAAAACTTACACTTTAATTACACAGAAAACTCCTAAGCGTGCCCGAATTCTTAAAAAAAATGCAGTTTTGTGTGAGTCGGGTCTGTTCAAAGTGCGGGTAACATGCGACCCGACTGAAACACGACGCGACTGTAAAAAACTCGTAAAGACTCACTTGCGACGGCCAGTCGTGAGTAGTTTTGTCGCGTCGCAGTCGGGTCGCAGTCGGGTCGGGGCAGTGTGCGGTAGCCTTTACGTAGAAAAATTAACCACAACAAAGGCAATTAGTAGTCTGGCGACTGACGCTGCTCTGTACATAGCTCAACTGGCAGAGTTAACTACACTATCACTCTTCCTATTAGAGAGATGGGATATTTATAGTTCCTCCAAAGATATTAATGAATAAAATATGAAGAAACTTTTGATTTTGGAAAAGGATGTGAGAAAATGTCCTGATCAACCGATTACTTCAAGGACTGTTAACTGTGACCTTTCCTTTTACCTTATGATGTAAAAAAGTATTCATGATCTTGTAAAAAGGGAAACAAGAAGGCAATACAAAGAGTTGCAGGTCTCATTTCTCTCATATTCTCTACATATCTTGTATTTAAAGAAATTTCCAAACATACTGACAGGCAAATCATGACGAAAGACCTTAATTAAGCTATTTGAACTTGACCTACATTTGACTTTTGATTTCTGACGGACACCTACCAACAAGAAACCACTTAGTAATGGCACATTACTTTCTAGATACAATCTGTTTTAGTGACCTTTTCTAACATGATACCGATAAGGAAGTAATGTCTTAAACTACTTTAGGACATTTGACCTTTACCCTGTAAACCTCGACCCATGACGGCATTAATAACGCATACGGGGGTTCCAAGGTCAGGTATTACCAAGTATGAACTTAAACAGACTTGACGGTTGTAGAGAGTTTACGAAACCTCCTTTCCTCACACAAACACACTCAGAAAATCATCCTGGCACTCACACTCACCCACAGCCTCACATTTCTGATGTTAAGTACAATATCTCACTCCGTGATACATGTGGGGAAAAGAGATTAACGGTGTTATTTCACAGCAATAGAACTACCTATTGAAAGATGGCAGACTCATATCTATGTGCACAGTACTAAATATATACTATCTTTATTGATGACGTGACAATTGAAAATTTCGACAGTATTATTTTGTCACACAGGCGCTCAATCGGTGTTAGACCGTTCACGGTTGCGTCACTGTAGACATTGGTTGGCACAGAGCATACACATGCAGATGAGGTTTTGCGTAGAAAGTAGACGAATTACAATCTATTTTTCTTTGTGACTACAGTGTTAGTGACCCTTATCGACTCTTTTGCCAACCAACCGTGATGTCATTTGTTATAAACATGAACGAGTCTAATGTAGTTATCCTTCTTTGGAAATCGGCCAAATCTTAGAAAGGTCATCTTCTTTTCCTCCGTTGCAATTATCTTTTATTTAGTTTTAAAAATAAATATTGCATATTTAAGGAAAACGAAGGCATCTGCTGGAATTTAACAAATCAATAACAAGGCATTATCACGTAGGCCTAAATGAAAAAGCTACTATGGCCTACTTTTAATATGGGCGCCTGAATTTGCCCTTTAGATAAGACTGTAACAACATCGACAGAGTCATGACTCTTATTTTTCCAGAAACGGTTCTTATCGTTGGAAGGGTACTTTGCACTCACACAAACACACTAGACAACGTGATGTAATTAAGAGTCATGACTCTGTCGATGTTGTTACAGTCTTATCTAAAGGGCAAATTCAGGCGCCCCCAATTAAAAGTAGGCCATAGTAGCTTTTTCATTTAGGCCTAAGTGGTAATCCCTTGTTATTAATTTGTACTATAGTAGATTGATGAGTATACGAGATATACTTGGGGTTTTAAAAAGTTTTTGCCCTAGAAAAAATCTTAATTATGCGATAGTTCTGCAATCTAACCAAGGGCTGGCCTCACCCCAGTGACTCCGGGAACAGAGGCTGAAGCCGCCTCTTATTTGCCTTCAGTATCCCAAGCAACACTTTCCCCCTTCCCCAACCCACCCCCGCAAAAAGCAATTGTCGTATAAGGTTTTCAAACATAAAACATGACAAATATTACGTTACCTTGGAAAATTTGGAGAGAACATTCAAGATTTTCTTGAGGAATTTTAGAAAGTTACTTTACCTTATGACAGTTTTCATACTTCACGAACAAGAAATTGTCCTTGTCCTTATGCTGCCAGTATCGTAGCACATGATCAAACCATGAGCCCATTGGTACTGCGTGAAAAATTTAAAACCGATTTCATGAAAATTTAGCGAAGATCACCGGAGAAGAGAAGCAGTGTATTTACTAATAGGATTGATCCTACATGTCGCGTTTTGCAGTGACTTTTACATCATATTTGTGTTTATGTTTCCTTAGGACATTATGTAGGTTGTTTCTTTGTACTTTTTATTTTGCTATTGTAATATAATTTCATGCCACTTTAATTATATATTCGACTTGTTTTACACTAATGGAATGAAGTTTGTATTTTTGTTTATTTTTTATTCAAGTGTCTGCCTTTCATTGCAGTCCTAATACTGACTTTGTAAGGTACTTCTGATCAGAGCAGCTTGAGTAATCTAGAGGAATGCAAGAACCCATATTGTTAGTGATAGTACGAGTTATTTTGACGGTAGTACGAGTTGTGTGTCCTCGCTTACCTCTGAAATTAATATATCTTGCAACTGTCTAGCTAACTACCTATTATGGCTGGCCGTGTACATTAGCCACAACTTGAGCACGAAGGTGCCCCTCAAGTTTGGTAATAAGTGCTTCCTTCTCTACGTCTGCTGTAGATTGCATGGTCATGCTGTGATACTAATAGCTACATGTTACATCATGTATTTTTCGGTAGTACACTGTGTGGGGTAAGGATGAAGACAACATTACCGCACATTACATATTACAAATGTATTTGAGATGAATAAAAAAATCAATAAAAGTTTTTCGTTATAATGCACATACGTTTCCAAGTTTAAGATCCAGATATTCAACGTTAATATTTCTTTACCATAGTCACCGCAAAAATATTTGAAGAAAGCTTCCCACGAACGAAGCTTGGGGTTAAGTATGGGTTTCATGAAATTGTAAGACGAAACCATTACATCTTTCGGATTTCTAGCAAAGTAGATTATCTGATGAGAAATCAACACAAGATTTACCTTGGAGGACATGATTCTTAACTTAGAACGAATGCGACTATAACAAAGATATGTAAGAAAGGGTGGAAAAAACATTATTACACATCGAATACCATGCTATTCAGGACAATCAAACTTATTCATCGGAACATAGCCAATGCCATATCAATTTAAACTTAATGGCTGTGAGTTTTTCTTTTTCCAGTTTCTCCATTATACCAATTGTCTATCACCCATGTCAAAATGACCGTTCAGTTGGTAGGGAATTAATTCACAAATCACACAACGTTTCACGATTTAAACAAAATTTCCAAAATAAGTGCTAAAATTTCCTGAAATTTGACAAGTGATTCTCATGTTTCTTAAAATAGCTTTCTCCTTGCTACTTTTTCTTGGGCGAACATATAAGGTAAAACAGAGCTCAGGTGTGATGCATGGAGGCGGGGAACTAGAAAATGAAGTTTTATCTCTCTGATTTGAAAAAATTCTCAATTTTTTTCGATTTTGCGTGTTCAAGTGCACAGATAAACAGAGAAATTCTTTTGTGGCTGTAAATTCTCGTGCAATGGCTAGTAACCTGAGTGGAGAAAGAGTCCTATGGCTATGGAATCTGTCATCCAATCAGGGGAGTTGCCACTCTAGTGGCTTCTTCGCTGATCCAATCTATTATGTTCAGAACTATCATCTACTGCGGTTTTAGAGAAAAGATTTTCAGCGCCATCAGTACATTATGAATGAGAGGATATCGATACACATAAACAAGCCAATTAGGAAGGCCAAAATTCATAACTCGATATGAAAATTCAACTGTCAGATGCGGTCACCTAAATTTGAAGTAGAAAAGAGGGAGTGATTAATACATAACGCAATCAATACATTCATTTAACTCGTGGTAATAACATAAATTAGACCTCTCCGGGTAACTTTTTGAATTACAAGAGTTCTGATGCAGTACTGAAGACGTGTAATACTTGTGCAAATCATGTGTTTGACATCTTTCGTTACTACGCCAAGTGACACACCCATACACAAATTTTACCATGACAGCATAGGTGTGCGTTGTCTTTTAAATAAAGAATGTATATTACCTTAGCCCTTTTCGTAAACCATTGAGGCGGGCAAAGGGGCTCCGGAATATGGGTAATAATTACTCGAGGAGATGGTAATTTCTCAATTATTTTGTACCCAGGTGTCGTTTGCTTGATTTTTTCTGGCGTGGGAGCCCATGTAAACTCTAGGACTGTCACCATAAAATCTCTGTTAATCTTCCGCGCGTCGCCTTCAGTTATTATGAGTTGTAAAATTTCCCCTATCCAGTGAGTTCCTGAACAAAAAAAAAAGATGGAAAACACGACAAAATAGTATCATTATCAAGAGAATACATCTCCTCTTGTAAGAAAACATAGTCCTACGAGTTTCAGTAGTTCCAGAAGATCTCCAATGACATTTGACCGCCCCTTTGCGGTAACTTGTATTTTTTTTTCTTTTGGTTAAGTTCCACATCACGGAACAATAACTAAGTTACATTGCACTGGAACTCATCCTTTATGGCTCGACTACAATCGTTTTGACCTATCATTTGAATACAAAAAAATCTCTGATATAGCCAAATTTTAAACTAAATTCCTACATTGAAAATGAGCCTAATTCTGACAGGGTTATATCAAAGATTATGCTATAAAGGCATGACTGAGATTTCCTTCTAATGACAAAATTAATATATAAAGAAATTTGTGATGTTTGACTTCAGAAAACTTGTTGCTTGTAGCATAGAAATCAAATTCATCTTCCCCGAAATGTGCACGTATTTGTAGAGGAAATAGAATGACTTGAATTAGCTCACTTGTTCAGTTGGGCCGGAAAGGTGTCCAGCCACCTCTTCGTCCGGAGACGAGCTTTTGAAGACTTCTGTTATGGCTCCTCAGAATATATGTTAAACCATTTTCTAGGATATTATTTCATCCTTAACATTATTTTAAAAACTTGCTGGAAACATTTGTTAAAGGTTGAATACTTTTGATAAATAAGGACATTGGAAATAAAAAAGGAAGCCAAGGTGGAACAGGCTGCATCTAGATACTGAAAGCTTTTAGAGAGGTCGCTGGAACGTTGAATATATCAATATGTACTACGTGGTACTGTCAGTGAATACATAGGCAGCCTAAACTCTAAGAAAAAAAGGGTTCTATGGTTCTTCCTGGAGGACAAAAGGTGATAAAGGGTTCCAGGCAGAACCTTTTTTCTTAAGTAATTCCTGTAAATAATTCTCGAAGAACCTATAGGGTTCTTCATGTGGGACAAATAAAGAACCCTTTTTGCTAAGAGTGTAATAGGGACTATTGCTCGCAATTTCAGGTTTGTTATATCATATCACACAACCAAACGGCTCCGTAAAAACAAGGCAGCTCACTGGAAAGTATACAAGGGAAATCTACTTTGAAAGTGTAAAGTGATGCCAGCAAGAGCCATTGGTGATTAGGAAGTGGCACCTCACCTGATGATATCAAAATACCTGCCTCAGACAGTCAGATTTGAACAAATGGTACATACACCAACGATACTTAGTACTTATTACAGCCTAAGCTTACGTGTTGCGTCCCCTAGCTATCCCCCCCCCCAAGCCCTATGTGACAGAATCATACAGCAGCATATGGAAAAGTCTTCCCCATCTGGGCGGTGTGTGGACGCAGTGGCGCAACTAGACTTTAAATGGTCCGGAACCGAGTCACCCACACCACCTTCACACACAGTTGAGCTTTACATACTGTTTGAGGACCTCATTGTTTTCTCTATTGTGTTTGCTTCCTTAACCCTAGCTTTAAACAATAGACTCTCTATTGTTAAACTTCTGAGGACATGAGAAATCTATTGTAATACCTTCTAAGGACCTGAAATCCATTGTTTAGGTCCTTATTCTGAATGGAAAGTAAGTGCACACATACACACAAGGGAAGAGCATCAAAATACGTATCATACTTAAAAGTGAAAATACATTCTACGGTTAACAGAATTTTCGTGAAAAAACTAGAGTGTGTCTGGTTTGTTGCATCCTTTTACTACTACGACTATCTACAGATATTTGTTTGCTTACAGTGTAGGCAAAAGGGTGTACCAAAAATGTGCCACCAGCATCAGGCCATCCCTTCAATTCCTTCCCTAACCTGCTAACTACGTTTTTATGTTGAGCAAGGTTCTTAGATTGGCTGTAGATTTACCAGGTGGAGTCCAGGGCTAATGTCGTGAACTCAGTAATAGATATGAATAGTTGTCATACATGAAGTATAGATCATGAGTCATGACCTTTGATTTGTAACAACGTTGAAAACTATGCACCATTTTAGTCATTTTAGGTAGAAATCGGTGATTTGGAATAAATTTATTTGAAATACATAATTGTATCCAAACGTGTTAAAAACGATGGAATTTTAGTGATCTGAAGGTAATTGTGGTCGTTTGTGGTCAAAAATTAAAACTACTGATGGACCTTTTTGAAAGTTGGTAGATGCAGTGGCCATTCAAATGCTAAATTCATCCCCAAAATAGATTTTACAGACTTTGCATACGTTGCTTGTCATAATGTTCTACTTTATTTGTCACCAAATTTCAAATAAGCAACGTTAAACCCGGGTTTGACCTATCTCTTATGGCCCACTGCAAAGAGTAAGTGTGAAATGTTATTCTTGTCATCATGGAAGATCCCACGGTTGAAACTTCATTTAACGCTTTTAAAGCTTAGCCTCTGTGATAGGTCTGTAACCTTGAGTATCCCAGTTTAAAACAAGAGGGCAATCAAGGAGTTGCTGATCTCATCCCAATACATCCTTTTGCTTCTTCCGAGTCTGGTGTAGCAGTCTGGAATTTTATTGTAATGGGAACACTAAGGGGAAACTGGGAAAATCGGATCGGATTCCGATCCGATTTTTGTGAGTTTTTATTAAAATCTTCTCCATTTCGGGTCGGAAAGAACCCCAAATTTGCCAACCTGTGTAATTATATGAGTTTTATCGCAGGACTACGAAAATTAAATTTATACGAATTATTTCGTGACGTCACATCGACAGACAGCTTTTATCGGACTACGCGTGTCCGATAAAAGCTGTTTGTCGGTGTGACGTCACGAAAAAATCAGTTAACATTTTATTTTCATAGACCTCTGATGCAAATCATATATTTACACTGGTTGGCAAATTTTGGTCTCTCTCTGACCAGAGATGGAGAAGATTTTAATAAAAACTCGCAAAAATCGGATCGGAATCCGATCCAAATTCGTTGTAGTGTGACTGCGGCTTTACGGTACCCGCCAGCTTCCGGTTCTGATTGCAGTGTACTTACAGCACACACGCACAGCAAAACTATAGGCCTAGATACTACTGTGACACAAGGGACGTGTGCCCTTCAAAACCTCTAGAGACGCGCGATCTTGCCCTTCAAAAACCATAGAGACGCGCGATCTCGTGACGCCGTGAATCCCCTCTATAGACCTTATGCATTGACATCACACTGACGTCATTTTGGGTGAAAACACTGAACTATATGCTAGAAAGGATCATTCCACAATAAGGTTTTTTAAGCCACCATGAAGGGTCACATGATGTAGGTTAGTTTGCTTAAGTCGATTCCACTGCGTATCTAGCGCTGATGCAAAGATGTACATGTATATGCTACCGCACCGTAGTGGGCCTTAGCGTCTCTTCTGCCTCTTGTACACTAACTTGCGCGCTATCACGCGTCAGCGTACACACCATTGCGCCGCCTCAGCAACTTCATGAAAAGGCTTACATCACAATAGTCGTATAACATACAGAGCACCAAACGCGTACCGTGTAGGAGGATTCGAGGCACATCATTGGCCAAAATGCAAGCGTGCATGTGCACGCGTGGGTTAGCTTTCCTTCATGCGCCTTGGTGTTTTTGTGTCAAAAGGACGCTTTCAACGCGTTGTGCAGAACATCTGTGCACATGTATGGACAGTCTACTGTTTAGTGACGGTGCTATCGCGAATGTTTCAAAGTCAACGAGTCTCGACGTATTCGAAATGTGGCCACACGCTCTGTCCTTCGAATAGGCAGGACCACTCCTAAAATCAAGAAAAATTTGTGAAAAACAATCTTTTGATCACACAATCATAGTGTAAAGATTCCCTATTAATTACAACAAAACACTCGAGACCTAATGAGTATAGTAACAACGGATTGCTTTAGCGTGTACATCAATGAATCTGCGTTACATTACTTTCACTTCTAGACACGCGTCTCTGGGACAGTGGAATCGACTTGAGTCAGCTAACCTACGTCACGTGACCTCCCAAGTCGGCTTCAATCTCGAGGCGTATTCCGCATTGAGGTGCGTCCTCCAGTTATATAGCTCAGTGGGTGAAAACAACGAAGCACATGTGCACGAACGGCGTGGATTTCGGCTCACGTGTAGTAGACTTACGCGCGTATACGATTGGTTGACAAATTTACTTTTTTTTTCTCTCAAGATCGTGCGTCCTTTTTGTATTGAAGGGCAAGCATCCATTGTGTCACAGTAGTATCAATGGTTATGCCGTGCACGTGAGTTGTAAATTCGCTTACTGCTTGTGCGTTTTGCCCTTCAGTGCCTGGGAATCCATTGTGTGTGACGTCACATGAAATCCCTCATAGAGGGATTTCATGTGACGTCATGCCCAATGGATTCCCAGGACACTGAAGGGCAAAACACACAAGCAGTAAGCGTTTTACAGCACGCATTTGGCGGACGAGGTGAAACCGAGTCCGTTATTTTGCAAATTGGGAGTCCAGACGGTTATGAGACAATAACAGTCAGACCAATGTGGTTTATTCCTCTTCTACCACCGAAAATGTGTGAAACTTCATTTTTATCAGTGTATAGGTTTACTGACCGTATGTTGTGGAAAAGCAGGTCAGTGTTTAACCAATCAGAATGCAGGATTCTCAATAACAGATGGCTAGAGGTGGTAGAATCCATGATAAACGTATAAAGATGCAATTAGTGAGAGGCATAAGAGGCGAAGGGGTGGGGGTTGGTTGACTAAAGCCTACACCGTCAAAAATGTGGTGGGCTCCTTCCCCCTCATTTCCAGGACAAAAACGCTCTGTAAAATGTCAAAAATTGCAGTCTTATTGGTTAAAATTTGATCAATATTGCATAAAATACTTTCTAAAGGAGATGGGACCCCATACCCTTGGGTTCTTCTCCCAGGACAACATTCCGAAACAGTGCACAATCCCACCTCAATGGATCGAGTACAGCTTCTACGTCCATGAGTTAGTCTGTTAGTGCCCCTTCCCTGCTCATTCATGCATGGTAGTGGGAAGGAAGTTGCTATTTGACCCCTGGTTCATATCAGTCATATAAGCAAATAAAATGCTTGGGTTACTACAAAGAAATCTCCACTTTTGTAGCAAAGGTGTCAAGGAAACTGCCTACAAAACGCTATAGTCCGCTCAAAGCTGGAATATTGTGGGGCCATATGGGATCTTTACATCAAAACGTAACAACACTCGAGAATGTTCAAAGACGTGCAGCCCATTTTGTTCTCAACAGCTATAATTACAGGGATAGCCAGTGGCGTAGCTAGAGGGGGGGGCAGGGGGCGGTCGCCCCCCTCCCCCCCCCCCCCCCCACAAAGCCTCCGAAGGCCTCTGTCGAAAATTTCTAGTCTCTGTCGGAAGTAAATAAAAACAATCCACTTGAAATACTTACAACACTTTTTATGTTTTTAAGCAAAATTACACATCGAAACGTCAACGTGAAAATCAAAAGTCAGTCTCAAAATTGCCCGAAAAGCAAAAAAAAAGAAAAAAAAAGGAAAGGTCCCCAGAATTTTACACGCCAGGTGATGGTATCATTACTTTAGGATAATTATCTGTCGAAAATTACTTGCATTTGCCCCCCCCCCCCAAAAAAAAAATATCTAGCTACGCCACTGGGGATAGCGTCACCAACATGTTAACAGATCTCAAATGGGAACCACTTAAGAGCGCCGTACCAGACTTCGTCTCATCGCTATCTATAAGGAGGTTCATAACTCCATTCCCCCCACCATCCAGTTGCAGAGTAACCATAGTAGGACCACTAGACATAATCAAGGCACCCACATAATTGTTCCCCCTCCTTTTAGTAAGAGATGTTATCAATACTCGATGTACTCAAAACCGCTCGTGAATGGAATTTCCTTCCACCAAACATACGTGCAGCACCTGATGTTTGCTCTTTGAAATCTAGCCTAGCCAACGTTAATCTTCGAAATCTAGTATCTAAGGCTCACTCTAAAATCTAGGCAACTCCCCTTCTACACTGACCTGTGCGTGATAACCGATTTTGGACTCGGGTGTTTGCACAGTATGAAGCAGAAGTGTGTTTGTGACGTTATTTGCTTGGAACTCGGAACTGCTGTGATGTTAGTTAACTTGGTTGCTTACAAGCCAATATCAGGTGTGCATAGCACTATTGCACTACGTACTGTACGTACGGGAAGGCAGGGGGGGGGGGGTACGCTTTCACACTCATTCACGTACATTGTGTATGAACGGCCCATGATGGAAATAGCTAACCACGTCCCAACACACTCGTCTTTTTTTTTTTGGCTATGTCAGGCTGGCCGGTCTATGTTCTACCGCACTTGAAGGGAAGTAGTAGTGCATTGCTGTCTTTAGTAATGCATTTAGGGCCATATATCATTTAACAACGAATAGGAAATAGCACCCGAAAATCCCAAAGTAACACTCGAAATGGAATTGGGGGTGGGGGGGGGACTATTTTTTTTTTTTGAAAACAGCGCCCGAAATTGAAAAAAAGTGTCTCTTACCCTGGAGTACAGTCAATGTGGGTGCAGGAGCAACACTAGCCTAGGGTACCTTAGTCCTCGGTAAAGGCCCGTGTATAGCCGGTCGCCGATAGCTCCCTATACACGGTCCTTACTCCGACTCATTGAAAACCCGGGGTCTTCGACCAGCACAGTGCTGGTCGAAATTGATTTTCTTCTTATTGCAAAGTTAGGACCTAAAGTCTTAATAAACTACCATAACTTTTCCTTTCCATGTCTTACACTTATATTGCAGTTGTTTTTTATTACTTTAAACCTAGGAAAAGTTCCGAGAATTTGAAATAAAATCATCAACTTGGCCGCTTCTTAACAATTTACTGTAGCGCTCGAAATATTTGTTGACATCTAAATGCCGTGTGCGTAACATTGTGACGTCACGCACAACATTTTGATTACTGTAGTTCCTATGCATACACATGGCAACTGCCTCTGCATGCATTCTATACTGACGTAACGACGTAGCTCATTAGCATACTGTTGTAAACAAAGTTCCAAAGTCACACAGTAAATTTTACAGAGCGAAAAAGATGCTGATTTCATTTCATATTTTGGCACTTTCCGGAAATTCTCGGTGATCCAGAACAGCTGCAATACTCTTGTAAGATCTAGAGAAGAAAATTCCTGGTTGTAAATTAGGATTTTTCTTTCAGAATTTGCTGTGAGAAGACAGAAAATTTCAACCATTACACAGACGGCCGATCCCCCCGCTATTTTCAATGGTCGGAGTAAGGACTGTGTATAGAGAGCTGTAGGCGAACAACCACAGTCCTTTACTGAGGACTAAGGGTACCTAGGCCTAGTTCTCACGTACACTTTGCTCCCTGAACTAGGCCTAGGCTATTGCAACACAAAGTTTTTCCCGCTTTATTACTGTGAGAGTAACATCGTCTGCTTGCGTTTCTGCAATGATTGTTGTATGTGCGTACATGATTGTAACCATAGCTATGAATTATGTCACAATTGAACAGCAGTGCGTGCTATACAGTATACTGTACAATAGTGTGAACGTCCTAGTAACAAGATTTAGAATGTTTTAAAAAACAAAACAGGATCGTTTGTATAAATCAAAATTTTTGGTCTCTTTTTGAAGACTGAGTGCTAGTATCCTTAAAATGACGGGTCTTAAACATATAAATGACCCATAGAGGTCAATTACCCAGGAGTATATGTGAATTTGAGACAGATTGAGACCATTCAAAATTTTTGATGGTGCGGTAGCCCAATTTTGACAATGTGTATATTGCTGGGATATTTAGGGATAAATCAAAAGTGACATTGTTTTCATCTGTGAATTTCCTGCCAGATCAATTAAGAACATTTCTAAATCTACCAAAGATCATTCCTAAACCTAGGAACAAGTTCAGCATGAAGATAGGAATGAATTCTTCCTAAGTCCAAGATAGGAATATTTCTAACTTTTATGAAATAGAGCCCGGCCCCTGGTATGGGAATCCCCATACTAGGTCAGCAGACTGCGGACTAGATCAACACACGTCTGCCGGGCGGCCAGATCAAAGGTAGTTCTCACGTACACTTTGCTCCCTGAACTAGGTCAGCAGACTGCGGACTAGATCAAAGGTAGCCTGCATGATTCACACGGTCTATTTGTGACGTCATTTGTTTGGAACTTGGCGCTGCTTACAGTATAATGTACACTGTATCCAGTGTACTAAAGCAGCGCAGTCGCTCTCACACCATACCGACTAGACTGTACTTGCGTGCGTGCATTGCGTGTGCGTGTGTGAATTGAACTTGGCCCCTGCGATGCACACGTACGTCGTTGTTGCCATGCAAGAGATGAAGAATATAGGTAGTTCTTCAAGAAGGTAAGCAACAGAGTTACAGACAGCCAAAATTCCGTGATGAGCCACAGTGCTCACAAACTTGGTCAAAGTTCTTAACCAAGTGTGTATTTCAACTAAGCCTATTAGGCCTAGGGCCTACCTAGCTTTTTAGCGTTATTACAGTACTATTAATAATTTAGCGTAACCTAAGCCTAGGCCTAAGTTAGGCCTAGGCCGAACATCAGTTCCACCGTGCGCGTACTTAGTTATGCTTCATACTGGGACGCGCTTGGACTTTACGGTGGGGACACGCGTATAGTTTTACTTTTATGGCGCCAAGAACTAGTCATGCTTGACACGCGTGATCGCAGTTCACTCTAGGCCTGGGTTTTTACTTAGACTAGAGGTGGTCAAGTTTTGAGCAAGAGAAGCTTAGATAAGTGTGCATCTGATCATGTCATTGTGTGGCTTTTATGGTGGGGTTTGTTGAACCGCAGGTGAAAACTGAATTTTGAGTGTCAGGAAAAGACAGTGATCAATGTAACGGATCATTTACCTTTTCTTTCAGTGTTTACTGCCAAATTTAAAAAAAAAAATTGTTCTTTTGAACATCTTGACCTTTGACCTCTGACCTTTGACCTATCATGCTGAGGGTACTGGAGGCACAAATCCAAGGACTGTGCACCCCCACACCAAGTTTGGGGTCAGTAGTACCTTCAGTTTTGAGTGAGCGCACGGCACACTTTTGACCCCAAAATTGTCGTTAGACCTTCTGACCTCGTGACCTTTGACCTCAGAAGGTCAAGTGTAAATTTGCATAAAGTAGGTGTCCATCAGAAGGTTATGCGAAGAAATGAGGATCGTTAAATGTTTCGTTCAGCTTTTACAGCCAGATTTAAAAATTTGCTTATTTTGACCTATCGTGACCTTTGACCTCTGACCTTTGACCTATCATGTTGATGATATTGGAGGCACAAATTCTAGGGGCCATGCACCCCCTCACCAAGTTTGGGGTCATTAGTACCTTCAGTTTTAAGTCAGTGCACGTCACACTTTTGACCCCAAAATTGTCGTTTGACCTTCTGACCTCGTGACCTTTGACCTCAGAAGAGCAAGTGTCAAGTTGTGCCAAGAGCGCTTCAATACGAAAGCTATGTCAAGAAATCAGGGCCATTTACTGTTGCATTCAGGTTTTATAGCCAGATTTGGAAAATTGCTTATTTTGACCTTTTTTGATGGTTGACCTTTGACCTTTGACCTATCATGCTGAGGGTATGTCAGGCACAAGTTCCAAGGACTATGCACCCGCCCACCAAGTTTGGGCTCAATCTTGCTCTTAGTTTAGGAGGAGTTCGCGACACTTGACCTTGTGAATGTCATTTGACCATCAGAGCCTTTGACCCAAATTTTAGGTATATTTGGTCACATGACCAGGAAACAGGACCTTCACCACTCCATTTTGCCCCACCCTTGAGTAGCGGTCATAAAGCCCCAAATTTCTCTACCATGCATTTCCATGGTTATGGTTGCTGTGGCGACTGGCAGGGGGAAACGTGTGCACTTTTCGATGGTAAACGAAGCACAATATCTCATCCCCCATATACTACGTATGTGGGGATGAGATAATAATTACACACACAGTCCAATAATTCAATCTGTATTGCTACAGACGTCGAGCTGCAAAACGTAAACACCATGTAGCCACTGTAAGCACCATGCTACTCCTGCATCGGCTCGAATGGTGAGGCTTTCATGCTGAAATCATGTAAATCTACGTGTACCAATGGAAATCGTGTATAGAACTAATCTTTGATTTTATGTAATTAAATTAGATATAGTGCCTAAAAGCATAAGTTTTCAAAACGTAGTGAAAGATTCAAAAATGTATCCCATTGATTCAAATCTATTCTTAACAAGGTATTTCTAGCAAATTGAGATAGTACAAAATGTTGAAGTGCACTCACTTAACATAAAATGGTAAATGGACAATTATTTATGATGTCACTCGTGCTCTACTCAGATTACTTATACTGCTCTTCTTCCTTTTTTATCTGAATTCTTTGTAACTTTTACCCAAATAAAGTTCATTATCTTATAACTATGTTATTATGAAAATATCCCCTTAAACTTGGGAGGAAGTAAATCACACAGGCTATTATTTTGAATAGCTCAACGCCTGTAACTAGAGAATTGTATCTTAAAGTGGCATATGTTGCCACCGTGTTGCTCAAAATGTAAAGATCGTGAATTCCATATTCAGGGGCATTTGAACCAAATAAAAATTAAACTGAAGGTCTGTTTGAACATACATACTGTAATGACTGTTTGTCCCATCCCCACAAGAGGTACTCTTTCCTTCCTTCCAATTCTAGCAACATGAAGTCAGTTTTATTGCAGCCACTTTAATAGTTTCTGGCATTCCACTTTATTCTTAACATTCAGTTCTTCGTTTCAAGCGCTCGGTCCTCGTTTTAAACAAGTCCGTCATCAGCTAGCAAATTTTGGAGGAACATGTGATATCTTTTTGGAGAGCCTGAATTTTGTTAAAGGGTAACTGTGTTGGTCCTTTATCAAATTTAAAGTTACTGAAAACATAAATTTGAATGAGAAACGTATAAGGTCAAATATGAAATTTCAGTGGCATAGCCCTTAAATCCCTCCTCCCTTGGTCTATGACTCGTTTTTGTTCACACCCGTGCAATGCCTATGTGCTATCATAAGTATACTATTTATAGTCTTACCTGATTTGGGGTATGTTACGCAGTATACATCGTCATCTCTTACTTCAAATGTTCGTAGAGCGTCCAGGTTTTCCGGTGTTTGAAGTTTGTAGAAAACGTAACCTTTGTATCTGTGCTCTCCACCTTGTAACAATGCTATCTCCTCTGTGGAATCGGTGTGAGCAACATCAACTGCACGAGACTGGAATCTAGTTAAATCTTCAGACATCTTGATCAGTGTCGATACGTATACGGTGGTTTGGGCGAATACATTAGTGATTATTAGATAGGTCTATATGAATTTAATAAACTTGACTGACTTTCATACAGGTAAGGAAGCTGGACGGTATTATCAAAGTTACATCTTTTCTCAAGCACTCGCCCTTTTGTAAAACGCTCAGATCATACAAATAAAACTTGTAAAAATTGAATATTTCAGCACTGAGACATCGATTTTAATAATTTTAATAATTTTCTCGGCAGACTGTCAAATATACACTTGGCCGGGTTTCAAGTAGCAAGGCGTGGCAAGAATGCACGCAGATGTTTCTTTTGATGTAATTGGCGTGGAGTTTACATTGCAATGCGGGCCACTTGTGTACTCGCTCTCTTTGTATTTGCCCGCATCCTCTGGCATGACTGTTTATCTTCTGAGTAAGTTATATTATCTTTTGGGGTGTAAACAATTAAAACAGTCTAAGGCCTTTGGCCTCTTGCATTAACGTCTGATTATGTGTAATGTTGTAGTAAGAAATCGTATTCCTCAGGCATGTTTATACACACTATAAACGCTAAATATCTGTCTTTATTTCTCCTGACAAGATGTCAGTTTATTATGTGTTTAAAATTGGCTTGTGAAGTATGCAATGAAGTATAAACAGCTTAAACGTATACCTTTAATGTGTGTTAACGTATTCGGGAGTTATTCATTACAAAATTAGTTATTGTGTCTCTCATGTGCGTAACTATGGTTCATTACTTTTCACCATTTACCTCAAAGGTTTACATTAGGGTATTAGACCATTCACGGTACGTCTCTGGTTGTCACTGGTTGGCAAAGAGCATGCACATGCACAAGAACATGTTAGGTTTTGCTCATGTAAACGCTGGCGCGATTGCAAGCAGAAAGTAGACGAATTAGAATTTACCTTTCATTGCCAACCAGCTGTGAGGTCATTTTTTGTAAACATAAATGAGTCTGTTGACAGACTGCATATTTTCAATTATTTTTCATTATTTCTCCTTGTTGGTTATTTCCTAGTCAACTTGGGACTCATTAATTGATTTGGATTTGTTCAAACAAAATTCTTACAACTCCGTGGGTGGTTGTGTTCCAATAAGCCTGCAATTGATGTCCAGGAGACTACTTGTTCGGCTCAGTCAATAAGCCGATGGATCCAACCTTTCATTCCTTCAACCTCTGCAATAACCACCTCCCGCTTTCTAATGTTTGAAAGTTCTTATGCGTTTTACTCTCGATCCAACTGCATCAGTAATGAAAGCTTCAACTAAAATTCCGTAAGGCACGGGACGCGCTTAAGACTTTTATAGAAGATTCAATAAGATTTTATCGAGTGTTCACAAACCCTTTTCGTACATAATTCTACGCAACAAGTTATCCCTTATTCGTAAAAGGATAAAAACTCTTTCAAATCTTGGAATAATTTTTAAGCCCTACAGCGATACAGGGTGCTTGGTTACTACCAATAGCACTACTTGAATATTTCGAACGATTTATTAAAGTTTACAGTTGGAAAGGTCGATTCAACCCTGTTACTGTTCACTGTGCAACATGGAACAAATACACTCAGACTTGTAGTACTCGAGTAAGTATTTGTACTCGTTGTGGAGTACTTTTTCTGTACTTATACTTGTACTCGTACTCGCACTCATGACTTTGTACTCGTACTCGTATAAAGGAATTTGAAAATCGAGTACTAGTACTAGTACTCAGGCCTTTGTACTCGTACTGGTACTCGTACTCCTACTTAGTATTTAATACTCGTACACTCTAAATGCAAAAGAGTGAAATTCACTCCAACAAAGACTGTAGTTTGGGACCACTCCTTGTAAGAGTGAATTTCACACAGGGTGGAGTGAAAATTCACTCCAAATAGAGCGATATTTCATTCCAGTGAAGTATCGCTCTATTTGGACTGAATTTTCATTCTGCCTCGGGTGAAATTTACTCTTACTAGGACTGGTCCTAAACTACAGTCTTTGTTGGAGTGAATTTCACTCTTTTGCATTAAAAGTGTACCCTTACGTTGACATGTCTATCCATGAGGGGTACACACATTTCAGTCCAGGATGTTAATATTTGTAATCTTCATTGATCCTTTTCTAATTTAATAAAACTTGCGAATTATTTGCTGATCAGAACGGATTATCTCAACACATAAAAATAATTGTGCTGATGAGAAGCAGTAACACAGGAAATTTGCACAGTATCAAACCCTTAGGGGTACTAAATAATCTCAATGGTATCACCTCCTTATGCATGTAATACTTTGGCCCCTACTTCAAAAAGAAAATATCTTGCCTTGGTGTAGTCTGGAACTACATTGTTTGAAATCACCTTGGATCAGTAACTTGGTCAGCGTCTACCTCTCAAAACTTAATGACTCAGCTGTCATTACTTTTAGTTGCTGGCAAATGTGTACTTCCACTGAGAACGTGTTGAAACTGACTGACACGTTTGTGGTAAGTATGCATTTTATCTTAGAGGCTGAAACTTAATCGACCGGTGTTTGAATAGACTACTTAGATAATTGCAAAAAACTTTTAAAATTGACAAAGCTTTGGAAGAAAGAAACCAAAATTCACAACGAAAACCTGTATAAACAGTTTTCTTTACAAAGTGGAATCAATCTGTATTATTAGTCTCTCTGTATTAGTAAATGCAAACCTTTGCCCCTCCAGGTTTGAAAACCTGCTTTGCGGCAGACTGCAGTTTACCAAATGTAATCATTTATTCTCGAAGAAGATATTTTGAAATAAAACACTTTAACAGTGGATTTCCATTTAGAACATAATGACATTGAAACAACAGTTGGATTTTTCTTTTCTCCCCAAGTGCCACTTGCTAGTATACCATGGCTTCCAAGTGACATGGCAAGTTTCCACAATAACGCTTTTGCAAATTGTGATACATGCATTAGAAAACGGCCATCCTTGCAAGTTAGTTATTCGGCTTCAAACCTCAATTTGTTGCTATTGCTTATAATCTGACAAAGTAAAAAGGGCAAAGCATTGAAAAAAATCATAATTATACCACAGGTCTAATTCATTCACCTGTAGAGTCAGTGACCAGCATTTCATTTTTTACAAAATGTGATATATGGATAGTGGTATGTAGAAATCAAATGCATAATTTATTTGTAAAAGGTTTTCAAACATATAAACAGTTACCTTAAAGACAATTGTATATTACTGTTGTTGTAATACCCCAGCCTTAAATTCTATACATATACTCAGAAATGTACTCATACTCGTACTCGTGTACATTTTGCTGTACTCGTACTTGTACTCATGGCTTTGTATATACCCGTATACTCGTACTCAGGGAGTTTAATATCAGGTAAGCTACTCGTACTCATTGTTTTGTACTCGTACTCGTACTCGGGGGTTTATTACTCGCACTTCAAGTCTGCATACCTTTAATCAGAGTAGAGCTAGTGAGAAGTAAAGTGATGAATAATAGCTAAATGCTATGTACAAAAATCCGAAGGCCACGCCCCTTGTACTTATGTTACTTGTGCTTAAGTTACATAATGTACTGGTGTGTATGCAATTAGGTACAAAGGTGTAGCAGGACAATCGACTCCTGAATGGTGTCCCGTCATTTAACCGTGGATAAGACCCCTATAATCTTTCTGGAATAGTAACGTAATTTGGTCTACCAGTTTCTTTGATGTCTCTCTGCAAAGAGCAGCTTCTTCTTGAGATTTTTAAAATCTGAATGCAATTTGGCCACGCCCCCATACTCCCCTCATGCAGGAAGGTGATATTAATTAGACGTCTCCCTGCCGTATACGCAACTAGTTATACAGGATCTTCAATAAGCATCGCACGTGACCAGCCTTTGAGCAACAAATCAAGCACAAATTGTGTGAGCTGGAAAATTCAAACATTTTGTAAAATGCTTTTTCTCTTAAATTGTTGATTTTGTAATTTGTAAGGGCATATTGAACTGACGAAGGCCCAGCAATTCAGAACTTTATCAAACATTGTTCATTGTTTTGCTTGAGCAACGTTTATGTATTTCTTGTGGCGTATTGCGTACGTTGGATTGAAATCACTCACTTGACTACAGATGCCCTGGAAATTAATTACCTGTCGTATAGTATACTGGTATACCGTCTTTTAAGTGCGTCAGTTTAATATATAGCCTATTGGCAAATAAATCACAACAAACATAAGAATAAGTAATCACAATGTTCGTAATATATAGAAAACATCAAGATATCTTTCTAAAACTTTCTTTGTGGGACAATTTCATCAGTTCATGGACTGATTTCCTTACCTGGATTCTTTGGAATGGCCTGCCTACAAGAAAGAGACATTCAAAGACTTTCTGTTACGTGTAAAATTTTGCTGTTATGCTGATAAGTAATATACAAATAATGAGTTTTTATGAGTGCGATAGTTAAATTATTTCATTAGTTGAAAGGTTGAACGTTCTATATAACACCTTATAACTTTGAGCAAGTCGTTGGTTCAGTAAATTTGTGTTTCGGCGGTCACAATGGTTCGTGTTTGACCGTGTGATAGCTCCATGGTTTCGTTTCCCAGCTGAAAATTCCCTTTGGAACCCTTTGAGGTAAAACCCTTTGAACCCAAAAGGTTTCAAATGGAACCCTTTGGAAAAACCCTTTTCATTCAAAGGGTTCCCTTTGGATGTTGATGGAAATTGGACAAATCACAAAGGGTATTACAAAATTACCCTTTGCATAAACCAAATCCTTTTGGAAACCCTTTAAAACCATTTGGAACCCATTGAAACCCTTTGATTAATGGAATTTGGACAAAGGGTCTCAAAGGGAATTTCCTGCTGGGTTGCTAGCTACGCGTTCATTACTTACGTACGATATGCAATGTGCGATCCCCAAAGCTGCCTGTACTTATCGAGTTGCAGCAGGCTTTGTAATAGCTGACGTCACCGCCGTGTGTTATACTGAGAATAATACACGATCGTGTGTTTTACTAGACTATTGCACGATGGATAACATATGACCGTGAATCACCCATGGCATGTGACCACCAACCCTCCAATCAAATGTAGAGAAATTAATAAGGTGTTACATAATATCGATTATCGTCAGCATTGACCACCTAATGAATAAGGGATTATACTAAAATTCTCCTTTTCGTGCACAACACTGTTTTGTGGGCAAGCTGTTTCTTATATATCTTTGTAATATGTGTATTAATAATAAAGCCTTCATCAAAAGACTAACTTCAGGAGGTTCAGGGGGTTCACTTGTACCGAAACTAGCTTGGCTGTTCGGTTTGTTCAAAGTGGGCCCATATTATGGAATTCCCTTCCTTTCAAAATTAAATAGTTTGCTTCTCGTGAGCTTTTCAGGGGTAATTTGAAAATCTTTTTTTGAATTTTGCTTTTTCCATGAGTGTTTTATAGCCCAACTGAACATGTTATGTGCGCTACATAAGTCACTGAAATAATAACAATCATAATCATCGTCATCGTCATTACCAAAACAATATAGCACACGCTATACTTCGATGATCAAAAGAGCTTGGTTTAATTATCAGATAGGTGAAAGGTGACAAATCTTTTTGTAAAGTGCAAAATTAACGCGAATCAAATGTAAAAAATCCTAGTCAAGTCAAATAGGTTGCTGACTGGAGTGCAAAGTCGAGTTAAATATCCTAGTGACTGGGGTTCTAGCCGAGTCATTAATGATTTTCACTCGAGTGGAGTCAGAGCCATATAAAAAGCGACATATTCGACCCTAGTCAGAGTCAATTATTGGAGTCTATACAATACTGGAACAAACCTCCTTCCCTCAGATACTAGGTTCGCCCATGACAGGTAACGAATGTTGTTGCGAAATAAATAATAAATACACAGAACCCAACTGTCTACGATAAAATAAAAGCTCTCTAGTTGTGTTTCTTACTCTTTGCAACATCGTGCTTTTATTAAAACATCTTATGTTTACCTTCAATTACATGTTAAATTAAGTGAGCTTGTAAAGTAGCTTTTAGTCCTGCCCCTCTTCCCTTGAAACTAAATTAATTGTAAACTTTTTACGTTAACATCAACTTTCGAAAAATGATGAAAGTTGAGAGGATCTAGAAAGTGTCATTTTCGGCAGTCTCCAGGGTCTTTTTGATAAAATGTTTCTTGGTAGGCTTTACACCACGTGCCAGCCCAAGGTAAAGCTCCCTGTGGTAGTCCTTAGGGCAACTGGGCGGTCTTCCCCGGTATCAGCCTTGGAGGGGTGCAATATACCACAACTGACAAAATCACTTCATAACCGAAGGTTGTAAAGATACAATCAGTTCAGGAATTTTCTTAAAAGGAAGGGGTATTTATCCGATGACTTAAGCGACGCCAGCTTTACTTACACCCAGAAACAAACAGGAAAACGTCACTAAATGATAAGAATTTCTAAACATATAATTAGTTCAAAGCTTTTTCTTAAAGGTTGTGTGACTTGCCACCAAACAGAGATGTTTCACTTGTCAGTTAAAGAATTAAGTCCTTCAATGAAAGATCCGCTGAGATTATTTCAATATCTTTTACCGTTCTCAGGATACGTCTTCAAAGTTCGATGGTTTCTGAAGAAATTCATTGCCTATGCAAAAATAATGATGTGGAGTGTTGCACAGTGTTAAAGTTTCTTATGTTAACCCTATATAAATTATCTGTTAATTATTGATGAGATAGATTACAGTTTTTGAGTGATATCAATGTTTCTGAAGGAAAGAATTTTAACTTTTATTATAAACCCCTCAGGGGATAAAAATTCTACCAGTGTCCTTGAAATTAGGGTTGAAAAAACAAAGGCTAACGTGAGCCATATATGGTATGCCCATCTTTCGATGTCACATATTTGCATATTTAGGTCATGTTTATTCATAATACAAGTTTGAAATAGAGATGACCCTGTAAAAATGGCCAATATTTAATGGATTTTAATGGGAATTGCTGCTATTTTCTGGATATTTTTGCTTTTTACGTCAAATATTCAACTATGTTATTTTCATGTCACACGACCTTTAAACATCACTTCTTTGCATCGAACCACCTAACACATGGAAAACTTTCTCAAGGAGTAGAGGTGTAAGCCATTCCCCTGAAACCCCTTCCTCCAGGATGGCACCCCTGCACGAGTTGACCATGGAGTTACAACTCTCTACGTGACAAAAAACGATCGGGTGCGTGTACAAACTGGCTTACCTATGCCACTGGGCGCTCCGTTATCGTAGTGTCATGAACTGCCCCTCCCCCACCAAAATTTCTTTGAGACAACGGTCCCGTGCTATTTTAAACTGCCCTTACCTCACCCAAAGAATGTGAAAGGGGTGTTACTGAATATTTCCTAGAAAGTGGAATTTATGCTCTATTAAGAGTCTTTTACCATCACGATTGTCATCATGGCATTTTTCAGCGCACGAAATTTGCCCAAATAATCCTGGAACTGTAAACTCACAAATGTGCCCTATTGTAACTAACTTTTTATTACATTTCGCTGATTTCCGCACTAACTTTGTTGGGTTTCGTGTACGCAATAGATTCAGTAGCCCTTTGTAAGACTTTTCAATGGGTGGTGGCTACCACTCATATAAACAAACGAACAGTTTTCAGTGGGCCGTAAGTTCTGAACCCTTAGAACTTTTCAGCTGAAAATTTAGGTAATTTGACTTTATCTCTAATGCCACATGGCATTCTAATGGATTTAATGAAAATCTGACAGAATCCCTGGGAGCATGTAAGAAGATAAATTGAAAACTACAGAATTACCACACTAGGGATATTTTTAGAATAATATGGACCCAGGGTTATTCCAGTGTCAAATTAGACCGTCTAACACATATTTTTACATCAACAAGGTTAAATAAAACTAATTGACATTCAGGAATTACAAACGCACTTAGTGCAATGTGCACAATTTTAAAATATTCAGTCGGAAATCGAACAAAATGGGTCCGTTTCTCTTATTTAGACCTGGACCTTTCGATTGATACCAAAAGTAAACTTTTGCAATGAACTTAAAATGAAACATAGGGCCTATGATTTCCCCAAGTTTGACACCCTACTAAGAAGGATATATACCGCGTTTAATACTTGGCCTATAACGCCTTCTTCTTTTGATGATTCTTACAGCATTAATTTATCAACGTTTTTCGGCAACCACAGTAAAAGGACATGAAAAATGCGAAAGGGAATTTGTCCAGTTATTTTGCGTTGTGAGAGTGCGCCACCTCAAAGATTTTTCCCCCAGCTGAATGGCAAACAACAAGCATTGAGCACTGGCACTTTTCGCTCTCGTGTCATAGTAATTGAACACCACAACTCCTCCTTCTGATTAAGCGCCTGCACTACGACGGTGGCACAGAGTGTTAGGACCAATCAGGGTTAGAAGTAGGGTTAGGGTTTTAACCAATCAGAGATATATAATATGCATATGCATGCCTCAAAGCGTTCAAATGCTCCCATATGAAAGCGTACAAATTTTCCTAACCTATTGTGCCACCGTCACCCTCCCTGGCTGTTCATAACTTACAGACCTATTACAAAATGGTAAGGCACTTAATCAGGTGATTTCAAGAAAAACAACACGGCCGTAGCCTGGGTGAAATCTCTAGGGATAGTTCATGACACTATCTAAGAAGAGCACCAAGTGGCGTGCCTATACAGATATTTGACACCCGGGCAGATCCTTCGTTTTTCAGCTGTGATTGACTGTCATCCTGGAGGAGTGTGGTGAGGGCGAGGGGTACATATAAGCCCTAGCTTAAGTGCAAAATTGTGCTATCGTTGGCAAAGCTTTGAACTGATTATCAGTTTACAAATTGTCATTATCTGATTATTTAGTGATTTTCTTCCTTTTTTGGGCGTAAGTCAAGAGGTTCTGTCTAAGGGAAGAGGATGCCACTCGATACTCCTTGAAAAATTCTGTCTTTGTGAGGTGGCTTGGATGCAAAATGGTGATATCTATGGTGAAGCTTCGTAAAAGCGTTAAATCGATTATATGGTTAGGAATACCCATTGTTTAGTGTTTTTTCCTATTTTGGTAGAGTGTAATTGAAGGGGATGTTGCTTCAGGGGAGGGATGCCAGCTCTTTGAGAAATTTTTCTTGTACTATGTTTTCCTACATCCAAAATGGTGTTATCTTTGGGAAAGCTTTGAACTGATAACATGATCTGACATTTTAATTATCTACTGAATTTTTCGGCTGTGGAATGGCACCCTTACAAGGCTGGTACCCGGTGCGGACTTCTAGTACGTGCCACTGGGGGAGTCATCATCGGTTTGCCCATAACCATAGCGTAGGCCTTGCAAAAAAATATTCGGTCAAAATGTCTCCCGGATGAAGCGAAATGACAGATTTTAGACCTTTAAGTTGCATCTAAACATTCTTTACTTTTTGATTCCATGTGTAAGAAACAAATTAAGATTTTAAGAAGAAAACTTACATTTCATTTAAAGGGAAATGCATTCACCCCAATTTGAATAAGTGTACCCAGGTATCCTATTTCATGAATGGCTTTCGAAAATCATGTTACAGTATGCTTCTCTCTGAGTTGTGAAATTCACGTATAGAGTAACTCCTTGTTTAACCTTGAACATGCAATATTTATGTTCTAAGATATCATGAAAGATACTTGAAATAAAGTAAGAGGGATATTTGTGAGATTTAGCTGTTTTTTAAACTAAGTTTGCGGCAACTGCTTATAACCTTCAATTTAAAAGTTTCTATAAAGTTTAAAAGTTTAAAAGTTTCTTTACCGGCTCATTGAGTTTAGCCAGGGAGCTGCTACTTGGACAAGTAGCAGCTCCCTGGTTTAGCTAATAATTAAAGGCATTTATAGGTTATTTGAGTTTAGCCAGCGTATATATGCTGGTGTATTCAAGCGGTGTATCTTGTAGTAGGAAGATGGTTCATTCGTCAGAAAGAAAAATCCGCATAAGAACGTGTCTACGGCGTCGGTCCTGGGACCTCCCAGGAAAAATTTTGGCAAAGAAGGACCCTTATAGGCGATTTCCCAGGTTTGGGGGGAGTACTTCATTTACGATTTGGAAATCTCACGGGGGGCAGTTGCCCCTCCCCCCGCAGGACAGAGACCTGTAACACGATGGGAATATATTCTCTGTCTACACTGTTGACATGCGTTTGAGAAATATGTGAAGGCAAAGCTATCTGATTAATATGATCTCTGCGTGATTGACAAGCGATATTAAAGTCTCCTCGTGCTAGTAAAAAGAGGCAAAAACATTGCATCCGTTGGTCACCTATTGAAGAGGGCCGTGACGAAAGGTGCAGTCCAGCCCTTCACTCAGACTACTAGAGGGACTATGTAAATAAAGACTACTAAGTTATTTGTCTCTTCAGGGATGTGTCATTAGACCCTTCATCTGGCTGCGAAACTGGTAGTATGACACTTCATTGCACAAAATACATTCAAAGGATATGCACGACGGTGCATTCTAAAGAGGTAAACCTACGAGTACGTAAACTTAACAAAATCTTTTCACCTGATTGATCATATTTTCGTCCCTACCTCCAAAATTCGCGCCTTAACCTTATTGCCCCATCCTCAAGCCCACTGGCAGCAATTCATTTGATCACTGTAAACAAATTTTTTAGGTAGTGTTAATTTCGGGTATTTCTCTTCTGATCCGAGAGAGATTGGTGTCATGTGCAAATAGTGTTAAAATGTGTTCCTGCATTTTAGTGTCTTCGCTGAATATTCATGACAAATTATTCACCTCCCAGCTGTAACTTTTCTAGTTTTACCAATGGCTGTACGCTTCAGTTGAAACAGATGTCGAAGAGTCAATAGAAGTATTGGAAAATTTGGTACCTCCGGTCGGGTCACAAGTTCAAGTTTACCATGACAACGGGCACCGTTTAGCTCTGCATGCTCAGCATGCAACACCCGCGCTGGGACGTACACTGTAAGCGTGGTACACTTCACCTTTGACCCATTCCCATATTGCATTGCGTGGAAACATTTCCCAACTCGTCTATTGATTGACAGGAGCTGATGAAGCTTCATCTCACTTCATTTTAGAGATCTTTGCATTTGCAGAGGCCTTAGTCTATGCCATTAGTATCATGATAAAACCCGCCACTTAGACAACAGTACGTTGTGGTGTGAAAAACAGCTTTTTAGCGCACTCAATAAAACATTTGTCACGAACTGCATGGAAATACCCAATTCCCAAAATAGGTTCACAGAGGTTAAAACTGGACAATAAAACACAAGTGGAAACAATGCAGTTGGTAACTTTTACCATATATTTTTGAAGTTAATTCTAAAAAATACATATCCTTAGACAAAGGTGCTTGGAGTCATAGAAGTGTAACGTCGTTCGTTACGGCTGTCCAGGCTTTTCCGACTTAACAATTATGAGGCAAGATACATGGCAAAAACAACGCAAAATATCGATTTAAATGTTGAAAATATCTGTTACTTCTTACACTCTCTTGTGACTCTCTTCTTCACATAACATTATTATATGCAGCATGGGAGGTTAACGTTGTCTTAGGAGCGCTTTCCTTGAGCAGTGACATGCTCCCTAAGTTTCTCAGTAGGCTGAAATAATGACATTAAAAACTGAAACAACTTACACAATTATTGTGCCGATCCATTTGGAATACGAGGGCGACTTCTTACTCCACAAGACTTAAAACACAGATAAACACGGAATGCAATTTACGGTTTCTCGGAGGAGCAACTTCTAACTCAGAAGCTCTAGTAATTACAACTTCGGAAGAGGGTATATTATGAGCTACGGCACCAGCCAAACGGCAGCAGCCCGATTTTCTGAAAATACGGGCTTTTATTACAAATTCCCCAATAACGGAAACCCAATCATCCCTGATTGGTTGAAGGGGTTACAACCTTGGTCAAAGGTCTACTTTTATGACATGAATGTTTTCGTCATTCCCAGGGTTCTGGACACATGACCCCTGGTCACTGACCATGTCCCCATCAAGACCCGAGCTAAGGTAATCAGTATAGAAAACAAGTGAAATGAAGTTCCTGCAGAACATCGCATGAGCTCCACTGAATAATACGCGTCCAGAGGGGGTCTAGACAAAACAACATTCCTGAAATTTACGAGAAAGATGGCACAACCGAATGGCTGAAAAAAATGGTCTGATGTCCAAAGTTTTATCACAACATTGACCGTTGTGTGATCACTTTACATGTTTTGTACTTTTTGACGATTTAGAATTACCGTATAACTTCATTTGATTATTGCATTGGCCGACAAAATTTTCAATGTGATGTTTTATTATCAACTAGGTTTGTGCGATGATCTAGTTTCCCAGTCTGTAAGGTTCTGTCTTAAAGACGGACTTGCATCACCCCAAGTCTGACTTTTACAAAGGGGCAAGCAAAAGTCTCAGTTGGTGACTTCTCTTTGATTGACATCAAATTTACAAAATTCAAAAGATGCAGAGCAGCTCATATTACACAGCATGCACAGAGAATGTTTTGATTACACATAGGGTCTTTTGTGCTCACCAGGGTGTGGCCTTGAGCAGTGAACTATATTTGCGTCTGCACAAGGAGAAACATTAAAGACAATTATGGGCGGGGCTAACCACCAAGTCCTACTTCGGGTGATGCAATCCCTCTTTAAATTATTATGTTGGGTCAGTCCCCGGAAACACAACTTAGAACACACAACTCAAGAGATGACAGAGAACAACATACTGGCAGGCCTGCGTCTGAATGTGTTGTGCGTCTTTTCTCAGTGAAATCAAAGCAACCAAACACAAAGAACACCTATAGTCAACATACTATTCAAATGAACAGGCAATGAGATGCTTGCTTAAAGTAATTCACTACATATTACTTACAGCTTTTGATATAATTCTGATCTACAATAAAAGTTGAAATAATGGGATTCGAAACCAAATACTATTATTATTATAAAGTTAACAAAGCGCCACATACATCTGTTGCGTTGTATAGTATAAAAGAACTTGTAAGAAAGTAAGAACTAGAAACAAACAAAAGTAGAACTAAACGTCAGACTTCACTGTATTCAATTCGTGAATCGAGTCATATCCCGCCAACACTACCTGACTTGAAAAATTCTGTGCAATTTTCCCCTATTGAAATAACACAGAGACTCGAGTCAATGACTTGACTTGAGTCCCTAAAATAGCTCCAGTTGACTTGACTTGCTGAGAAAAGAGTGACTTGAATACATCTCTGCTAACGGTTAAGGTACGTCTTAAGATTTGATTTAAAAATGCTAATGGAGGAACACAATCTTAAGATCATCTGGGAGCGAGTTCCAAAGTCGAGGACCAGCCACATCAAAAGCTCGTTCACCGACAGAGGTCAAAAACTGAGGGACATTCAAATAGATGGAGGAAACAGAGCGCAGCTGGTACTTCAAACCCTCCCTCTTTGACAGCAAACAAGACAAATAATCAGGGGCCATGCCGTTAAGCGCTTTAAACACTAACATGACTACCTTAAAACGAATTCTGTACAAAACCGGTAGTCAGTGGAGGTCATGCAAAATTGATAAAATGTGACAAAATTTTGGGGTAAGAGTAACCAGTATGGCTGCAGAGTTTTGAACCCTTTGTAGTTTGTTGATAAGGTTGTCAGGAAGCCCATACAATAAAGCGTTGCAACAGTCACGGTTGCAGGTTACAAAAGCATGCACCAAAGTCTTACATGCATGTTCAGAAAGCATCTTCCTAACTTATATAGGCCTAATCCTAGAGAGTTGGGCAAAAGACTTGCTGCAAATTTTACTAATATGAAAGTCAAACTGAAAATTCTTATTTTCAAACTGATAATTCTTATTTCTATTAGTTCCATTGTGGTTGGTAATGCATCTAGTAAAATATGTTGACACAAAAGGAATCCCTCCTTTCTCAGCATCGCCAATCGACATTGACACGAATAGTTTCGTTTTTGCAGATCCGACGCTTTGACGATATAATCTAATATCTGCCGATTGCGATGTTCAGTTCCGATGATTGGATGAACCCTCCCCGAAACGTATACGTTGAAATCACATCCCACTTTTTTAAGAACAGGCTCCTGCAGACAGATAATTTAGCTAGCTTGAAGACATCTCTCTGATCTACAGCTCAAAGTCAAAGGACAAACCACTACCGGCCATTTTCTCTGCATACAATTTATCGAAGAATTCGTTCTGCTCAGGTGAGAAATATTCCTTCCAGCCACCCACAACACCTACATAAGAAATCAGAAAGCATGTTTCATTTTGTTAGAAATAAATATTTTGCACGAATACATTAGTATGCCTTAAATTTCATACTAAAAAGGTGCTAGAATAAACATCTTAAACGAAACACAATAACCAAAATGACAGATAAACTTCCCTTACAATATAAAAATGACATCTGGTTGAAAAAACATACTATCGGGACAAAAAACCAAAATTCTGTCGGACAGGATGCCACTGCTAAATCTACAACGAATGAGCAGTGGGAAGAAGGCAAAACTGTGTGAGCCTATCGGGAGAAAGCAAATCCAAGGAAACGCCAAGACAGGCGCCGATTGAAGGGCACCTAGCCTCCTCCCCCCCCCCTCCCCCCGAAAAAATAAAAAAGGAGGAAAAGAAGGGAAATAGAAAAAAGAAAGGAGAAAGAAAATGGAGGAAACATTAACAAAATTATCTTAAAGCCTTTTCCAAGTGTATATTTCTGCAAGGGTTGGGAGGAGCTTCTGGTTGAAGTCTTCTCTTTAAAAATCCAATCAAGTGGTTGTTAACCAGGAGGGCTACAAGGTGCGAAATAAACAGGTGAAGGGATTGTCAATTATGCTAGTCTATGGATCTATGGACGTGAACACAATGCCATACGCGGTGGGGAACTATTGCTGTGCTGGAAGGTAGTAACAAATTTGTGTTGAAGAGTGAGCAGCCTTCTGTAATTTAAGTAGGTTGGGATGCCAAATTTTCACCATACAGGCCTTCTAGGATGATTGAAGTCGCCAGGCTAGCAAGGGGACGTGCTATCGTGTACAGTGGCAACGGCACGGGCGGCATGGGGACTCGTTCCCCAGTCGATTTCCGAAAATTTCCTATTTTTTAAATGAACCTTAAAGGCGTTTAAGTTATAAAATTATGCAGGGGATAGGATGAGGTGTGCTTCGTCTAAATGCTGTATTTATTTTATTCATTTTCTATCACAAACTGTTTGTATACTTTCACAATTTTCGCAAATCCTTCGCAATCTGTCAAAATTTTCGCCCGCACCTCGCGTTTTTAACCTCATTACTTCAATTATTATCTATTTGGTCTCAAATGTATTCTCATTATTCATTGGTGAGGTTTTTGCAATGAATCTAGTTGTCCATGTACATAGGCTTGATTACAAAGGAGCACATCATGACAGCAATGCGAAGCAAGGTTTCCGCCTTTTCCTACTTTTGGGAAGAGGTATTTTATCAAAACCTGAAAATTTTAACAAAGTACTAGGCAGCAGACTGGCGTTTTAATTATCAGAAACATTTTGGGGGCATTTACAGTGTCTCAGTGCAGAGTCCACAGGTAACTTCGTCATAATGCAAAATTTCGCAGCACTTCGCGCCAGGCGCGGTATTGACCCTGGTGAAACCGGATAAAGAGAAGGCCCGTTGCCAGAAATTCTGACACAGGGGGCTCCGGTACCGCGAAGGTGGGCACCGAAGAAGACTACGTTTGTAGCTAGTGGTGGGCGCTAAGTGCGCCCAAATTTCCCCTTCCCTTGCGGCAATTTCCCACTCTTTTTGCTATACAGAGAATGTGGGATTTGTGGAACGTCTAACAAGTGAACGGAACAAGGCTATGGCCAAGATGGTGCTTCTTCAGCTTCGCCAGCGTAGGTGTAGAGTTGAGTGCTTTTCGGACGGTGAGGGGACAATGCTGCCATGGGCTACCACAAGGCCCAGGGAATGATTCAGCATAAGAGTACACCTAGTTCATGCTAGAAAAGTTCACTGATACTTTTGCGCTTATAATGTTCATAAGTGATACAACCTTCGTTTTAAGGATTGAGCGCGAAGCGCGCCGAAATTTGGGGGTATACTTAATTGCCCGAAGGTAAAACCTGAATACAGGCTCAGCCAGGGGTGGTGCTTGGGTGTGCCGACAAGGATGCAAAGCGATCTGACTGGGGCTAGCTACTTTAAGCACCGACAGATTCAATGGATTGCTGAACTCGAAAATTTGGGGTTATATTGAAAAAGATTTCACATTTTTTTTTATTAAGGAAAGTTGAAAAAGTTTGGATTTTTATTGAAGAATCTGCCCTACTTAAAGAGCAAAACCAAGAAATTTGTTGGAGGCGACTGCATGGTTTTCGCCCGGGATTATATTCTTTATCTTACCCATTAAGACTCCCTTACGAAACTGAAAAATCCTTTTTCTAACTGTGCAAAATATGTTTGCCGCGATGGCGAGGCTGAAGAAGGAATCTTCCAAAAGATAGGAAAAAGAGGATAGAACTTCGCAACAATGCATTTTCGCGTTTGTCTAAAATGACGCCTACACAGAAGAACAATATTTGTGGAAACGTTGAATAAATCCAATATGTTGAAACGGCGGACGTTACCTCTAGATAAAACTGAAGATGAACGTGCGCGTAGGGGGCAAAAATTTTGTGGAGTTACAGAAAGAATTACTACCGAACTCACATGGCTACGGGCCTGATAAAAAAAACCTTGTGGAATATTTTCTGATCATATCTATGTCTTCATCCGTACTAGTCTATATAACATTTGGGGGCTAGGAAAAATTTGGGAGCTAAAGCCCCTAGCCCCCATAGAACCGCGCCTGCTTCTTGCGCATTCGTCATCTTACGCTATATAGGCGCAATATTAGGGCAATTAGGGTGCTATTAGGGCAATTTTACTGCCGAGTATTCCTATCAAAACACTTGGCCGAAAATCAGAGGTAAATCTCCAACCTGAGGGGAACAAAGAGCAATGAGTAGTCCATGGAAACATTTGTCAGGTATGTAGCATAAAAGATAGGAAGTATGTAGTTGCCATTATTTATTTTTCAAAGCACTTTCAGGGCGCGTTTTGCGCTCAGCCATCATTGGTAAATACTGAATGTTAAAACATTGAAATATTCTTTGTCCACATGTAGCTGTTTACTGATATAAAAACAGTTAACTAAATTAGGAGAACTTTCCAACATGTGTTCTAAATTCGAAAATTTTCCAAAGATAGCACAACTTTACATCTAAGCCACTTTAAATGAACAAAAAATTTTAAAGAGGAGGGGACACCTCGTGTTTCAAGCAAGATAGTAGCCAAGGGGTAGAGGGTGGCCCCCTTGAAAAATTTCGCCCCCTCTAGAACGTTCACAATTACCATTGCCATCATGCAGTTAAGAACGTTGTCCTCCAAGAAATATTTCGCCTGGAAAGCTTTCACCGCCACCTCAGTACGTTGTCTGGTTACGAGCCTGGTCTCAAGTGGCTTAAAAGGTGTCCCAAGGTACTGCCTGAACTCAAATCTTACCATGCAGCCATGAAAAAGGTGTTTTAAACGGAAAAATTTGGGCGGGTTTCCCGCCCACTAAGCTTGTCGCCGTTCACCCCCCCCCCCCCGGCCAACTCACCTTAAAACGAACATAAAACGCTCATTACGCCAAAAACTTCTGAAAAGTTAATGTAGGCTACATTTCGACTTCAGTGCTACCGTCATAATTTTAAAATAACCTCACATTTGCCCTGAACTTCACCGTGCCCTTACAGTTATCGGTGCTTGCCAATAGCATCGAATATCATGAAATATGAAATGATATAAAAATCTGTTTAACAGCGTAACTGGAGCAGGTTTCCTGCGTTCGTTATATGTAGTATAGCGAGAGCTTCTGGGGCGTTTCCCCCTGTACCCCCCACCACCAGGGTTCCATCCCTGGACCCCGCCATGGGCCCTAATGGGGCTCAAAGCGTATAAACTCGCCCTCGTTGTGCACCTTCGGTGCACTTGAGATTGCCCATCATGCCCCCTAGAAGTTCTGAATCTGCACCTGTGCTATACAATATATATATATATATATATATATATATATATATATATATATATATATATATATATATATATATATATATATATATATAATATATACATACATACATACACCCCTTTAAGAAGTTCAAAATACAGATTTCTAGGTAGGTAGAATGTTAATAATTCAAATAATAACTTTTTGACGCTGAATAGAGGAATTGACTTTCGGGTTTTGCCAAATTTCCTGAAATGGGGAAGGGGTAAGATAAGGGAACGTATGATTAGTACGTTGTTTTACTTGACAAGGTACTACATTTGTCCAATTTAGAGGACTCACTTTGCATCCCAGTTTTTTCCGACATTTTTGCAAACTGGGAAACGAAATTTTAATTTTGGGGGTGATGGTCCAGCCTTAGTTCTAAGCTGGCCTGGAGCCTATACCACCTTGGACATTTGTGATCAGAACTTTAATATTCTTCAGCTTGTCGTGTAATCTTACCTTTTCGTAAGTATGAAATTTGTCGGAGGAAGTGAGTAAACATCTTCCCCTTTTCTGGATAATCTTCCTCTATTTTATTGTAAGTTTTTCTCATCCCCGCGATGGTACATTGCTGTGTGATGCTTTCAATGACGTCATCAGATAAATTCTTACCGATGAATTCGGCTATTCTGATAATATTACCCTTCAGGTCCTTAAAAAGAAAAGTGACAGAGAGTTGGTATCTTTTTACATTTCAATCATATTAGCATGACTGGATCCCAAACTCTTGTCTGTTTTGTTCTTTTTTTGGTTTTGTTTCTCTTTTTTTTTTTAAGAGCCATAGGTCATAACTAGGAGACAAACTTTTTGCAAACCTCTTTTCAAGGTATACTATGATAGTGCTTTTAAAGATAGGTTTTTACAGGATTTTCATTTGTTCTATTCAAAACATAGTTTCCATTTTTTACATGGGCATGCAAATATTCTTTAATTTAGACGTTGAATTTTCTCCATGTTTAACTTGATGTGTCCTTATACTCAACAAATTTGATAGAAACTTAATTTTCTTACTCCTTGCGCAGAATTTCACTTTGCTTAATAAGTTGAGGCTGTGCTTTATGTGGCTACGAAGCATCTAAGTTAGTTTCTTGTAATTAATTCTTCGTCAACAACAAGCCCGCTTACGCAGGTGAACAAATTTGGACGAGTATCCCTGACTGTGTACACCATTTATTGAAAGAGGTGGGACATCAAAGATACATACCTTACTGACCGACTTGCCAACTCTCAGACAAGTCACATAGAGATAGTTCTTATGGAAAGTTGTTTGGGCTATTTCACACGAGAAGATAAATAGTAAAAGTTAGTATTTTAAGACACGGTCACACTTACCAGGGACCATAATATGAATGATGTTATTGTAGGACAGCCATGTAGGCTAACTACCTATTGAAAGGGGACAGACTCATATCCAAGCAAACAAATTCTTCTACCTTATGGACATCGTGACAGTTTTTTTCCACGATAGCCAGTCGACTCAACCTTACTCTAAAATATCAGCCAAACCTTAAATATATCCCCATGTTTCCCTCACAACTACCTTTCATGAATGTGATTTTAAAGCATATGTTATTGCATATCAAGTTTTAATGAAATAATTTTTCCGCAGGCAAGAATTTAACAATTCGTTAAAAAAAATATTGCCATGTTATTGAAATGAATAGCCAACCATAATGAGGATACCAGGGTATACTATCTCACACTGGGATGACTGCATTTGCCCTTTAAGTAAAACCAGAAAGCACAAAGGCTTAGTGATTCCTTGCCGAATGGGGATGCTTTGTTGCACTGAGGTTTATCCCTCAAATTTACAAGTATTACAAGTATCCAGTACCCCTGTCTTGAAATATCGTGTTTTTCAATGTTCTTGGTCTTTTACCTCTGATGACCTCAAATGACCTTTGACCTCCAATGGATCTTGGATCGTAAAAATTCTTGGGAACTTTGCTTTTTGACCTCTGGTGACCCCAGTTGACGATCTTGGGAATTCTTGGGAAATTTGCTTTCTGACCTTTAGTGACCAAACAACACTTTTGGGAATTCTTTCTTTTTTTTACGTCTGGTAACCCCATGACAATCTTCGGAATTGTTGGGAAATTTTGGTTTTTGACCGCTGGTGACCCCATATATCAATCTTGGGAATTGTTGGGAAATTTTGCTTTTTGATCTGTGTGACCCCATATGACAATCTTGGGAATTGTTGGGAAATTTTGCTTTTTGATCTCTGGTGATCCCAGATGACGATGCTGGAAATTCTTGGGAAAGTTTTTTTGACCTCCGGTGACCTCAGATGCCCTTTGACCTCTACCAAAAACAATACAGTTCTTTCTCTCAACATGACAAATCAAAAAAACCATGTATGAAAACTGTCCTTCAATTTTTATTTTTGACCTCTGTGACCCCATATGACAATCTTGGGAATTGTTGGGAAATTTTGCTTTTTGATCTCTGGTGATCCCAGATGACCATCTTGGGAAGTAAAGTTTCTTTTTGACCTCTGGTGACCCCATATGACGATGTTGGAAATTCTTGGGAAATTTTGCTTTTTGACCTCCGGTGACCTCAGATGCCCTTTGACCTCTACCAAAAAATGGAGTTCTTTCTCTCAACATGACAAATAAAAAAAAACCATGTATGAAACTGTCCTTCATTCCTACCTTGAGATATCGTGATTACAAGGTTTTCAGTCTTTGACCTCCAGACACCTCAAATGACCTTTGACATCCACCAAACACACAGGACAAATCTACATACCAAATATGAAAAGTATCTATCATTGGTATCTTGAGATATCATGATTACAAGCGATTTACAAGGTTTTCGCAGTTTTCCCTCCGGTGACCTCAGATTAACTTTGACCTCTACCACAAACAATGGGGTTCTTCTCTGAACATGAAATATCTATGTACCAAATATGAAAAGTGTCGGTCTTTGATATCTTGAGATATCGTGTTTACAAGCCGTTTACGAGGTTTTTGCAGTTTAACCTCTGATGACCAAAGATAACCTTTGACCTCTACCAAAAACAATAGGGTTCTTTTTCTTGACATGAAAAATCTGTACACTAAATATGAAAAGTGTCGGTCATTGCTATCTTGATATATCATGTTTACAAGGTTTTCGGTTTTTGAAATCTGGTGACCTCAAAAACCTTTGACCTCCACCGAGACCAATGGAGTTCTTCCTCGTAACATGACAAATCCATATACAAAATATGAACAGTGTCGGTCACTGCTAACTGGAGATATCGTGTTTACAAGCTGAGCGTCACATACACACACATAAACGCACCTACACACACACACGACATCACCATCGCATAGATTACTTGCCTGCCTTCGGCAAGGAATCAACAATAGCAACGATACCGAAAGGACGTCATGACCAACGTATCTCAAAGAATGGTTCCAATCTTAAGTTTCCTTTTCTTGACAAGTTATGTGTGTTACTTTCCACGCACGCATACTGTTATTTAGTACAATAGTTCTTGTACTGATTAAAAGGACAGTCATTTTGTTGTTTACAGGTTTGCAGCACAATGGTGCAATACTACCTAATTTACATTCAAGTCAGAAGTCTTACTCCGCACACGGTACCCTATTTCCGTCTGATTTTCCATCTCGCCGTTATTGGTTCTTTACTTATGGCACGTCACTTTGGACCCGTCCCATCATAGTACTTTACTTAGAGCTGGAAAGACTGCAAGTCTGCAACGCTCACACACGTGCTGCAGACCTCGAAACGTGGACATCATGTAGCAAGTACCGTGTTAGAGGTCATCAAGTTTCCTGATCATTTTTAAGGCCTGTAATGGTTCATATGATGCATCTCTAATCACTGTAAATATCATTTGAGGAAGAAATCACCGAATAAATCAAGGTTATATTGCAGAAAAGCTCTCTTCTTTCATCTTTTTGGATGCTCGTACTGAGCTGCTTGACACCCAAAGTCTTCGCAGGAGCGATTGCCCCCTGGGTACCTTACAATACATACAATACAATGTGACTATGAAAAGTTACCCTACCTTCAGTCATAGGCGTGCTAGTCATATTTCCCGGAACTGCAGACATTTTTGCAGTGAAAGGTCCCGATTGAGCCCTTTTTTAGGATAAATTATTTTATTCTTCCAATAAGCGGATCAATTGATCTTATCCGACCGTATACCACTTCCTTCCAGAACAATTCTGGTATGAGGTTTTCAAAGAAAGAATTGACAAATGCCACATTACCTAAAAACAATTGAAAATCATTAAAATGCAGTTTTCTCAGGGAATGTCTTTTAGAAAATTGATTTACCTTATGGAAGTCTTCGTACTTCACAAACAAGAAATTTTCCTTCTCCCTATGCTGCCAGTAGCGTAACACGTGATCAAACCATGGACCATTGGGCACTGTGTGTGAAAACGCTATATAAATGAGTCTCTTTCCTCTCTTTCTCTTTAAATATATGTATATATTCAAACATGAATTTCAGATGTAGCGTTGCTATAAGTTTCACACACTACAGCGATCCTCAGGGGGTGGCAAGTCAGCTCTGCTAAGTTTATATATAATACTACCTCTTTGCTAACACCAGAAAAACTCCCTTTCGGTCAAATTTACCGCTTTCTCCTGTCACAGTTCAGTAGTCTAAAATGCCTACATTTTGACTCCCGTTCACTTCTTTAGTTAGTTAGTCAGTCAGTCAGTCAGTCAGTCAGTCAGTCAGTCAGTCAGTCAGTCAGTTAGATGAGGTTTTTCGGCTCAGTTTCTAACCAATTGGTTTAAGTCGGGCCGGCCACGGCCTTTTTTCTAGTTGTGGCTCACTGGCTTGTTTTCCCTACTCCATTGCTTATGCTGAGCACCAAGCACAATGGCAGTAGGTTCCATTTTTATCTCATCCCCACATATGTAGTATGTGGGGGATGAGATATTGTGCTTCGTTTACCATTGAAAAGTGCACACGTTTACCTCTGCCAGTCGCCATAGCAACCGTAACCATGGAAATGCATGGTAGGGAAGTTTGGGGCTTTATGACCGCTACTCAAGGGTGGGGCAAAATGGAGTGGTGAAGGTCCTGTTTCCTGCTCATGTGACCAAATATGCCTAAAATTTGGGTCAAAGGCTCAGATGGTCAAATGACATTCACAAGGTCAAAAGTGTGTCGCGAACTCCTCCTAAACTAAGATCAAGATTGAGCCCAAACTTGGTGGGCGGGTGCATAGTCCTTGGAACTTGTGCCTGACATACCCTCAGCATGATAGGTCAAAGGTCAACCATTAAAAAAGGTCAAAATAAGCAATTTTCCAAATTTGGCTATAAAACCTGAATGCAACAACAAATGGCCCTGATTTCTTGACATAGCTTTCGTATTGAAGTGTTTTTGGCACAACTTGACACTTGTTCTTCTGAGGTCAAAGGTCACGAGGTCAGAAGGTCAAACAACAATTCTGGGGTCAAAAGTGTGATGCGCACTCACTTAAAACTGAAGGTACTAATGACCCCAAACTTGGTGAAGGGGTGCATAGTCCCTAGAATCTGTGCCTCCAATATCATCAGCATGATAGGTCAAAGGTCAGAGGTCAAAGGTCACGATAGGTCAAAATAAGCAAATTTTTAAATCTGGCCGTAAAAGCTGAACGAAACATTTAACGATCCTCATTTCTTCACATAACTTTCTGATAGACACCTACTTTACACAACTTTACACTTGACCTTCTGAGGTCAAAAGTCACGAGGTCAGAAGGTTAAACGACAATTTTGGGGTCAAAAGTGTGCCGTGCACTCTCTCAAAACTAAAGGTACTACTGACCCCAAACTTGGTGAGGGGGTGCATAGTCCTTGGAATTTGTGCCTCCAGTATCCTCAGCATGACAGGTCAAAGGTCAGAGGTCAAAGGTCAAGATGTTCAAAAGAACATTTTTTTTTTAAATTTGGCTGTAAAAACTGAAAGAAAAGGTAAATGATCCGTTACATTGACCACTGTCTTTTCCTGACACTCAAAATTCAGTTTTCACCTGCAGCTTAACAAACCTCACCATAAAAGCCACACAATGACATGCTCAGATGCACATGCACTTATCTAAGCTTGTCTTGCTCAAAACTTGACCGCTTTTAAGTAAAAACCCAGGCCTTGAGTGAACTGCGATCACGCGTGTCAAGCATGACTAGTATTTGGCGCCATAATAGTATAAAACTGTACGCGTGTCCCCACCGTAGTAAAGTCCAAGCGCGTCCCATGGTATGAAGCATAACTATAAGTACGCGCACGGTGGAACCGGGCCTCGGCCTGACTCTTGCTTAGCCTACGCTAAATTAATAGTAAACGCTAACAGGCTAGGTAGGCACTAGGCCTAGTAACAGGCATAGTTGAAATACACGCCTTGTTAGGAACTTTGACCAAATTTGTGAGCACTGTGGCTCCACGGAATTTCTGTAACTTTGATGTCTAACAGTCTTACCTTCTCTTGAGGAACTGTCTAAACTGCTATAGCCTTATTCTTCTCTTGCATGGCAACAACGACGCGTGCATATAATCCCCTTGCATTCAATAATTGACGCGGTTTAATATATTTTTTCATGGGCCGGCGGCCAAGTTCAATTCACACACGCACACACAATGCACGCACGCAAGTACAGTAGGTACGATGTGAGAGCACTGCGCTGTTTTAGTACATAGTGGATACACTCATGACTTGTAAGCAGCGCCAAGTTCCAAACAAATGACGTCACAAATAGACCGTGTGAACCATGCCAGGCTACCTTTGATCTTGCCGCCCGGCAGACGTGTGTTGCTCTTGCACCCACACTGACTGTACTTCAGGGGCCGAGACACTTTTTTCAATTTCGGGTGCTATTTTCAAAAAGCTAGCCCCCAATTCCATTTCGAGTGTTACTTTGGGATTTTCGGGTGCTATTTCCTATTCATTGATATGATAAATGGCCCTAAATGCATTACTAAACCCAGCAATGGGTCTTCTATTAACTATGCACGCACTACTACTTCCCTTCAAGTGCGGTAGAACATAGACCGGCCAGCCTGACATAGCAAAAAGACGAGTATGTTGTGACGTGGTTAGCTATTTCCATGATGGGCCATTCATACACAATGTACGCAAGTAAGTGTGAAAGCGTACACCCCCCCCCCCCCCGTACGTACGTAGTGCAATAGTGTTATACACACCTGATATTGGTTTGTAAGCAAACAAGTTAACTAACATCACAGCAGTTCCGGGTTCCAAGCAAATGACGTCACAAACACACTGATATGTACCAGGGGTCAAATAGCAACTTCCTTCCCACTACCATGCATGAATGAGCTGGGAAGGGGCACTAACAGACTAACTCATGGACGTAGAAGCTGTACTCGACCCATTGAGGTGGGGGATTGTGGACTGTTTCGGAATGTCGTCCTGGGAGAAGAACCCAAGGGTATGGGGTCCCATCTCCTTTAGAAAGTATTTTATCTGCACTTGGTGCAATATTTGAGCAAATTTTAAGCAATAAGACTGCAATTTTTGACAATTTTACACAGCGTTTTTGTCCTGGAAATGAGGGGGAAGGAGCCTACCACATTTTGACGGGAGTAGGCTTTAGTCAATCAACCCCCACCCATTCGCCTCTTATGCCTCTTATGCCTCTCACTAATTGCATCTTTATACGTTTATCATGGATTCTACCACCTCTAGCCATCTGTTATTGAGAGTCCTACGTTCTGATTGGTTAAAGGCAGTAGGCACTAGGCAGTCACCCCAAACAGAGTGAGTGTATCCTGTCACTCTAGTTCATGAATGGCGTATTTTGATCATGTGACAATATTTTTGTTAGTGAATTGTGGAATTCAAAGAGAATTTCGCCTTGGTTTACCTATTGTTTGTAATAGTTATGTTCAAAACATCTTCAGAGGTGCTTGTAATACAATAAGAGGAGATCTGCAAGAATTTGGTGATTTTTCAAAGAAAATTTTGGGGCGACTGCCTTTTGCCTTTAAACACTGACCTGCTTTTCCACAACATACGGTCAGTAAACCTATACACTGATAAAAGTGAAGTTTTCACACATTTTCGGTGGTAGAAGAGGAATTACCACATTTGTCGGACTTTTATTGTCTCATAAACCGTCTGGACTCCCAATTTGCAAAAAAAAAAAAAAAAACGGACCCGGTTTCGCCTCGTCCGCCAAATGCGATTTATTCCTTAAACAGTATGCACTGTCAGTAATATCGGGAATTTCCAGTCTGCGCTTTTCATACTTTCTTTCAGAGCACATTAGTTTTGATAGGGTCAATACAAGAGGCTCCTGAAAATTGGAAGGGACATTGATCGCTACGTTGTCACCACCAACAATTACTCGGAAAGGGGTGTATGGACATTAAGCACTCAAAACATAAATTAATCACATTGTTATAAGGAGTCATGACTCGAGTCATTGGAAAATGACTCGAGTTACATTGAAAGTAGTAAATGATTCGACCCTTCTGCAAAACTGAGTGACTCTTACAACACTGATAAATCAGAGAGAAGAGCGGAGTGATGCCGGAGGGCAATCCACTGATCTAAATGTAGGACTGACATTAGTCCTACACATGTCTTACATATAGAGGTTCTTCACGTGACGTCGTTGCGTTTCAGTCTGGCATACTGGTCGTCACTGAACATGTGCAGAAGGTGTGTTGTCGATACGCACGCACGGTACGGCCTAAGTTACAATCGTTGTACAATGGACGTCTGGCCGTCAAAATAGAGGGATTTTAGTCACGTGACTTAAACCAACTAGACGCAATTTTGAAGGGCAAGATCGCGCGTCTTTTTTTTTTTTTTTTTTTTTTTTGAAGGGCAAGATCGCGCGTCTCTTTGGTTTTGACGGGCACGCGTCCATTGTGTCACAGTAGTATCTATGGTTATGCCGTGCGCGTGAGCTGTATAGTTCACTTACTGCGTGTGTGTTTTGCCCTTCAGTGCCTGGGAATCCATTGGGCGTGACGTCACATGAAATCCCTCTGTAGATCGCGCGTCTCTGGTTTTTCAAGGGCACGATCGCGTGTCTCTGGAGGTTTTGAAGGGCACGCGTCCATTGTGTCACATTAGTATCTATAGTTTTGCCGTGCGTGTGTGCTGTAAATACGCATACTGCGTGTTAATACCACACTGCAATCAGAACCGGAAGCTGGCGGGTACCGTAAAGATGCCGGATTGTACCACCTCTAGCCATCCGTTATTGAGAATCCTGCATTCTGATTGGTTAATCACTGACCTTTTATTCCACAACATACGGTCAGTAGACGTAAACACTGGTAAAAATGAAGTTTACCACACATTTTTGGTGGTGAAATAGGAATAAACCACATTTGTCGGACTATTATTGTCTCATAAACCGTCTCGACTCCAAATTTGCAAAATAACGGACTCGGCTTCGCCTCGTCCATTATTTTGCCAAATTTGGAGTCTCGACGGTTTATTCACCAATAATAGTCCATCAAATGCGATTTATTCCTCAAATGAACAAACATCCCCAGCTCAAGATTAGCCTTCTCTTTTTCCAGTTTCCCCTTAGTGTTCAAACTAACGACAGTCATAGAACTGAGAACATGCATTCATTATCCTCGTAGAGTTTGTCTTAGGCTATGTCGATCCCACCAAGCCATTACAATAAAATAGCAGAGTGCTACACCAGACTTGGAAGAAGCAAAATGATGTATTGGGATGAGATCAGCAACTCCTTGATTGCCCTCTTGTTAAAGTCTTTGGTATGACCCGGCCAGGAATCGAACCCCAGACCTTCCGGCTGCAAGTCGGATGCCCTAACCACTTGACCATGCAGTCGGTCACACTTCTTTTGTTGGGAAGGAATTTCTGTCTGTGTGTGTGAGCGGTGATAACAGCAAGCTTTTCCTCCAGGCTGCCAAGCATTAACTGCATGGTTTGCTTAGTATTTCAGGCCCTCTTTGTACATGCTAGAATTTAAAGGCAGCAGGCAGTCGCCCCAAAAATTTGCTTTGAAAAATCAGCAAACTCTTGTAAATCTCCTCATATTACATTACAAGCACCCTTGAAGACGTTTTGAACATAACTATTACAATCAACAGGTAAATCCAGGAGAAATCCTCCTTGAATTTCACAATTCACTAACAAAATCATTGTCACATGATCAAAATAGGCCATTCATGAACTAGGGCATACTAACTCTGGTCGGGGTGACTGCATTTTCCCTTTAATGTCTCATTACAGGTGGGGCGGTTTTGTCAAAGATTTGATTGGTAGAATATAGTCCAGTCATTCTTTTGCTGATCGTTTTAGGCATCTACTTGATAATGTTAGGGGTGTGATTGGACCACACGTTAACGTTAAGTGGCTTGTCCCCTGGTTTTGTAAATGTTTGGTGCTGGCCGCTTATTAGGTCGAGTGTTACGTCGAGGTAGTCCATCACTGTCAAGTTGGCTGATATGGTTATTTTCAGACCAAACTTTAGAAATATTGCTGTGAAGTCTTTCTCAAACTGTCCTCTTGTCTTCCTTATCTTCTGTGGAAGACAGCGAGGATCTTCTGTCGAAGACAGCGAGGCTGCCATCGCAGCAGAGCCCGATGTTACCGTCGTCGAATTTCTCCTTCAGTTCATTCAAGATGTAAAGTTCGACGAGCTCATATGTTTCCGCTCCGTCAAAGCTTCTCACGGTGACATCACAGAGTTGCTACTTGACTCCCTGGTGACATGAAAGCAGCTAATTGTAACTCATTTGTCCCAAGGTTTAAGTTCTGTTATTAAAAAAATAACTTCGTGGCGTGAAGTATGACGTTATGTCGGTTTGGATGATGTTAGTGTACTGCTTCGCCCACATAATGGAGTCTATTAGAAGGCGTTGGAGACTGAAGGGCAGAAGTCCGAGTGGACTATGTAGAAGACTTCAAAGGTCATGTTCTCTTTTTGTCATGTACCCTTGAACCAATCGGTCACCTCGCCCGTATTCCTCCACTGGTTGACATTGGTCAACTGGAGGACCACGGTGTTGATCCTTTCAAGATTTGTCTTGCTGACCCTTCCCGTTTCCGACTTGGCCGGGTTGATGACAGGACAGGACGGTTTATTGCAAAAATTCTCCTTGTGGTTTTTTAGTGTAATCTACGCTTCCTTAGCCTCCATTGGCGATGTTATGTCATCGATTTGGAGACTTTGGGCAATTGAAACAAGCTCATCGGTAACTCCAACAACTTTGTCGTCATCGGCTTGTCTGCATTCCTGCGTGTCATTCCTGAGCAAAGCTTACTCAAATGACACCGAGCTATCCAAGTTTGTCTGGGGACTCAAAAAGAAGAAGCAAAATCTATTTCTCTGTTGAATTCTAAAACACGTCAGCACTAACAAAATTACAGCTACGCATTGCAGTTTATGTCTGGAGGAGAAGCTTGCGATTATCACCGCTTAGTCATGGAACGAAAGCCTTCTCAACAAAAGAACTGAACTGGTCAAAATGAAGGCATATAGGACCAGTGAACTGTGGCAGGAAAAAGCGACGAATTTGACCAAAAGGTGGGGAATTTTCTGTTCTTAGGAGCCCACCTTCCTGAGGAGCGCAATAGTGCGTGAAACTTTAAGTAGCAAGGCTAGATCTTAAATTAGCTCTACTCTATGAGTGGAGAACTTCATCAGTCAGATTCGGGCGAATGGGTACATTTTGTGTGTTTACACGTTTTATAGATATATGTATATATATATGTATAAATATATGAATATATATGTATATATATATATATATGAATATATATGTATATATATATATATATATGTATATATATATATATATATATACTGTTTCGATCATGAAAGTTAAATCAATCCCAAGTATTGGCGTGGCCTTTATGAACAAGGGAAAGAACAGAAGAAATAAATCAGAAATAAATCAGAAATAAATCAGAGAGACATCTAAGCAGGACTTGAACCCAGAGCCTGTCGTTCACAAGACGACCGCTCTAACCACTAAGCTATCCCGGCTTCGTAGTTTCGAGCGTGGCAATTTAGGTACAAATACCAACCATTTCAATTTCCTCTCCTGTTACTATGGTAACACCCCAAGTAGAGTACTAAATATTCAGTAGGTTGAAATATGGTAGATCGAACTGTGAATAAGTAGGTCGAAAGTTGTGTAAACTGTTTCGATCATGAAAGTTACATCAATCCCAAGTATTGGCGTAGCCTTTATGAACAAGGGAAAGAACAGAAGAAATAAATCAGAGAGAAAATTATGCCATGAGCAGGACTTGAACCCTGCGCCTGTCAAGACGACAGCTATATATATATTTATATATATATATATATATATATATATATATATATATATATATATATATATATATATATATATATATATATATATAACGCTAAAAACCCACGGTAAAAAATTTTAGATATATATATATATATATATATGTATATCATAGAAAAAAATTGGACACCAATCATGATTGATAGAGAAGGAATACAGATAAAACGAAATTTATATATATATATGTATATATATATATATATATATATGTTAGTAAAGAAGAAGTATGTAGCTGTAGTAGTAACGTACTCTAAGATGCCCACAAGGGCTGAGATGCCCACAAGGGCTGAACAAAACTGATGAAACTTTGGAATCAGGCAACACGTATAACCAAGGGGAGCAAGGGCTGAAGTCCCTTCCCTGGAAAATTTTCACCCCCTAGAGGATAAAAGCTTACCATTGCCTAAATGCGTTTTAGAATGTCTCGTCCCGCCTAAAGAATTATTCGCCCCCGGTAGCTTTTTCGCTCCCTTCAGTACCTTCTCTGACTATGGGGCTGAGTATAACGCATGATTAAAAATTTCGATGCTAAGAATTTTTATAACATTTATATACTCATTCCCTGTAGGCCTACCTTCTTATGGCTGTTTATGAAGTTGGTCAGTTCAGCCCAGATACATAGCAACATAGCAAGCCTAACAATTTCGCATAATATTTTCTTAAAGATTAATCAGAAAATCAACTAAAAGTTCCATGATAACTTCCATAAGTTTGCAAATATAAAGTTCAGAATGCCCAGTGTTAGTATTTCCTTACCGTCGTCACTGCAAAAATATTCGAAGAAAGCATCCCATGAACGTAACTTGGGGTCAATTATGGATTTGGCGAAAGCATAGAAAGACACCATAACATCTTTCGGATTTCTAGCAAAGTATATTATCTGGAGAGGAAAAAGCTAACAACATGAAACGTGTGAGAGATGACTCTCTGAGAAATGCTTGTGAGTAAGACGCCGTAAAGTGGAATGAGGTGGAAATATTATGAATCAAGTATCACCACCATGAAATTTATGAACCTGAACTTTTACAAAGACAAATCAAATTCATCAGTCTAATATCGAAACGTTAAATAAGCGAGTTTGATAATTGGCCACAAATAAATGCAGGCTTAATGATACAGGTATAATCTACACGAAAATTGCGGACGCACGAAAATAGGGGAACGCAGTATACTACTTAGGCTATGTGCTGAGCTTAGTTTATTTATCCCACGCATATCCCACAATTCCATTCGGCAAACGAGTAATCGAACTCGCTTATAAAAGCCAAGGTGATCGCTTTTTCCAGAAATAAATCTTATGCGCAAGACTTCACAAGATCACAGAAACGGCGTTGCGCGAGTGCATAGGACACACATGTACAGACTTTTATTTACCCAGTAGCGCAGGTTATCCTCTAAGATAGTGGTGACCAAGTACTTGATGATAAAGTGAATTCCACAGTCAACGTTATGAGGTGCGTAGCCAAGGGGGCGAAGGAGGCAGCCGCTCTCCCCCCCCCCCCCTTCCAGCATATTTTTGGTATTTTTTAATGTTAATTTTTACAGTATTGCTAGTTTTCCCCCTACTTATATGTGGTAAATAGGCCTGGTAGGTGCCATTTCCAGCGATCTGGGAGGAATTTGGGGCCAAAATTTTCTTTCGCTTCGCGCAGACCCATGGTTGCGCGGAACGCTGAGAATCTGCCTATGGGTTCCGCCCCGCCCCTTGACAAATTCCTGGCTACGCCCCTGACGTTATGACTGAATTCAGGAGCAATCAATGAACATATGTAACTAACTGACGTTAGTGAGTTTGCATCGTTCCTTTCTCTATTATACCAATTGTCTATCACCCACATCACGTAATTAAGCTAAGGTTTAAATCAGACAACTGATTGACACAATCACAGTGTTTCCACAACTTAAAAACTTCAACAACAAAAGGGTCCAAAATTTCTTGAAATTTAGAAATTACATCCTTATATTTTCAAGAATTTGTCCTGCATGTTACTTGCAGCCTTTCTCCTAGGGCGAACATAAGATAATTAAAGGTTGTGTGTTGTTTTATAATAAAAATGAAAAAAAAAGAATGTCAATTACCTTGGGCTTCTTGCTAAACCACTGAGGTGGGCATAAGGGCTCCGGGATGTGAGTCGGGATAAGTCGAGGAGAAGGTACTTTCTCAAATATTTTGTATCCTGGTGTCGATTGCCTTATTTTGTCTGGCGAAGGAGCCACTGTTAGTTCTAATGCTACCACCATCAAATTTCTGTCCGTCTTGCTAGCGTCACCATCTGCCATTATAAGCTGTAAAATTTCCCATATCCAATGCGTCCCTACGAATTTTAGGCAAGGAACAAACATGAAAAGACGAAAACATAACTTCAGTGTGCACATCTCGGATTGCTAGCCAATATAGTAATGCAAATTTTTCAATACTAATATGTCCAAGTCTTTATTGAATAGGCCATGACCACGGACTTCTTATAAATAGAGAGAGCATATTGCACTTACGTCCTATGCGTAAATTGTCGCCAACGTACGTACAGGAGTAGGCTTACCAATATGGCTGCCTGCTATAGCCTTGTGTGTAAAAGTTTGTACTTACTCAAGTGGCTCAGTATGACACATTGTGTGAGCAATTTGTATTATTTTCGAAAGAATGCAAGCTCAGGTCGAATTCAACAAATAGAATGAAGAACTGTGATGTTGTTCTTTCATTCATGTTTATATTTTGTCTGAAATGTTTTAGATTCATCGTCAAATTGGGCAAATAGTAGTAACCCGGAGGCCATCTTGGTAAGCCTAAATTTGTTCGAACGATGGCGACCGTATTGGTTACGTGATCCTCTGTCCATATATGAGAAGTCCGTGGCCATGACACATAAATTGAAATAAGGGGAGAGTTATTTAACCTGAAGTATACAAAAAGCTATTTCCAATACTGTTATCATCACCCTTAAAATCTCAGGCATTAATAACAAATTAAATATTTTAAGAATCTCGCCAGGAAGACGACTGTTGAAAATGAGATTTCATAATGAAGCCGTAATAGGAACACCAGCCCACTTACACCAAATCCAGCGTAGGCCTATACACTATAGAGTACCAGTGATGTCGTCACTTCCGCATAGTTGCCTATGGCGATAGCTCTAAACCATAGAAATAAAAGTAAGGGAGAATGACGTCTGCCGATCTGGACTGAAGCCATTGATGTGGCTAGGCTGTACGGCAACAGAGCACCTGCACGTAATACAAATATCACGTCAGTGCTTTTGCCCCAAGTATTGGCAAAGAAACTACACGTTTTCAAGTTAGGAGTATAAACCAAAATACGTAAGGCACCATGACTTATTTCTGTTGTGAAAAACACTCCTAATCTTTCGAAAAACTGATAAAATTAGCTATAACTTCTGCAGCAGAATGCACACTATTCGTACGGAGACACACCAATCAACCGGTCTTTTGCCGTACAACGAAAGCGCCCTCATAATTTTCGTAGCTTCAAAGGTTTAACATGCCAGTGGCTAAAATGACGTCACACTTCGGTACTCTATAGGCCTACTTACTCTTATGAGGTAAGTAACAAATTTTAACTTTATTCAATCTGCTGGAGAAAATTGAGAGTGATGTCGATCTGTTATGTATCTGCAGCTGCAATTTAAATATCCTTGACTGATAACCGAAGACCGAAGAAAATCGGCAATTGTTGGTTCGGTCAGCAGTAATACAGTGAGTGAGTGCACCTGCAGCCATCGAAGCTTAAGTACTATGCACACTCAGTCAGAGGCTAGTTTCGCGAATTTCACTGACACTTGCACAAAAGTAACATTAACTTTACATTCTTACTGCCTACATAAAATTCTCCAAGATTGTCCCTTTCAATCGTTCCATAAGGCTCTTCTGTTCGTGTTTTTGTGGAACTGTTATTTTGGCTCATCTGACAGGCTCGAGTCGATACGAATATATGTGCATAACATTACCCCAGCTTGACCACTGACGTCTTGTTCAGTATCGCGTTCAATTTCTGCTTTGAAACCCGAGAAAGCTCACTTTACTGACAGTTCAACACACTTGCCCGATGAGGAATCACTGTCTATTCAGCTTTAAATCGTTGGTACGTGCTCAGATCCACCATTCTAAAGGATGTATTAAAACTTTATTTCACATCTTAGCTCTACTAATAAACAGTACTGACTATACGTTGCGTAGTATGCTGTGTAACATATGCCGTTGCATTAATTGTACATGCTTGTACAGGTAAACATGGCGAACAAGACAAAACTTGATATGCATTTAATTGACTCAAAATAACTGCTTAGCACGAGTGGGGAGATAACAATTCCAAAATTTTATTTTGTTAACTCACGTTCTACATTGCATCTACCTTGATCACAAGTACAATGGAATGCAAACACCAGCAAATGTCCGAGGGATACCACAGCAACAACTAGCAGTTGCTAAAGTGACGTCACGTGACGTAACATGATTTTGCAAGCCTTTGGGGGTACTAACTGTTCACGGCTGGGTGGTATATAATCCCAGATAGCACAGTAACATTTCACCAACGTTGGAAAATGGTTGTATAGGCTATTATGTTGGTACCACATAGGAAAACTGTTGTTTGAAGGTTGGCTGCTCATCGTCTAAATGTTGGTCCAACATGTTGGCTTACCAATGGACCAACGTCACGTGGTTTTCCCAACGTGTTGTTGCAGCCAATATTATGCCAATGTTTATCCAGCGTGTTGTCGAAACCAAGGCCAGCGTTACGCCAACGTTTACCCAACATGTTGTAGAAACAATGGGTCATCCTTATGCCAACATTTACTCTGGTACATTGTTGTAGCAAAGGGCCAACGTTGTTCCAGCGGTTGGTATAATGTTATCTGATGGTTGGGTGCTCATTTGGAAAAGGTTGGGCCTACAGTCAATTTTATATAGGACCAACATTTTGCCTACCGAAGGTTATACCGTTGGGCTAACTACGTTGGCAACTCAGTTACCCAACTGTTTAGTTCCGAATATCATATTGCCAACATTTAACCAATATTCATATCCAACAGTGCAAAGAATGGTTGGCACAATGTTGTACCAACTAAACTATACCGCCTTTTGTCTAAAACTTCTCTTTAATTAACTGCCCATTATGGAAATCCATAAAGAAACTTGTCAGAGAAGCTACCTTCTACAAGTCTTAAAAGCTACCAGCATTGCTAGTACTGGCCACTACTTTGTTGCGTATACCATATGCTAGTACTGGCCACTTTCAAATGTAGTAGGATTTTCATTGAAAATTCATATATGATATGAGAAGATTGGTTTAGATATTATATATTCATTGACACTTGTTTGTTAGTATTAACGATTAATAATTCAATTTTCTTCATGATATTTCAATGTTTCCTTCTTTATGTTGTATTGCACAACTGAGAAATATGATTTCCTGCAAGGATTCACCATTGCCAGCCACAATTTATTTTAATTAGACCTACCATTAAGTGATAAAGACAAATCTCATTCAAAAAATTCGGAATGCTCCATTCAGACGAAAGGTATGTAAACCTGGTGCTCCACTAGAACTTCACAGCATTTGTAAACACTTTTCTCAAATTGTCTCAGCAAAAATTCCCACTTTTTTAGTGAAAGTTTTGTAAAATATTCACTGTGAATGTAAATTTAGAAATAGCTGCTCTTGAAACAATTGTAGGTTGGGTTGATACCAAAATGACCAGCGCAGTATTTTTTCGGTGGTACATTGTTGGGCCAATGTTGGGCCACTTACCACTGGCCAACCGAAACCAATGTGGGCTTTAGCAATCCATCACCGAAATCCAGTGTTCGGGTTGGGCCAACCATAGGTTGTGGACCGACTTTTAAGTGTCCTCCAGATTCAGCGCATCAGTCGAGGGATGACTTATAATTTAATTCTTTCAAATTGCCACATACACTACTGATCTTTTATATTTAACATGATAATATCACAGATAAGTGCCGCTGATGAATTTTGAACCTCGATTTACTGCTTTGACAGGCCTATACATAAATTCTCTAATACTGTTTTATTACTGTATGATAGTAACGGCCTTTAGAAACTTCAAAAAAATTTTCAGTGTTGGTCCAACGTTGGTTCATATGATTCCCAACAGTTGGTAACTTTAAACTGGTTCAACGTTGGTTTCTTACATAATGTCTAAAATAAGGCCTATCAGTCGGCGGGGCAATGTTTGCCCAACGTTGTTTAAATGAATGTAGCCCATCTTTTGGTTGGTACATGTTGGTCCCATGTTGGTTTAACAAGTAAGGCCCACCATTTGGTTGGTGCGTGTTGGTCCAATGTTGGTTAAACGAATAAGGTCTAACAGTTGGCTGGGCAATGTTCGCCCAACGTTGGTTAAAGGAATGTGGCCCAACACTTGGATGGTACATGCTGGCCCCACATTGGTTTAACGAGTAAGATCCAACATTTGGTTGGTACACGTTGGTCCAACGTTGGTTAAACGAATAAGGCCTAACAGTTGGGCTGACTAATGTTCGCCCAACGTTGGTTCAATATATGTGACCCAACAGTTGGTTGGCATATGTTGGCCCAATGTTGTTTGACCGAAGAAAGCCCTACTGTTGGATGGATAATGTTGGCCTAACATTGGTTCAATGAATGAAACCCAACAATTGTTTGGTAAATGTTGGCCCAACGTTGGAAAAATGTTAGAGTGCACAACAGTTGTTGACTATTGGTTGGTCTTGTGTTGGTCCAACATTTATGTGCCAACACAACTTATCGCCAACGCTTGCCAACATTTGCCGACCATTTGCCAATGTTGGTCCAACATAGTGTGCTATCTGGGATCATTTTCAATTTTCGAGGGGAAGACTAATTGTAAACGCACAGAATGGTTGATACTCGTTGTAGAAAATATACTCCTTAAGATGTTTGAACTGTTAAATTAAACGTGTCATAGCCACATTAAAAATGTCAAATGATATTTG